>OW152830.1:1962380-2544647 GCA_933534255.1 Iphiclides podalirius | reverse complement strand
AGAGGTCTCTTGTATTAAAGTGGTGTGCATTCCACATCCAAATATATGTCAATAGTTGCTTCGCTAGCAGCTGAGCGGAATACTCTGGAACATGTTTAAGAGCACTCGCTTGTTTCATTGAGGTATATATGTTATTAAATGCTTCAAACACGACCATCGAGTTCTGTTCCTCGATTTAGAATGACCGATGTCATAAAAGCTAGTCAACTGCCTTTAATCCATAGTAACGGCTGCTATAAAAGGTATGAAATTTTTATTTATTCATTTATACTTTAAGCACAACAAATTACGTACAAAGGTGGACCTGTGCGATAATTGCATGTGTATGTTGCGTAATCTAATTAACAAATAAGCAGATTTATTTATCTTGTAATGAAAATATACAACATAGTGGGGAGCGCGTCAGAAAGCGTAGCGTGGGATGGCTACTCGCGAGATGCTTGACCTGACGTCGCTGGACCTCGCCGGATGCAGGCTGCTTCTGACGGAAGCAAGTGGAAATCCCTAGAGGGCCTATTTTCAGCAGTGGACGCTTGCAGACCGAAAAGACGATGATGATGATACATCGATTCTTAATAACGTCGTTTAAAATTACCTTTAAATGTTGACAGTTGCGATGCAACCGTCATTCGATATTATTTCCCGATATTGTATTCAGATTAAATTACCTACTGTTCAATAAAGGCGTAACTCTTGGATTCTTATTTAAATCCATACTAGTATTATAAATTCAAAAGTAACTCTATCTGTCTGTCTCGCTTTCAAGCCAAAACTACTGAACCGATTTAAATGAAAGATACACAGATAGTCCAGAGCAGTCCTGAGAAAGGACATAGGCTATTTTTTAATTGTTAAAAATATATATATAGTTTTTACAGAAATATATTTAGGGCGAAAAGCTAGTCATTCTATAAGTTTAAATAATAGAGAGACTTAGTGAAAATCGAGTGCAAATATTATTACGACGACGTCGATAATTTAATACACTTAGCAGCTTATGTTTTTCGGAACTTTTATAAGTTGAATAACAGACTCCCTATTCAATATATCGAGTGGCGGAACCAGTGAAATTGTTAATTGCAAGTGTTCACTTATCAGGTGCTCAGCCCAGGAGAACATCGTGAGGAAAGCTACATATTTTAGAAATAATAGCATAAAATAATATTACGAAGATATGTGAAGTCCGTCAATCCGCAATGGGATCGCGTGGTGGATTTTGCCCTAAAATCCTCTATACAGAGGAGGCCGGCGGGCTGGGCGACATATATAGGCTGTCACTTTACCTTTTTTTATGACTTGTTCTTGTAAAATTCATATAGTAACAAAAGAGAAAGTGTCAAGCGAAAATAAAGTTTATTTTAAATAACTGCCTGTCTTATTTTGCAACCTTATATCAATTTGATCTACAATTCAAAAGATAAAAATCACTGCCAGCGCTACCTATCCGGCACTAAGGTAACTATGTTCGGCCGAGTGGTCATGCCTGCTTTTCTAAAGGTGTCCAAATTCACACAGGAGGTTCAGACTCGGTAGTTTAATCGTTTATTGAAATAAAAACATTTTTTTTTTTTCAAAAAAAAATTGCCTTTCCCTTTCCCTAAAAAACAGAACTTGTTGACAATGCGGCAGTCATTCATAAATGCGTCGTATACTTTTGAAACGAACTTGTGTGCGTGTTAGTAATGAATGATCGCGCGTTAAATAAATGAGTTGCCCATAAATCACGCACTTTTTGAGATATGTTCAAATGAATGTATTTAATTAATTACGAGTGATTTTAAATATTTATCATTTTTATATAACATTTATGTCCATAAGGAGTAGTAGAACTTAATTAAAAAATGGATACACTTAAAAAAGCCTCCCTGTATATGTGCTAAGTTGCACGTCAATTGGGCTAACGGTTCTCGAGTTTTAGGTGGACATACATACACATATACATTCTCTTTTATCCCCTCTTGTACCCCTTTTTACGAAAATTGTGCAGACGGAGGGGTAGAAATTTCCCACATTTATTATGCAGAATGCTCATATTTTTTTAAAGCATGTATAAATGTACATTAAATCGATAAAAAAAAAACATTAAATACTCTATTACTACCATGTATTTATGGTCGAATTTCGACCTTTAACCGACCACAAGTATGCATAGTCGTGCCAAAAATCGTTCCACAGTAGTTAACGATCGATTTACTGCTTAGGAATACAGCCTAGGGATTTCCGCAAACACAGACTCATTTTATATAGAGAACAATAAAATTCGCGTTAGTGCCCTTTGCGCCTACTTGGGTCGTTTCCTCTAAGTCAAATCGGCTTATACAGGGTGACTTTATAGACGCCGGACATATTAACAGAGCATATTCAGAAATTGATTCTAAATCTGTAACTGGTACGTACTTGAGACCTCATTTTTATATTTTTCAAACATAATGGACACCTTAAGAATTTATTGCCTCACCGTCTCAATACAATAACCTATTGACGAGCGCTAAAACTTTTCGCTGAACGCATAATTACCAAGCCGCTTATCAATAGGGTGACCACTATTAAAGGGATAAACAAACAATGTTTGAATTGTTATTTTTCTGGTTATTTCTTGTCAAAATAAAATATTAATATTTTATTTTCACAAGAAGTAACCACACCATAGTTCAATTAACATCATTTTGAAGTATGTACTTCGTCTAAAAAATCATCCTGTGTATGCTTAGGACGTCCGCGGACAAACCGTCGAAGTTTATGCGATCCCGAAGGCAATAACGCTCGCGCGCTGATAGAATCATAACGGCTCTCGTGTTAGCAGAACTGGATATCGATGCTGTTTCAGGCCTGGATTTTTTCTATTTCACGTATTTTATGCACTTAGACATTTTGTTGTTTGGTGGATTTTGATATTCGCGACTGTCTTGAACTTGAACGGTGCATTAACGTTTTGAATTACCAATCATGTAGCTAGAGACTTCATCTACAAGCTTGTCATTATTATTATCACATAAGCACGGTGGTAGGGCCACGCAGCAGCCACGGCTGTTGCACGAATGGGCAGGCCCGTCCGGGTAAGTACCACGACCTCACAGAAGACCGGCGTAAAGTGGAAGTATGACAAATGCTTTCGCGTTTCGTCTGGTGAGTGAGGTAGCCGGAGCCCAATTTTCAAAAGGTTGTCAACGCATCTGTAACCCTCGAGTGTGGCAGATGTCCATGGGCGGCGGTATTCACTTAACATCAGGTGAACCGTCTGCTCGTTTGACAACTTTCTCGCATAAAAAAAAAAAAAAAAAAAAAGCAATTTCAATAGCAATTCGCATACGATTCAGTTATAACTCGCATTAGTGAAAGTAATTAGTTTTTTTTTTTTTTTTTTTAACAAACTGTCTAGTTTCAATTCTTACAATCCCACGTATTGGTTAGTAATGAGATATTTTTTACTTTCGGGTTTTACTTTCGGGGGTAGGCGTACAAAAGTAACAGCTGTGTTTCACATATCTCTGTTTTTATTTTCGTTTTATTTCATCTGTTTACATTAAAAACACCTTGTCTTTTATATAAATCAGTCACAACAACATATGTGATAAAATAAATACCTGCTACAAACTGCTACTGCTTTTCCCTGCAACATTATCTTGAGCACATAACCTAAATTTTAACTCAACATGGAAAACATACAACAAGTCCTAAAATCGCAAGCTGCACTGGAAAAGTCCTTAATCAACGCTTAGACGAATTTGAAGCAAGGCTCAAAGGGTCACCAAAAGAAATGAACTTGAAAGAATTGAGTTCTGATTACATCAACTTCAAGAATTTTGTATGTTCGACATTTAAATTCCTGCGGAAGCAAATTAACCAGTTACTTGCTAACGTAGACTCCATTGAGAGTAGACATAGAAGAAAGTTCTTGCTGATTGGAGGTGTGCCCGAAGAAGAAAATGAGAATGTTCGAGAATTAGCCGTCTCTGTCTTCACGAAGAATCTCGGCATCAATAACTGCACTGGTCAATCCCTGCAAGTATGTCACCGTCTTGGCGCTATGACAAACAGTCGTCCCCGTCCCATTCTCGTAAAGTTTGAAGATAGCGCAGTCCGTCGAGAAGTGTGGTCCAAAAAGACATTGCTCAAAGGCAGCCCCTACATGGTGTCTGAATATTTAACACGTATGTGGCAATCACTTTTCTTAGAGGCTCGCAGACACTTTGGAATCAGAAATGTGTGGACTCTAGACGGAGTGATTAATGTCAAGCTTCCTGGAGGATCCCGCGCCAAAGTGTTCTGAAACAATGATTTGCAAGAGCTGACCGCCCAACACAAGGCTGAAGTTGAACCGGTCACCATGCTTCCTGTCTCGGGAACCAGCTTCAAAAGAGAAGGGCCTAAGGCCAGGTCTACAGCTACTTCGAAACGCACGATCAGTAAGAAGGTGTAATTAAACTTGATCCAAAGACGCCTTACGTTATCATAATTAGTTTCAGCACTGTGTTTTTATTTTATATATTCTTACTGCATTTCTTTTTTTGTTTCTTTATATTTATTAACATTCAAGATGCATTTTTATCGCATTTAAAATAGTTGTTGTTGTTTGTCGTTTATCTAAATATGATGTCAAACGTCATCATTGTGATTGGGCAATATTATTTAGAATAGTTTAACGGGTTGAGATTTCTGTATACAGCCTATTCATTGGGATTTCACCATACAGCCTAGTCCCATCTCAAGCTTATCAATAAATCTACATTGTAACTATTGGCTGATCAAATTATGTAACGTGTACCTATATTACGTGTGTGACAGTTTGTATAATAATTTTTTATTTAGGAATAATTTCCACTTTTCAAAAGTACCTATAACTAATTTGGTGCTCTAAATTATGTCATTATGTTGTTTTTTTTTTTCTTTTTAAACACTTAGCATTTAAATCGTTTTAATTTGTAAGGCAGTTTAGCAGGTAAAACGTATGAATATTTTATTTTATTATTTTTTACATAATTTACTAATTTCAAATTATTTTATTTTATATTTATAACTTATTACTATATTTATTATATAATATATCATAATTATTGCATAAATGTCATCAGATGAAGACTCATTTTACTCAGCTTGTTATAGTTTTTCTCCTGATATTACTTCAGCCACAGACATTTCTTTTGTTGGCAATGTAGGTGATCATTTGCGCGCCAAACTTTTTTATACGAATTCTTTAAACATATGCCATATAAATGCTCAAAGCATCCCTGCACATTACTCAGACCTTCTCGATACTTTTTCGGCCGATCATACTCATGCATTACTTATTTCAGAATCCTGGCTTAAACCTTCTCTTTCTTCCGCACTGTATAGTCTTCCTGGATACGTCCTAATACGCTGCGATCGCACTGGCAAAGGTGGCGGCGGAGTCGCAGTATACTTGCGGGCGGACTTTACGTATAATATAATAGCTATGTCACCATCAGAGTATAGAGAATCCGCCGAGTACCTGTTCCTGGAGGTAGATGTTAAGGGTGCGAAGGTTGTGCTCGGAGTGGTCTACTGCCCCCCCTCGACCGATTATTTTTCGCACCTTGAGTCTGTTATCGACTCGGTCTGCGCAATCAACAACCACATTATAATCATGGGAGACTTCAATACCAATTTATTAAAGGATTCTCCTCAGGTTCGCAGACTTAAAACTATCATGAACTCGGCGGATCTCTCGATTCTGCCATTAAACGCTACCCATCTCAATATAGACGCTGAGGATTCGTGGTTATAAATAATAAATAAATAATAAAATATCTTTATTCACATAGACGCTTGCGCGTTCTTATGAAACGTCAAAATTTTACAAGAAATTAACACGTTCGTAAGTTACCACCGGTTCGGAAAGCAGTTTCTGTTGAGAAGAAACCGGCAAGAAACTCAACAGTTGCTCTTTTTAAAAAAAAGTCAGTTTACAATATAAATAGTACATGTACAATAGTCTTGTTTTAGCCTACGTGAGTATCAACAGTATTAACCCCACACATTGGCGTCGTCAAGATATTCAGCAATAGAATAATAGGCTTTAGCCATAAGTTTACTTTTAATTTTTTTCGTTTAAATTCATCAAGTGGCAGACTTAATATCGACTGTGGGATTTTATTATACATGCGCACACCTTGCCCCATGAACGACCTGTTTACTTTTTGTAAACGAAACAATGGCGTAGTTAGTTTGTCCTTATTTCTAGTATTTAGTTTATGTCTGTCACTATTCTTTAGATAACTATTAATATTATTTTTAACATACAAAATATTACAATAAATATATTGAGACGCAACAGTGAGTATATTAATCTCTTTAAAAAGGTCTCTGAGTGTATTCCGGGCTCCGATGTTATAGATTGCTCGGACAGTTCTTTTTTGAAGAATAAATATAGAATTTATATCAGATGCACTACCCCACAACAAAATGCCGTAAGACAAGATGCTGTGAAAATAACTGAAATAAACAAGTCTGGCAGTGTCGATGTCTGATAGCTGCCTAACCTTCCTAACTGCAAAAACTTTAGACATAATATGTGCCAGTTCGACAGATCATGTTATATATTATGACTAATTAGCTGCTCCTGCGTTTTCTAGACATGATCTGCTACTGTTATCTTATAGATTGAAGCCTCCCAAGCCCAAACCAACTATTGCATATGTGCGTAACTTCAACAAGCTCGACCTCATTGCACTTGGGAATGATGCCAAAGACATTGACTGGGACCCTCTACTGGAAATGAATGATATCACGACAAAAATTTCTTATCTGAACACACAAATCCTCGGACTATATGACAAGCACGCACCAGTGCGAGCAGTGAGATTGCGTCGCCCACTTGCACCATGGATAACCGATGAAGTGCGTAGTGCAATGACAAGAAGGGACCGGGCTTTTCGTGTCTACAAGAAGAATCGAAACAGTATATATTTTGAACATTATAAGCTTGCTAGAAATCGATGTAATCAGGTGGTAAGAACTGCTAAGCGCCGCTACTTTCACAATAGTATTTTAAACTCCTCTTCGGCAAACGTATGGAAGTTCCTTAACTCCTTAGGATTTTGAAAATCACATACCTGTTCTCAGAATCTAAGTATTTCGGCTAATGACCTCAACAAACATTTTACCTCTGCTTCTCCCTTGTGTCATTCCATTAAAACGTCTACTCTACAGTAACTCAATTCCATGCCGATGTTATCCAGTACACCTTTTCACTTTCATCCAGTGACTGACGAGGATACCCGAAAAGCTGTAATATCCATAAAATCCACAGCAACCGGCCATGATGAAGTGAGCAGAGCTATGATACTTCCTATACTTGACCGAATTGCTCCAGTTCTCACCTACATCATAAACTTCTCACTCTCTTCTGGTGTTTTTCCAAAATCATGGCTGAAAGCATTTGTCGTACCGCTACCTAAAGTAACAAATCCATCTCTTCCTTCTCATTTCAGACCTATTTCTATACTACCGTACCTTTCCAAGACTCTCGAGTCAATAGTACATAAACAACTTACTTCTTTCATCTCTGAATGCAACTTCCTAAGCATGTTTCAGTCTGGTTTTCGCCCAGGCCATAGCACTACCACAGCTTTACTGAAAGTAATTGAAGACTCTAAGGAAGGTATGGACAAGTCACAGTTGACCGTATTGGTCCTTATTGACTTCTCCAACGCATTTAATTGTGTCGACCACGATCTGCTACTTAGTTTACTTTCACGGCTAAATTTTTCCTCTTCAGCACTGGACTGGTTTTCCTCTTATCTTCGCGGTCGCCAGCAAGCTGTACGGATAGGTCAGGATATTCCTGACTGGTCGGACTTGACTGCAGGTGTTCCAAGTGTGACACGTGTATGACCACGTGTCACACTTCCGTAACCAACTAAAGTGGTTGACGATACGCCAGCGCAAAGACTTTCGTATCCTTTCTACTCTGTTTTCAATCCTTTATGACCCCTCCTCACCTTCCTATCTAAAAGAAAGATTTCAGTTCCTCGGCTCGCATTCCCTCTATCTTCGCTCTTCTCAAAATTCGTTACTGTCGTTCGTTGTACCCTCTCATCACTCCGGTTTCATGTCAAATTCTTTCACTGTCACTTCAATCTTACTTTGGAACAGGTTGCCTGTTGACCTGCGACAATCACCAACAAAAAATTTTTTAAAAGAAAACTGTTTGAGCATATCCTTGCTGAGTCTTAGCTACTTAATAGTACTTACTATGTATGAACATCTGAAATGTATTTATGTGTATATGTATGTATGTATATTTATTTATATGTTTGTATGTATGTATATATATTTATATATATATATATGTTTACGTTGGCAGTTTTTAGATTTATTACCTAATTATTACATATTATTTATTTAATTATGTATCGTATATAACTACTTTACTGCCCTTGACATTTTGTTTCTGTTCTACCTAGGGTTAGCTGGTAGAGAATGCAATATAGCATTAAGCTCGCCTTTGTACAATTTTCTGTGCAATAAAGATTAAATAAATAAATAAATATTTAATGTGTAAGCCGTGTCAGTTAAGTAAAGACCTATTCTCTACTGCCAATCATCATCAGTCTGCCCTTATCCCACTTAGGGATAGGGAAAACATGTTTTGTAAAGTTTTGGCTATTATTTTTATGATCCGCCCCCTGCCTGACTTTACCCTCCTTGAAAACAAAAACCCAGATCCGGAACAATTATCTGTGTCATTCAAATACTTCGTGTTGGAAATTGAACCCACGTCTCCATCGCCGAAACCAAGAGTTCAGCAACTGCGCTACAGAATCATCTATACACGATTGCCATTGTAACCGGTTGATGAGTTGATGTCACCACACTGTTCCATTCATGTTCTGTACGTATTTCAAATTATTAATCAAATAATTTCGACCGCAATATCACAAGAAATTTCGACATCAAAAGGATGGAGGCTAAATGTCTTGTCGAAGGTGAAAGGGAAAGCATTTGTAATATGTGTCACATAGGAAAGGGTTCCTTACATTCGCTGCCTTTTGTAATTAACTAACCTTTACCGTTTAGCACAACAACTTATATAAACATAAGCAAAGAACCTTCTTGTAATAAAATATATATATAAATATATTTATGGTTTTAAAAATATCGCCACGTTCAAGCTTTTCATTTTAGTGAGTGGCAACAAAACCTTTTTAAATGTCGATTACACATCTCTAATCTCACCAAAGCTACAGATAACCATGAGCGGCAATAAAAAGCAATAAAAAAACTTCTTTACACTTACGTTATCATTTATAATCTTAGCTTGTAAATTAGTTCTTTCTTTAATATTTTCTTTGGGTTAGCGCAGAGATTTACTGTGTCATTGAAATACTTGAATAAGGAACAATCCCTTATTGTTCTTCGGAGAATATATTAGAAAACCCAAATAACGGAAACGCCAAATAGGGGGCTGTCTAATTTATATTCCGGATGTGAGCAGTCACGTGAACGAAATGAGCAACATGGGCGCGGCTCCTGATTAAATGCCGCCATCTCATTAAACGTATTGTTAAAATGTAGACTGGTTGATAGCTGTCGCCAAATAAACTCGCAAAGCAACAGACAATTCATTAATGCATATAATATAAATATTTTAATAAATATTTTTAGGACACTTTTTTACACAACGTTCTATAGTCCAAAACTAAGCAACGCTTTTACTATTGGTACCAGACAGCTGATAAACTTATATTAATTTTTAAATAAATACATATGATACATATATAAATACCCAAACAAATACTGGATAAACACTATGTTCATGACACAATATTCTTCCAGTAATGGGGATCGAACCCACACCATATGGCGGAAGAGGTTGTACTCTCTTGTAAATTGGACTCGGCATAAAATTTCACGTTATCAACCATAAAGGTTACAACCTCAATAGCAATTTGTTATCTGTATTTCATATTATAATACACAATAATAAACAGGAACACGTAGCACTATCGAGTTTTTAGTCATGATTGTTTCCGAGTTCTAGACATAAAAGTTAAATAGATCTTAACACCAATAAAAGTACGGACATCGAAAACACATCGTTGCACTTGACTGGGAAATTTTATAACACGCTTGATAGTTGAACTTTTTTGTAAGGTGCTGAACGGTGTACAAGATGCACACTAGATGGCGCAATGCATTGCTAAAATGCAATAGAAAGAACGTAGAACGGTGCATGTACATTTTATTTCTTTTTATTGTAAATAATTTTTTGTAAACGATTTATTTATGTACCAAATAAACTTTTCTTTCTTTCTTTCTTTAGATATATGTGAATCTTTCCACCGTGAGGTCATTAGCCGCCTTGCTTAGAAAGTAAAGTGTCTGGCGCAAAATCAGAAGACGCTGGTTCAAATCCCGTCCATTAGGTACAAAATTTTGCAATTTAGCATTTGACTCCGTGGTGCAGTCGCCGAGGTATCGGCTTCGGCATCGGGGGTCGTGAGTTCGATTCCCACACGGGACAAATATTTGTGTGACCCACAGATAGTTGAATCGCATCTGGGTGTTTGTCCGCGTGAAATTTGTGTTTGTAAAACGTCCTTACAACACAGGATCATGTTATCCTAAAGTAAGGGCAATGTTTATAAAAAAAAAAGAAAAACAACACTTCTCTAGCACTAAAATAAAAAATAATGCTAAAGTCCTTCAAAGGAGTCCAACCACTGGCATCTAAGCTACCGTAGTCGTACAGCTAATCCATGTGCATTTAAAATGCTGAACTACTTTGCATGCAGATTCTTCTCTTCTCCTTTCCTTTTCTAATATCTTAGAATTAAACCAATAGACTGAACTAATAGGCTTGGACATTTTGGCACCATTGGCTTGTCTTATATTTTAGAGCATTAAACTTTTAACGGCTTATAATTTTACTAAACGTATAATTAACGTCCAAAAAATAATAATAAGTGAAATAAAATAAAAAGTGTAAGTCGGTCCCTAGCCCAATGAAATATTTTGATGAACCAAAACCCGTTCTAAAAATATTCAACACAAATGGAAGTTACTCACACAGGCCGGGATCTATTATCCGTGGAGCACAGGGCACCAGTGAAAGGGTTGGAGACAAAAAAAGAGGTTTGTGAATGCGAGAGTCTTTGTGTCTAGAACTTATTGTTGAAGTTTTAAGTTCTACGGGTTAAAACAAAGGATAAAACGAATGTGGAACTCGATACAGCACTTACTTAAAGTACAGAACATTTTAATTAAAAATGCATTTAAAGAGACGTTTATAATTATTATTTAAATTCAAAATTTCTTCTTCTAGGCTTATCTATTACATAAAATTCAAAATTTCTTTATTCAATATAGGCTTATTTTCTTATATATAAAAATGGATTGCTGTTCGTTAGTCTCGCTAAAACTCGAGAACGGCTGGACCAATTTGGCTAATTTTGGTTTTGAAATATTAGTGCTAGTCCAGGGAAGATTTAAACGATGAGAAATTATGGAAAAATTGCATGAAAAATCGAAATAGCAACAATTTTATTTTCCCATGCAAACTGTACCTGTCAACCTGTCAACTGTCTGTGTAACCTGTCAAACACTTTATGCGTGTGTTCCGATTCCTCTGGAAATAATTTATATGGCAAAACAACGTTTGCCGAGTCAGCTATGCATATAAAATTTTTGTAGTCACAGCTTTAGTGTTTATACTCCTCAGAAACGGCTTGACCGATTTTGATTTTGATTTTGTATGATGATAAAAATATATTCAGGAGATATGAGAAGAGGTTTATAACTAATTTTTATACCCCTAAATGTTATGGGTGGTTCATCCTAATTTTTTTTTTATTTTTCAGAAAAAAAAAGCTTGAAAATACTTAGATACACGTAATTCTTCATAGATATCACCTATAATAAACCGTAAAACGGGAATGAACTTTATGACGTATATATTTCGACATGTTGCCAATTTTTATATAAACTTATAATGTAGTAGTATGAGGATAACATGAACACTGAAAATAAACCAACTTTTAGTACAAACAAGTTTTTTTTATACATTGGTATAGCGAATAGATTGTTTGTAGTGTAGTGTTGAATGGCACCAAGTTCGTCCGTCAAAAATTGAGGCAATTACCCTTTATAATTCGTAATGTTTATTATTTTCCTTCTCAACACGCCATAGGTATGGCGTGATAAGGGCAGGAGAAAAAAGATATGCATAGGTGCGTTTGGCACATGTCTTTCCTTCCACTTTCCTCTATCAGTCATAATTTCATAACTTACTCCTTTCACGCACATATCATTGTAACGTTCATTTTTATAGCATTTGTTCTACTAGAGAGTACTTGTACTAATTTAAGATGGATATAGTCTATTGAGCTATTAAAAAGAGTTATAAGGATTTATATATATATAGTTATAAGCTTTTAGAAATTTAAAATGTTATAATGCTAATATCTGCACTTAAGATTAAAATTTGTAGAATAAAGTACGAAAAGCTTTTTCGTCTTTATTACTTCAAATGCTAAAAAACAATGTGGATAAAAGACGTTGGTATTTTTGCCGGTGTAGCAATCGGCCCTTTAGCTTACTGGCTAAAGTTTCATGACGCGAACCCCGAAAAACGTGGGTTTGATTTCCGCAGAGGGGAAAAACGTTTCTATTTGACCGGCTTTGCAGAGATGAGCGAGTATTTGCAGAGCTTTTAAAGCCGTTGGGACTTGTGTGATGGTAAGGTAAGCACTGTACTTAGCCAACAGACATGAGAAAGGTTCAAAGGAAGGTAGTTAAATGTAAAAGTAAGGGTAGTTTTCCTTGGAAATTTAATATAGGAATTGAAAAATGTCTATAAGTTTTTCTTTTGTTTCATGGAGTAAGTCAAAAATTGTTACATTTATTCAGAAATATTATTTGAATTCTTTAGTTATTTACAGTTTTCCTCGGATACCACGCCTTGAGAAATTTTCTCAAAACTTCTCAAAATATTGCCTAACGCGGTTGAACACTGTAAGAAGATTATTTGAATATGTTAACCCACAAAATAAGAAAATATCCAAAAAGGGTTACCAGGCTGTATTTCATGAACCGTGCTTGTTAGACAGTTGAAATTTTTGCAGATGTATTTCTTTTGCCGCTAACAACAAATAGAAAAAAACAAATTAAAAAAAAATATTTAAGTGGGGCTCTCGTACAGACATGGTTGTTTTTGCATTTTTAATAGATAATGGTACGGAACCCTTCGTCATTCCTTGAGGTTATTGGCAAAAGAAGTGTCTTTCTGTGAGGTATAAATGAAGCTGCAAGAGGCATTTCATGGTCTTCGTCGTCTTCGTCTTCTTCTTTGGCTGTCAAACCAGAAGTATACACGATAGTGCTGTACAATAAATTACATGTTGTACAACAAATTACGGTATCATAAATTAAGTGGTGTTTCATTAGTGATATTAAAGTGATAAAATGAGTAATTATACCAGTGTTATTGTTGTGCAAAGTGAAACTACGGTGATTTGGTAAAAGTATTTATATTTCTACCTTCTTAGCTCGATAAAACAAAGTATAGCTAAGCTAACACTTGGCCTTTCTTTTTTTTTTTTTTTTTTGATTTTTCTATCATACCCTTAAGGCTCGTTTGAATCAATACGATAGTTACATTGTTCTTAGACTGCATCGATTGAAGTTTGTATAATGAAGTATTTTTAAATACTGGTACTTGCCACAGCTTGGTACTTCAGTACATTTAGTAACAAAATGTGTATATAGATACGATCTAAATAATTTAATATCGATAGATACGATCTTTTACAGATAAATTATGATAGAAAAGCCTAGAAATGACTAGGTTAACCGTCGCTAATTTTACTCACGCTATTGTTGGGAAGTTCAAAATATTTTCACGGGGTACATGTTTAATGCGACAATATTGTGAAGGAGTTAACTGTGTAGGGCCACGCAACAGCCTCGGCTGTTGCACGAATGGGCAGGCTCCTCTGGGTAAGTACCACGACCTCACCGAAGACTGGCGTGAAGTGAAAGTATAATACTTTCGCGTTTCGTCTGGCGAGTGAAGTAGCCGGACAACCGACAAGCCGGACGGACCCCTTGACAACTTTGAAATAAAAAAAAGGAAAAAAACTGGGACACCAAATTTTGGATAAAAAGTGATTAGGGTACGGGAATTTCCAGCGTAAAAACGTACATACATGCCTCATTCAAAACTTTCACCGAATATGAGATGAATTGTGCTACATAGACTATATTAAACTATGTTGACGATATTATTACGTCACATTGGCTAAGGGACCATAGAGGCCTATTCACCAGTGGACATATACATACTGAAAAGATAATTGACAAATGAATTAGTTACTTGGTAAACTTATTTTTTACAGCAATAATTTATGCTTTAAACTATCATATACTCCATAGCGGTTTCAAAGGCGTTTCCGTATCTTGGGTAATACTTATATATAGCCACTGTTTCTACCGCTTTTTACCATCCCCTAAGGCGAAATTAAAACGGCGTTCGCCGAGCCAAACGCTAAATTCAAATTGCCCACGTAAAAAATACTAATGTTTATCTCCGTGCGGCTGACTGCGCGATTTTCACATGCCTACGCAGAAAAACGTTTCAAGCACATCCATCATCCGGTAAATGCTCAAAAGCTTAGGGATCCACCGACCTATCTCCCTCTCCAGCGTTTCATTTGCGTGGATTATGCATGGATTATACCCGTGACTTCTTTACAGGTTCAACTTAGAACTACAGCTAAGCCGCTGCAATAAAGTTGTCAGTTTACTTTACGGTTGTATTAAATTGTTGATGTAAATGTTTTTTTGTATAGATGGAGTAGGTGGCGTAAATGTGAGTCTATTCGATTAGATTGTGTATTTTTGCCATTTGCCGTTGAAAAAATTTTTTATCATTACATAGATAGAAACTAGAGCCGCGGCTGGAGAAAAAAGCTGGCCAAGTGCGAGACAGACGCGCACAATGGGTTCCGTACCATTATCTATAAAAACGGCAATGAAATCGTGTCTGTTGTATGGGAACCCCACTTAAATATTTTTTATTTTGTATTTTAGTATTTGTTGATATAGCGGCAATAGAAATACATCATCAACTGTTTAACTATCACGGTTCATGAGATACAGCCTGGAGACAGACAGGCAGTCAGACAGACAGTCACACAGATAGACAGCGGAGCCATAGTAATAGTGCCGTTTTAACCTTTGGGTACGGAACCCTAAAAAGGGTTTGTTCTTTTCTCAGTCAAAAGTTAAGCATTACTATTATTTATCTATCAGCGATGAAATGCAGCTAGCGTTCTTGGCACCATGCCGCGAGGAATAGGTTTATAATACAACATGTTTGGTTAGATTTAATATTGAAAATAAAATTAATACACATTTAACTAACGGAGGTAAAGTGAGGTTTCTCATAAAGTGAGCTTGCTAGTTGAGAGTGAAACTAAGCGTGAAATCTAATTGCATGTTTTTTTTTTTTGTAATGTGGAACAAGCGGGTTTGTAAACTTACTTTTATTTTATGTGAAAAGTTTGCAAGCGAGATAGCGGTTCTCCTAATGTTAGGTGACTACCGCCACCCATAGACATTAACAACATTTTTAGTGGATTGCAGATTTTATTGTATTGTATTTTGTGCGGAATAAGTTGGGTAGTAATTCCCAACGTCCACTGCCATCTAGACGATTTATTTAGTCTTTTCTTCGAAAACATTGCCTCCTTACTGTAGCATAACAGTATCCCATGTTGTATGAACGTTTTACATACATACATTTAGCGTGGACAAACATCCAGATCCGAAACAATTATCTATGGGTGAAACAAGTAATTGTCTCGTGTGGGAATCGAACCCACGACTCCTGGAGGCGAAGGCAATCTCTTAGCAATACCTCACCCACCGGACGAAGCGCAGATGTGTAACACTTCCACTTCACGCCGGTCTTCTGTGAGGTCGTGGTACTACCCCGGATAGATCTGCGCATTTTTGCAACAGTGAAGACTGTTTTGTGGCCCGACCATAGTTACATAAACCAACCATTTCCTTTAGCATTATTACAATTATCACGTGCATTATTATCGTTAATGTTTAGAAGATATATGAAGCCCGCCAATCTGCAGTGGGCACGCTTGGTGGACTATGCCTTATTACCCTCTGTACAGAGGAGGCCTTTGCTCAGCAGTGGGGATCATATAGGGGTCTTAATTTTTGCATTATTTTCTACAACTGTGGTGCAAAAGCAGCTCTAGTTAGCCTATTTTGATCACGCAATATGATACCTTTCTACTTATTCAGTAGTTTGCATTACGTCTGCAACTTCGTATTACAACTTCTTTTTCTTTTTTAAAAAACATTGCCTTACTTTAGGATAACAATATCCTGTGTTGTAAGGACGTTTTACATACATAAATTTCACGTGGACAAACACCCAGATGCGAAACAACTATCTGTGGGTCGCACAAATAGTTGCCCCGTGTGGGAATCGAACCCACGACCCCCGATACCGAAGCCAATACCTTGGCGACAGCGCCACGGAGTCGGTTACGTTAATGGTTGACATTAAAACATTGTTGACGTAATGGTTTCGATTCTTGCGCGGGACAAACATCGATCTAAAAACAATTATTCTGGATCAGAGCGGCATACACAATTTGCGTACAAGTGTACAAAATGTTTTTACTCGATATTATGGTAATAATAACAGAGTGAATACACAACTAAGATCCCAGATGGATTCATATCCTACCCGCGTATCTTAAACAAAGCAAAAATGCCGAGTCTGAAATCGATATTTCAGTACACACCCCAAAAATGGTCGGCACTCAATCATTTACTCAATAAGGCGTCCGCTGTAGGGAAAACTAGACGAATAATAACATACAAATACTTGAGTATGTTATTATTAGTCTTGTTGGTTCTGGCAGCACTATATACCGGATATGACGTTATCTACTTGAGCCAAGGGACACATGGTCGCATGGAGGATTGGTCACTTCGATTTCGACTGCGTTCCTGGACGGTGATATAACCACTAGTGCTGCTTGTCGTTATAATAGTTGTTAATATTCAAGTTGAGTAATAGTTAAAATATTAGGATCAAGGTAAAAACGTTAGAACTCTTATAGTCTAGTTATCAGTTTAATTTTGTTATTGTATATTTATTTATACTTATACTTTATTTTATTTACACTTTTATATATTTGTTTATACTTTTACGTTCTTTTTAAATCAAATTTATCAAAAGGCAAAATTAATTAATCATTTTAAATTAAAATATTTAAACTATTACAATTAACGTTTAGACCTTTATTGAATGTAATAAATACAAAATCCACCCAAACAAACCTATACAATAAATATTAATGGTAAAAAAATTAGTTGATTGTTATCTACCGGGCATTAACTACCACGTATTATGTAAAGTGTACCCTGAAAAGCTAGACCAGAGTTTAAATTTGCCATTTAATGGAAAAAAAATGTCTTATTATTGAAAATGTGATTTTCCTCTACTGCGAGATATTTACACCACCTTTTTATATACGATACTTGACTTGGAAAAGAAAATAATATTATGTATTCTGCTTTTCATGTCTGTCCGTTCTTTTTATATTTACCTTGCAACTCTCCATGTTTTTCTAACATTTATTTTTTCAAAGCTGTATAATTCAACGATAACTTTGAGATACATCCGACTTGTTACACCAGTGAGAATTTTGTGACCGAATCTGTTTTGGAACCCGAGTATCAAATGTTTTTATACATCGTTGTTTTCTGTTATGAAGTTGTAATTTATTCAAAACTTGAAGCCATAAATGCAAAGTTCATGCTATCAAATTCCACGTAAACGCATTCCTCTTTCTAGGCTGTCCTGTCCATATGGATCCATTTCAGTTTATTGTTAATTAGATCAAGTCAATAAATTCATGGAGTCCTAAAAAAACATGAATAAAGATGTGTGATATGCCCAAATGCGGGGAAGAGATTCTTCCACGTAAGAAAAGTGAAAAAGTTCTTTTGGGGCGCGTTACTTGGACTTGAGTCCTTGACCACAGTATCGTTTCTGAAATAATAATATTTTATCATTGACTTAAATTAACTTCGAAATTTGCGTACTAATTTAGCGATAGGCATTAAATTAGTTTCTTTTGTAGCAACTCGAATGCTCCTCTTATTTTACTTACGCACTCATTAATTGAAAGGAAAGTTTATTTCCTTAGAACAGGCTCATATAAAGATAGAGTTTAAACTTAAAATGTCAGACAGACGCCTCTCATCGTTTAAGAGCAAATCGTTTGGAGAAGCCCGAAGTTTTCACACCGTTTATTTTGTGAAATTTATTTCGAAGTAAATTAATAGAAAATGTTTGATTATATATCTATATAACAGTGAAGAACGTAACTTAGTTAAAATTTTAACACCTAACTTTAATATGAAAGTAACAATGTGTCGAATGAAATTATCATGTCTTTTAAAACCTGTTTTTGAAACTATGTTTATATTTAATGGACGTCGTTTACGAAAGAACTTGGTAGGTATATAAAGACTGAGTGGCTTAAACTAAACATTAATTGTACGTATACAGCGTGTCTTTACCACCGCGACAATAAATGAACACACATCTAACGCTACTTGCTAATAATCATAACAAATCAAAAAAAAAACATTAATCAAAAAAAAATATTAACATTAAAAAAATCCATAATTAAAAAAAATATTTTTCAAACAAACTAATTAAGTAAAGAAACAAAATTTGTAACATCCTATACAACTACAACTGACTACAATTCATAAATTCAGAGACTTTTTCATTCGTGGCCACAGCGCCGCATTACAAGCCTCTCCTTCTAACAGTATGTTTTGTCTCTTTTAAATTCATTCAACCCCATTCTTATGCTTTGCAACCTTTACAAATGAACTTTACATTAAAGTTTTATACATAAGTGTGTTCTAGAATTCTTTGTTTTGGAAAATTTGATAACTCGGTAAATATTGATGTTTAAAGAATGTAAATCTTTAATACAATTTTAAAAAGTTATCCTCCATATGTGTTTTCATTTATTGTCGCGATGGTAAAGACACGCTGTATATACTTTTCATTCATTCACACTGTATAAACCCGTATACTGACGTATGCACTTTCTGACAGTCAATAAAAAAGTCCAGTGGCTAAAGTGTAAGTGCTAAACAATTCGAACGCTGCCGAATAGTTCTACTCTTTTGTTTTACGATGGCGGTAGTATATTCGTTTGAACGAAATATATTAAAACGATAGAGGCCTGTTAGTTGATGGAGCTGTTAGACCGTTTTTTAGTTGTACGATGGTGAGAAAGAAAGGGAAATATTTGAGAGATAATGTAAAAAGAACGGTTAGACATTTTTATTATTTAAAACGATTCCACTTTTCTTCAAAGAATATACGTCAAGAGTCACACCTACGTAATGAACGTCCCACGTGACTGTTTATATGCACGGAGCACTTGCTAACGAGCGTGTAAAAAAAGACCTGACAGTAAAGCCCCATTATGAAATGGTTCTAATACAAAGGAAGACTTTTTTTAAAGAAATTTAAGTTTTTTAACAACACATTTTGTTGGCATTTTGTATCCTTTCTATACATTTTTGCAGGTATATTCAATGATATTCAAATCTGAAGCTGTGACTATTTTTGAGCTAAAAGCAATGTGTAAAAAACAATACACGAGACCTCTTATTAACAGTCTAAAAAATTGTCCGTTCCACGAGGCTTGTCCGAAGTGAGAGCGAAAAAAATATGTGGACATAGCTATAAACTTTACCAAGCTGCGTGTGTTCTTTATACATTTTTATTTAAACCTGGTTATATTTGTAAGCAATTTGTAGGAGTCTATCGCATTTTAATTTGATTTATATTCGCGAATTAAAAGCCAGCATTCATGGTCACAGGACAGGGTGTCCCTTGGCCATTTTCAAAACATTTTTTTTCTTATTATTTCGAAAATATGCAGGTTTCCTCACGATGTTTTCCTTCAATGCCAAACACGTGATAATTCAACACTTAAAATTTACAATTTCATTGGTGCTGGCACCGGGGATCGAACTCAGGTTGCTCGAGTACATGTAATTAAAGGCCTGGACATTGAGCTTTCGCGACTCAATACCTAACTAAAAAGTGAAATTTAAGATAACAAAAAAGTTTAAAGAAATCAATAACTTTAATTTATCAAAAATGGTGTACAATGTGTTTTGTGCCTAAAAATAATAATTTTAAAAACCATCACTCGTTTCACAATCAAGGGCGAATTTTGTAAGTTGAATACAAAGTCCGCTATTAAGCGGAACCGAGGCAATATTTGTCCAATTTGGCAACCGGCCAAGCGTACCGTTGACTACAGATTTACGATGAAGCTACTACTAATGACGGTTGCGTTGATTGCTGCTGAAAAACAGGTGATGGGCCGTAGCAGAATAATGGCAAAAGCTGACAAATGAACCCTAGAGTTTGACCTGCTTAAGACGATGTATTTAAATGAGTTTAAAAATTTAAGGTCAATGGCTGGCGGTCATAACTTAACATCAGGTGAACCACCAGATCGATTGACACCTTTTGACTGTATTTTTTTTTTACATTTATTTAAATTAAAATTCATTTTTTATTTAAGGAGCAGGGGAAGCTGTGGACAGTCTCGCCTGCCGATGTTCATTGTCTAATTTTATTTTGTTAGTAGTACACTATCGATAGTCAGAGCTTATGGAAAATATACACAAATTAATAAAGTAAGAAAGTAATTTTTTTTGTATCTTTTACAAAAAATAAAAATGAATATTAAAGTATGGCAATAATTTAAAATTCAACGAATTCTTGCTCTTTTCAATTATGTACGTAACAAAATTAAATAAAATAATAAATGAAAATCGCATCGCTTTCACCAAAGCGCTAAATTGATGCTTTGGTGTGAAAGCACTACATATTATACAACAAAGTCTGCCTGTTCCTATGTATGCTTAGATCTATAAAACTACGCAACGGATCTTGATGCGTTTTTTTTTTTACTAGATAGAGTGATTTACGAGGAAGGTAGCACCCGTGCAAAGCCGAGGCGGGTCCTTAGATAGTTATACAGCGTGTCGCTACCATCGCGACAAAAAATGAACACACGTTTAACGCTACTTGCCAATAGTCATAAAAAAAATGTTAACGTTAAAAAAAAATCCATAATTAAAAAAAGGAACAAAATTTGTAACATCCTATACAACTCGCGCCACAGCGTTGTAATACAAGCCTCTCCTTCTAACAGTATCTTTTGTCTCTTTTAAATTCATTCAACCCATTCATATGCTTTGTGACCTTTACAAATGAACTTTACGTTACGCTTTTATAGGTAAGGGTGTTCCAAAATTCTTTGTTTTGGAAAACTTAATAACTCTGTAAATATTGATGTTGAAAGAATTTAAATGTTTAATACAACTTTAAAAACTTATCCCCTATATGTGTGTTCATTTATTGTCGCGATGGTAACGACACGCTGTATAATATATCGAAATTTTTAGTCTAAGGATTTTTTATTTTTATTTTAAGAATGTTTGTTTTGCGTGTACTGTTTTACATGCAGCTGAAAATACTTGCTCACCTTTTTAGCAATCAACTGCTTTCCATCATCACCATCATCATCATTTCAGCCTGTTTGAGTCCACTGCTGAACATAGGCCTCCCCCATAGACTGCCACGAAGTACGATCCTGAGCCACCTGCATCCATCGACTTCCCGCACATCTGCTTTCCATAAACCTTCATAAATACATTCATAATTTGGCCAAAATAATACCGATTATCAGTAACACTATATAATCAGCATGAACAAGACTTTATTCATGTAAATACTGATATTTAGGATTTAAATTACATCATTTAAATTTCTAATCTTTATATTTGTATCGTCTTATCATAATTTTATTATTAATTAATTGAGTGACGTCCCATTGGCGGATTGGAGGAGGATTTTTACATTTTTTTTTCGGATTATATTAAAGTTAAACCTTATATTAGAGTGGGCCCCGGCTACATCACTCACCAGACGATACGCAGAAGTATGAAAGTTCCACCTCACGTCGGTTTTCTGTGAGGTCTTGGTACTTACCTGGACGGACCAGCCCATTCGTGCAACAGCCGAAGATACGTAGACTTAGCCCTGCCACGGCAAAAAACATCAATCTCATTCTCCGAAATGCATTGTTTCAGTTACCATGATGTCCCGCCATCCCACAACATGGACGAAACATTTGCACAAAATGGCATGAGGCAGACAAAATTAACATGCGTCCCGACCAGTGTTGGTTGGCGACCGTGACTCTCTTCTCTGCGATATGCTCCTGCGAGGTGAGGCACTCTGGCACCGCCCAAGCCGAGGACCATCAGCTAAGCCGAAGTGTTCACCATCACCACAGGCATCGGCACAAGCAAACCGAATCGCCAACCATAGTCGACCCCGTGATGGACTCAGACAAATCCTTCGACTATTTGCCCCATTACGAACCTCTAAACATCTACGAGGAAAGGTCCTTCCTTGAAAGAAGCATATTGAACTACGACATGGTTGCATATGACAGCGACAGGAAAAACGACTGGATGTCGAACATGTCGAGTCACCAAATAGCCGAGCTGAAGGACAAGAAACACCACCAACATTGGCCTATAAAGAGAGAAGCAGTCATCGAGGGTGATTTGGTTTTGGGAGGCCTAATGATGGTCCACGAGCGGTCGGACAACTTGACTTGTGGACCAGTAATGCCTCAAGGTGGCGTGCAAGCCTTGGAGACCATGTTGTACACACTTGATATTGTCAATAATAAACTAAAGCTCATTCCGGGTGTTACGATTGGCGCCCATGTGTTGGACGACTGTGATAGGGACACATACGGACTGGAGATGGCTGTAGATTTTATTAAAGGTAAATACTTATAGATTAAAAGGAGCAAGATCTCACGTTAATTGACGTTATGGAATCGCTGTTAGTTTTCTCTTCCACATTTTTTTTTAGTTTACTTTAATTTCAGTACACTTTGTGTTCGTACTGTGCTTGGTTTCTTGATTAATCACCGAAATTTAATGTTGCTATAATTTTCTTAAACAATAGATATAATAAGCGATACTAAATATCCCTGTGGTGAAGACATTGCATTCAATACGAAATAACATTCAGTAACTCAAACAGGGGACTTAGAATATTTGGTCTTCGTTATTTTCAAGTGAAATCATGATTGTGTTACCAGTATGCAAACGTTTTGAATATACACACAAAGACCCTTATTAAAGCACAGGCGCTTATTATTTTTGGTTTTGAAGCAGAAGACTCCAAACCGTTAAAATTCTTTTAGGTTCTATAAGCAACATCGATGACGCGGAGTACGCTTGCAATGCGACAGCGGTGCGTAAAGTCATCTCGGGAGTAGTCGGTGCTGCCTCCAGCGTCACCTCCGTGCAAGTAGCTAACCTGCTGAGACTCTTCAAGATACCGCAGGTGAGAGCCAATGTAAATACCAGAGTTGTGCCTATCGGCCGGTTTCAATATTCAATCTACAGATAGATTTGCCACCCATAGACATTTGACATTGGCTCCATAATGCTTATGTCAAAGTTCTATCGCCAGTAACCAAATTTATCTGTAGATAAAATATAGAAATTGTCCGTACGTATCTTACGGCTGCTATTGTATCGCAACTAACTATTAATTGTTATGGAGGAAGATAAAATAGGTACATTCTATTTAACGAAACACTTAATTTTTACTTAAACTTTTCATTATTCAACAGTTAATAATTTCTTTTGAACAATGGCAATGGATTTTCCAAGCGCCGTTTATTCACCAAAAACATGGTAAGTATATATACATAGCGGCAACAGAAATACATCATCTGTGAAAATTTCAAATGTCTTACTATCACGGTTCATGAGATACAGCCTGGTGACAGGCGGACAGACAAACAGACGGGTACCGTTTTACCCTTTTTATCAGTCAAATATCTTTATTCAAATAGACGCTTGCGCGTTCTTATGAATCTTCAAATTTTACATAAGAAATTATATATATATATACATATAGGTTCGTAAGGTACCACCGGTTTGGAAAGCAGATTCTGTTGAGAAGAGACCAGCAAGAAACTCAACAGTTGCTCTTTTTCAAAAATATTAGTTTACAATTAGGTACGGCACCCTAAAAACTACGTCTCAGCACGTGGCTTAGAACTTCCCACGGCTTTTTTTCGGCTATTGAAACACCGCTTCATAAATAAGGTTGATCTAAAGTCTAACTAACACATAGTTGTAATTCTTTTTTTATTTTAAAATCATATTCCTGCGCCAGGTTTCCTTCTTTTCCACGTCACCGGAGCTCTCGAATAAAGCGCGCTTCGAATACTTCACTCGAACGATTCCGAGCGACCTTCACCAAGTGAAAGCGATGGTCGAGATCGTGAAGAGGCTCGGATGGAGTTACCTTTCCATTATTTACGAGGAGTCCAGCTACGGCATAAAGGTAACAAGAATGGCGGGGATGTGATAGCGTGAGATGGGAATACTAATTTTTATTTCGTGAGTGAGTGAGATAACCGAGGTCCCTTTTTTGACTGATTTTAACTGTGGTAGGGCCTCTCAACAGTTTGCTCTTGCACGTGTGGGCAGGTCCATCCGGGTATCACGAGCTCACAGAAGACCAGCGTGAAGAGAAAGTGATATACGTTTTGTCTGGTGAGTGAGGCGGTACACTACGGATTGTGCAAATATCCATGGGTCTATGGTTGTCGGTTAACACTTGAAATCAGGTGATCCGCCAGCTCGCTTGCCAGTTTCTCACATAAAACAAAGGTTAACATTGCATCTGCTACCTCTTGGGCCCTCAGATGTTGTAAATGTTCATGGGTGGCGGTAATCATTCGTTCAGGTGAACTGACTGCTCACTTGGGGAAATTCCGCAACATAGCCCGGAAGACGCAGGTTGAAATCCTCACAGCGTCGAGAAATTTTCGTCTATTTTTCTGCCAATTTTAAATAATGTCTTTATCTGTGCGGCCAAAGGCGAAAGTGTCGTAAGAACACAGAACGCATATTTCGACTGATCCTTTGTTTTTCGGGAACCGATACCGCCTGCTGCGAGAATCCACGTAATCGGTCGAGATCGGCACTTCTGGATTTGTATTTATCCACTTACACAAAACATTGATGACAAAAACTTGAATTACTAAATTCTTTGTTTAATAATTCCATCACAAACGGAACAATTGGACGAGTAAAGAAACTTGATTAACAATTTCCAGACCCGGGCCAGCGTCATAATTGCTTCTCCAACAATTACGCAAAACATGAAAGTTTTAATGTTTTAATAAGTTTTACAGTTAAGGCATTTATTGTTTTGTAGTTGTAGATATCGCGGATAATAAACCACACTTACAAGTGTTATAATTGTACAAACACCATTTAAGTTTCCTATAATAGAAAAATCATTATTCAACAGAAAAATAAATAAAAAAGAGCAACCACAACTTTGGTAATATAAAAAATATATTATGATAATAATAAACAATAAGAACAGCAGTAGTAATCTTTTTTTTATTCTTTTTTATGTGAGAAGGTGGCAAGTGAGCTGGCGGTTCACCTGATGTTAAAGGATAACCAATGCCCATGGACATTTGCAACACCCGTAGGGTTGCAGATGCATTGCCACCCTCCAATAAAGTGGACCCGGCCACCTCGCTCACCAGACGAAACGCAGAAGTATAACACTTCCACTTCCCGCTGGTCTTCGGTGACGAAGGTAAGTACCATGACGGACCTGCCCATTCGTGCAACAGCGAAAAATGTTGCGTGGCCCTTCCACAGAAGTCTAGTGGCATGCCTTAATAATTTTTCAGTGACGTCTTTTAGTGTGTTAAGGTGTTACGTGTACGTAAAGAGACAGGAGGCATCCCTCATGAAATGAGATGTTAGCTTGTTGCACAAATTAATGTCTTGTTGGCAAATGATCCCCTTGCAACTGCATAGTCTCTCTTCAAACGTGTTTGTTCACAGCAATCTAATTTACCAGTACGTAGTGTTTATTTGCGTAACAAATTAACGTAGAACGTAGAAGCGAATATAGCTGCTCTATTATCATTTGAAATGAATCAATTCGTTTCTATTTACATTATCCCGTTTATATCTATATATTGTAGGTAAGCGAATTCATCGTGTGTAAGTTTAAAGTACCTGACGATTCTCATTT
Source organism: Iphiclides podalirius (assembly GCA_933534255.1). NCBI lineage: Eukaryota > Metazoa > Arthropoda > Insecta > Lepidoptera > Papilionidae > Iphiclides > Iphiclides podalirius. Next base: position 2,518,429 of record OW152830.1, on the reverse strand, counting down.
TATTAATAAGTAATACAATGAAATGCCATATATAATATCGTAAGTAATTTTATAAGTTTTTTACGATGCCGCTTGGAATATTAAATTATATCTTCCAAGCAGATTCAGAAAAGACCTGGGAATTTCCTTACGACATCACTTTAAATAGACTTTATAAGTAATCCTACCTTTTGCTTCAATTACAGACAATTAATAACACTTAACTAACTTCAATTACTGACAACATACAACTATCCATCATTCCATCATCGGACAACTAGGCGTTCGGCGAGACTCCACCCTTATGCTGTCGACGTTCCCAGAACACGAACCAAGCGATTTGCTTCATCATTTATCATCCGTACAGCTAACGATTAGAACAACCTGCCGGCGTCCGTCTTTCCGTCCGATTACAACGTAGGCCTCTTCAAGGCAAGAGTGAATAGGTTTTTACTGAGCCAGCGCCCTTACCATCAAAGGCTGCATCGCCACTTACCATCAGGTGGGATGGCAGTCAAGTGCTGGCCAGATGCAATTAAAAAAAAACAACTAACAAGACAGTGAAAACCACAACTAAGATCACATTAATTGTATTGTAAATTTCGTTTCACATCAGGCATTCGAGGAACTAGAAGCGCTGCTCGCCCGTCACGGGATCTGCATAGCTGTTAAGGAGAAGCTTGCGAAAGACTCAGGCGTAGCCACTGAAATGGCGTACGACAACATCGTTCAGAAATTGCTAACCAAGCCGAGAGCTAGAGGTGAGTGCGTTCACAGATGAGCCAGATAACTATGCACACAAAAGTAACTACGTGAAATATACATAGATAAATAAAATTATTTTACAGATTTTAGTATTGGGAACTGCAGATCAAAATGAAACGAAATAGAATTCGTAATGTAATTTGGTTTAAATGTACAAAAGTAACAGTTATATTATGGATTTTTTCTAACATCTGAATCAGTCTGATTTCTAACGTAGTCGACACAGAGACATTGCATACTAGGAAAATTTTAGTAATAAACGTTTAAAGATAATTGAATTAGTTTTACCAATCAAAACGATATATTTTTTTTTTCTCAGTGAAAAAAAGTAAAAGTAAAGTAACAGCCTATACATGTCCCACTGCTGGGCAAAGGTCTCATCTATACAGAGGGTATCAGGACATAGTCCACCACGCGGCCCCACTGCGGATTGGCGGACTTCACATATTTTCGAAATATATTTTTTTTTTGTTATTATTTCGAAAATATGCAGGTTTCCTCACGATGTTTTCCTTCACCGCGGAGCACGTGATAAGTCAGCACTTAAAGTTAAAAACTTCATTGGTGCCGGCACCGGGGATCGAACTCAGGTTGCTCGAGTATATTGAATTAAAGGCGAGCGCCCGGACACTGGGCTATCACGGCTCACGCTTCTCAGTGAAGTAATAGTTAAACAAATTCTATGATGAAAGACAGTTGATAGTAAAGAGGGCAAGCCTGTAACTAGTTATTACTGTTACTATATTCCTTCTCAGTCACTGCACTCATAAAAATCAAAATGCTGAGCACTGAAAACATTTCCGTGAATTTCCATTAGGTTCATCAAATTGCTTCTTGGTAACAAATGTAATTAGTGGCTCGCTGTAGAAATTATGAAACATAGGTAGGGTTAAATACTAATTAATATACGGTAATTCGATCGATAAAATGTGATGTTATTACTATAGGTAAACATTATATGCATTTTTCTTTGCATTTCTAATACTGGCTAATAAATGAATAATTAAATACTTTCGATAATATTCACTGTTAATATGACACTGCATTGAAGGTTAATTAGTTAATGGCTTATGATGTCACATCAGTAAAGAAGCGAATTTTGAAGCCAAGTACATAAAATAACGGTTATTTACTCGTACCTTCAAATAAATGTTATGGAATTACTTTATAAAAACGAAATTACATTGTGCTTCTATCGCAGTAATTCCTTCCTAATAAGCAATCTCCAAGAAATTGGCCCTCGTAATAAATTACTTTTGCGTACAGACAAAAGTTACATTTGCCGGACGAAAATAAAAAAAAAGTCTTCAAATTCCTCGCGCAGACAACATTTCATTACGGACGAAATTAAAAGTAAACGCAATCGATAATACCGGAGCTTGGGTCCGTTGTCGTGAACAGTGGATCGGCACGCTACACTTGACAAAGGTCCGATACGAATAACTCATCTGAATGTGCCCAACGCCGCGTCACTAAATGGCAATCATTGGTTATAGACGAGGCGGCGGATTCAATTTGTGCGGCCACTTTAGCGAAAAATTGCCACTTGCGACGCATCTGGCTGCGCGGCCACCGGCTGTTGGGGCTGTTAGCTCGGGCCTCGATAAGCACATTGGATGGCGCGTTGCCCCGGAGCAAATTATCGTACAAATACACCCCGGTGACCTTTCACCATTCGTTGAATGTGAACTTTATCTTTTGGCAAAATGTAACCAAGACGCTTCTTTAATGTAAACTTATAAACAGTACAGTCTTATACCAATTTTGCTGGTACAGAATGCAAGTTTCTCTTTCTCCGTCCGGTTATTTTATTACCACTTCTTAGTAGTTTATTCCATTTACTCCAATTTACCAAGATTATTTCGAATTTATCAGATTTAACGTATTCATTTATTTGCTAATTTATTTATTTTTTTATGATTTTTTTATATTTAGGATGATATTATCTTCATATGAAACCTGAACTTCGCAGGTGCAGATATAACCAGTTTATTAAGTGTCAGAAATCCCACTTTAACATTTACTTCCTAATTTACCATATCCTGCAATCCATTAACTTTTCTTATATATTATTTTCTCCACATTTTTAAGCTTGCAACTTACTGGATGGTGAGTGATAACCGTCATGTTTAAGATACATCGTCAAATCATCCCATGACACGGTAGTGACGTATTAAAGTATTCACATGAATATGGGATGCAGAAGGCATTACGAGGGAGTAGGTAGGGTATCTAATACTAATTATGATGATAATATCGGTGATATTTAACCAAACAGGGGCAATAATCTTTGGATCGGATCAAGAAGTCGCTGGCGTGATGAGGGCTGTCGAACGCGTGAACGCGACAGGAGCGTTCAGCTGGATTGGCTCGGACGGGTGGAGCGCCCGGGCCTTAGTTTCTGATGGGAACGAACGAGCCGTCGAAGGCACCATCAGTGTGCAGCCCCAAGCCAACGACGTTAAAGGCTTCAAAGAATACTTCCTCAACCTTAACGTAAAGAACAACAAGAGAAACCCCTGGTTCACAGGTAAGATTTTTTAAATCTGTGTCTTCTTTGATTTGATTATTTTTGAGGTACCTGAAAGAAGTACACACGTAGCTGTTTCATTTGCCTATTGAATCACAGAAAGTATTGGACACTAACATAAGGCTACACTTCATATACTATTATAAAAGAATTGTTAATTGATTTAGCTAAATAATACTTCTGTGGCATAAGTTAAAACTTTCTAGTCAGGTGAATGTTTAAAACGAAAAATAGCGATGACGTTAATTTTGCTCAGAGTTCTGGGAGGACCACTTCCAGTGTCGCTACTCCGGTGGACCGCGGACCCCTTATAATGGACACTACAGCCGCAATTGTTCTGGCGCCGAGCGTCTCACTGCCAATAACACCGAGTTCGAGAGGCAACTCCAATTTGTGTCAGATGCCGTTTTGGCCTTCGCTTACGCTATACGGTAAATTCATTTATATTTCATAACTTTTATTCACCTTCTCGATAGGTTACCACTTCAGTTACTAAGTAACTCGTTCTTTCTTTTGTTTAAGTCACCTTAACGTTTTTGTCAATTTAATAACATTGAAGACAAAAAAGTGTAATTATATCACGCATACAACATTAAACTCAAATGTGAGTTTCATAGATAAATTGTTGAAACTGTGGAAGGGCCATGCAACAGTTCGCTATTGTACCAATGGGCAGCTGCGGGTAAGTACCATGACCTCGCAAATGACCAGTGTGAACTGGAAGTGTTATAACTGCTGCGTTTTGTCTGCGAAGTGAGGTAACCGGTGCCCACTTTAATAAAAGGTTACGACGCATTTGCAACCTACGGGTGTTGGAAATGTCCAGGGGCGGTGATTGTCAATTACCATCAGGTGAATCACCCGCTCGTTTGCCACCTTCTCACATAAAAAATTCTTCGTTATCAATATTATACTATAGCCAGCTAAGCTAAGCACTCGATGTCGACACAGCGCGAAAATCTCAACATCAATAAAAAAAGTAAGTAAAGTAACAGCCTATACATGTCCCACTGCTGGGCAAAGGCCTCCTATATAGAGAGGGTATCAGGGCATAGTCCACCACGCGGCCCCACTGCGGGTTGGCGGACTTCACATATCTTCGAAATATATATTTTTTGTTATTATTTCGAAAATATGCAGGTTTCCTCACAATGTTTTCCTTCACCGCGGAGCACGTGATAAGTCAGCACTTAAAGTTAAAAACTTCATTGGTGCCGGCACCGGGGATCGAACTCAGGTTGCCCGAGTATATTGAATTAAAGGCGAATGCCCGGACACTGAGCTATCACGGCTCAACATCAATAGTCTTTTCATTTTTATAAATTTTAGCAATAATTGGCTTAAACAATTATGCATCTTTACAGTATTCCGTCACTTTCAAATAAACTTTACAATAAATATTTGACCAATTGTCTATTTTTCCCATTTTTTTTAAATTAAGCAAATATGTACGACAATATTAGACACTTTGGCTGCCTCATCTAAGGGGTACTTCGGTCAGGGCCGGGGTCAGAGGCAACTGAAGTAAGTAAATAGCGCAAATACGAGTCTTTATGTTTAGTTTACGAGTCATTTGCTGTTGAAGCTTTAGGTCCGTGGGGTCCACACACATCAATTTTTTTTTAAAGTTTATGTCCTAGGCTTAACGCCGCGGCTGGTGACAAGAGAGCTGGTTCTTTTCTCACTCAAAGGTTAAGCATAACTATTCAGCGAGGAAATGCAGCTAGCGTTTTTGGCACCATGCCGTGTGGATTATGTTTATTAGATTGTATGTAATTTTAGATAGATTTAATCTTGTAAATATTAAATAAAGAATAGAGGATGAAATATGTACGAAAACATTGAATTTTCCAGCATAAAGGCTCTGGTCTCTTAAATTTACGTTGGAAAATCCCTCTTAATTTTTATGTTTTTCGTAAGATAATCTAGTAATTGATACTTCCAACCAAAACTTAACGATAAAGAATATCAGATGTCACAATACCATTAAAACAAATCTTTATGCGAACTTTGCAAATAGATAGACAAGTGGCAAGTAATTAAATCACCACCAAACATAATAAGGATCTATTAGCAAGATACCTCAGAAGAAGACCTAGAAGTTGCTTCTACTCTGAACTTTCTACAGTTTTAGTGTGATTAGACAATTATTATCATAGCATATTATCACAATATGATTTTATATATTAATAGACTAAAGTAAACTTAATACTCTCATTATTAGGAACTAGCCGATATCCAAAGTCATGGGTTTTAGTGTTAATATGTAGCCAAGGAGGTCAAACAAGATTTTACACTAAAAAACACTATCTTGATATTTAATCATATCCGCCAACGATAGACTTTTGCAACGCCCTTGGGGTTTCAGATGCGTTGCCACCTTTCAATAAAGTGGGTTGCGGAAACGGAAAACTATAACACTTCCACTTCGCGCCGGTCTTCTCTGGGGTCGTGATACCTCCCCGGAAGAGCCTGCCCATTTTTGCAACAGCGAACTCTGTTGCGTGGCCATACCGCAGAACGTTGGGATGAATAATGTTGATTTGAAAGCAGTTGTGTATTTTTCATATTTTGGATTTTATGTGTATTGAATATTTATTTGTATATATATAGTCCTACTCATCGAGTTCGATGACTTCGACTCTAGCAATTACGGATTATTTATTGATATTGATATTAATTATTATAATTACGGTATGTATTTGAATGTATATATGTATTTATTATATGTATATTGATATAGAGCGTGTCGCTATTAACGCGACCATAAATCAAAACACATTTAGAGGACAAGTTATTAAAATTGTATTAACCATTTATATTCTTTAAACATCTACATTTACCGAGTTATTAAATTTTCCAAAAACAAAACAATTTTAGAACACCCTTACCTATAAAACTGTAACATAAAGCTCATATGTAAAGGTCACAAAGCATATTAATGGGTTGAATGAATTTGAAAGGGATAAAACATACTGCTAGAAGGAGAGATTTGTAATGCGACGCTGCGGCAACGAATGAAAAAGTGTCTGAATGTATGAGTCAGTCAGTTTTAGTTGTATAGGATGCTACAAGTTTTTTTTTAATATGAAAAATTTTCAAGCGAGCAGACGGTTCACCTGATGTTAAGTGAATACCACCGCCCATGGACATCTCCTACACCCCAGGGTTCCAGATGCGTTGACAACCTTTTGAAAATTGGGCTCCGGCCACCTCACTCACCAGACGAAACGCGAAAGTATTATACTTCCACTTTACGCCAGTTTTCTGTAAGGTCGTGGTACTTTCCCGGACGAGCATGCCCATTCGTGCAACAGCCGAGGCTGCTGCGTAGCCCTACCACCGAAAAATTTTGTTGAAAAAATTTTGTTTCTTTTTATTTAATTAGTTTGTTTAAGAAATATTTTTTTAACTATTGATTTTTTTAACGTTTTTTTATTTTTTTATGCTTATTGGCAATTAGCGTTAGACGTGTGTTCATTTATTGTCGCGGTTGTAACGACACGCTGTATATTTCATATGCCAATGATTACTGCGATACATTCGAATATGGCATTCAGTATGTTTTTAAAAGTAATAGAACATTATCAATTTATGTTTAAGTGACATGCACGCTGCCGTTTGCGGTGGCAAATCAGGGCTTTGCGATGCCATGAGACCAGCAAGTGGTTCGGAGTTGTTGGGCTATCTGAGAAAAGTTAATTTTACAGGTGGGTTAACTACAAAATCTTCCTAATATGACATCAAACTTATAAATAACCAAATTTGTATATTTCATTGAATTTGATGTAATTTCGGTACTATGCTTTAACATACATACTTATCTACTATTCAATAATTCCTCTATATCAATTCTCAAAAGGTGGTTGTTCGGTACTCGATATTTTTCACATTTATTTATTTATCTAAAGTACAATGACATCATATATATTGGACATTCACATAGCATATTTGATTATTAATACATATTGCTAATGCATATGAAATTTCTTCATCAAATTTAATGATTCGAAAACCATTTTAAAGCTTATGTTTGCCGTCATTGATGAAAAATTACAAGTAGAATAAAAACTATCGTTTAAAATTTTCTCACAAACAATCTTTGATAATTCCATCTGTCGACAATTTTTTTGAATGAAAGATAGAAAAGTGGATTGAAAAACGTTGCTCAAAGTAAGATACCTTTCAGTTATAAGTATTTTCACATATAATTAATTACATTCCATGATTGATCACCGTACTGTTGAAAATTTCGCACTAATATTATTACTAGATATTTATAATCGCGAACATTATATAGGTATTATGCCAAAGTTTCCATGAACGTCTTTTGTTCCGTCTTCAAATCGAAACTACCAAACGGGCATTAGTACAAATTTGAAAACATAACTTGAATACTTTATATGCGACGTTATGGCTCAGCGTCCAGGTGCTCGCTTTTAATTAAAAATACTCAAGCAACTTGGGCTCAAGTCCCGGTGCTGGCCCCAATGGTATTGTCAATTGCAATTTTAAATGCGATTTATCACGGTAAAGGTAAAATCATCGTGACGTGAATGCATATTTTCAAAATATTTATTAAATAAAATATTTCGAAGATATGTAAAGTCTGCCAAAGCTAGCGTGGTACACAAAGGGCTCGGCGCAGCCGTTGGAGATATATAGACTTTTAATTTATTTCAATTCCACTTCATTTTTTATCATATAGATTCCTTACGAATTAACTAAATTCCCGTTAATAATGAATATCTTGAAGATGACCAATTTTAAATGGAATGAATAAAGTTCAATTGGATGTACGGTAAAAACAAACCAAACGAACGATATCAGGCTTAAATGTAAAGTTGAACCCAAAACTTTGTTAAATAGAATTTTAAGTCAACTTTACGTGATTAATTGAATTAATCCTACTCACAGGCAAATATAGAGTTAGGAATTAGTTCATTTGTTTTGAATTTGAATTACACTGTTTGAAATTAAAATCATTGTAATTGTTCTTTTTAAAAAAAAGAAAAAGAAAAGAAAGAAATGTTATACCATGTTTATTACCGTTTTATACATCTTTTTATCTGTTGTGGCAAACAATGCTGATGTTTCATTGAAAACAAATGCCCCAAATATTTGAAGAATCCTATATCAATACGATATTTTTGTAATAATTTGTAAACATTGAGTTGACCATTGCGATAATGACAAGATGATAACAGAATAGGTCACTTTTTAATTTCATCGTTCCGATGTATTGGGAGACTAAAATATCTACGTTAAACTCCTCAGTTACGTTGAATACTCCGCTTCATTTAATAGTTTGAAATTAAATTAATAGAATAATCAACTGCCCAGGTATAAGCGGGGATGAGTTTCATTTCGATGCAAATGGCGACGGTCCGGCGAGGTACAATATCTTGCACTTCAAACAAGTCACGCGCGGCGTCTACCGCTGGCTGAAAGTCGGACAATATCTCGACGGAGTTCTGCAGCTGAATATCGAAGGTATTATCTCTCTAGGGTCTTAGGTTCTCGTTTTAAGTAGGATTTGAATACTGTAATTTGATTATATTTGTAAACAATCCAACGATATTGTAATAGTCGTCAAATGGTAAAATGTACTTCATTGAGACGTTCCGTTGGGTATTGTTCTGTCGGGCTACTCCTTTGTTCAAAAGACGAACTAGGCTGATGATGATGGGATGAAAAAATTCATATTACAGTACCTTTAGTTTATTTGTTGCAGTGATTGGCATCATTGATATAATGTATCAATTTTGCAGAACACCTTGGTAGGTTTACGCTACTTAATCAGACTATGGGAAACCTTTTTCGGGAGAGAATGAGATATTATTCAATATTAAGTTCATAAAGCTTTCAATTTTAATTTTCTGATATCGATATATTCTCGTAATAACTAACTAGATTTTTTTGGGATATAATCCATGACCACCATTGTTCCGAGAGAATAGCATTTGCGATACAGTTTGTCTTTTTACGTTTGTTAATACATTTTGGTACTTTCCCTGGTCCAGAGGGAGTAGTAATAATAATCATATATTGACATTTCTCTGTAGTAGTAGGTATATGTGGTTTGTATAAGTAAGATTTTCCTAAAATCCAAATGATTCTATCCTCTTGGGAGCGATTTCAGTGCATCATCATCGTCATCTTCATCATCTTCATCATCACCATCATCAGCCGCAAGACGTCCACCGTTGAACATAGGCCTGCCCCTTAGAACGCCACAACGAACGACACTTTGCCATTTGCATCGGTTGCCCGCGACTCTTATGATGTCGTCCACCTGGAGGGAGCCCTTCCAACGCTACGTCTTCCGGTTCGTGGTCGCCTCGATACCGGAAGGTTTCAGTGCAAAGCATTTAAAACAGCCTTTACATGTGTGGTTAGATATTCAATTCAAATGGGGCGAAAGAAGACCGCCCGAGTCGGTGTGCAGCGCGGAATGCGAATTGGGACAGGCCAAACAGTACGTGGAGGGCGAGAGCTGCTGCTGGCACTGTTTCAACTGCACCCAATATGAGGTTAGTAATTCACCCGTAACAAATCAATTTTGAAACATTAATGGAATATGAGAAGTGTGAACATAAATTTGTAATATGATAAATATGATTTGTTTTAAATTCAATTTAAATAATTGAATGGTTTTAAGTAAAACTTACCGATAATAGGACAAATACAGGGTGGCTTTTCTAAAGGTGCCCAAATTCACACAGGAGGTTCAGAATCGGTAGTATAATCGTTTATAGAAATAAAAACAAAATTTTTTTTAATTGCCATTCTATTCCCTATAAAACAGAACTTGTTGACAATACGGTAGTCATTCATAAATGCGTCGTATACTTTTGAAACGAACTTGTGTGCGTGTTAGTCATAAATGATCGCGCGTAAAATAAATGAGTTGCCCATAAATCACGCACTTTTTGAGATATGTTCATGTATTTAATTAATGGTGATTTTAAATATTTATCATTTTTTATATAACATTATTTATGTTTAGAATTTAATAAAAAAAAATGGATACACTTAGAGGCTTTTCTAAATGTATAAATTTGTAATATCATAAATATGAATTGTTTTAAATTCAATTTAAATAATTAACTGGTTTTAAGTGAGCAACTTAGTTTACCGATAATAGGATAATTATAAAAGGGATATATTAAGCACCATCTCAGTAGGAGCCAGAGAAAAGGTTGATAGTGTTGTTTCCGTTTCTCTCTGTATTTATGATAGGAAGATATTTCGCAGCTTCGAAAATTTCCAATTTTCTGCCGTAATTTTCTCTCCTTCAAGATTAATCTCTCATTCCTGCAGTCACTTATTATTCTGATAAATTACTACACGGATGTTTGTTTGCTAGACTTAAACAAAAACCTTCTTTTTATAAATTTTAAAGTTTTTTATAGTGCTAATCTCTGCACTTAAGATTGAACATTAAAACATGTAGAAAAAGTACGAAGCGGCAACAATCTTTTCGTACTTTTTCTACATGTTTTAACCTTCTTTTTAATAAGCAAGATCAATAGATATATTTTTGTTTGTAATTGCGATCATATTACTCCCTATCGCTCGCGTCTAAAGTTGCTTACAGTTAGAGTTGTACCTCTAGAGTTTTTCTTTTGGTTTTCCCGATTTTTAATGAACTAAGATCTCCATCTAATCTAAAAGATAAACACCTCTCGCTAAACAATTAAAGAGATCTCCGTTCTTCATGTAACCTTATGACTGCTATCGCTCCTCGTAATACTAGTTTCCTTGTTAAATATTTTACTGTATAGGCTGTACAGGCTACACTAATTTGCAACTCCTTACCTGATGACACATGTATGGCCCTAGCAAGGCCTTACTCAAACGCTTGGTCCACGAAATGTGCACAATGGATCCATAAGCTAGAATATTAGATGTTATCACTATGCTACTACCCTATATCATGTCTTGATGTAAAAAAGATATCATAAAGCATTTATTATTCGTTTATATTATGTGGGTACTTTTTTTATACTGTCAATATACATTAATATTTGAATGTAATTATATTAAAACTTGAAGAAAAAGTACGAAAAGATTGTCACCGCTGTAGGAATCGAACCCACGTCTTCGGCATTCGCGGCCTGACGCTTTAGCCACTAAGCTAAACGGGTGATTGTGGGTCATATCATATGTGCAGAGATTACCACTATAAAAAACTTAAAATTTGTAATGATATTACCTTCCACAATTTATCTTCACCCCCTGTGTTTCTGAAAGAGAATAACAAAAGGCATAAAGTTCGTCCTTGGTAATCTATGGAAATCTATGGTGATTGCAACTATGTATAAATAAATAAATAAGAAAAGACGAATTTGCAGTAGTTTAACTAGATTAACCTTTACGTCTGGTTAGATCCGGTCACCTTACGTGGAGACCACATGCATGGTGTGCCCTCGCGGTACCCTACCAGATCCCACGCGTACTCACTGCCAGCCCATACCAGAGGTGTATCTGAGGCCGGACTCCGCGTGGGCTATCGGAGCCATGTCATTTTCATCTGTCGGCATACTTATTACAGCGTAAGTATAAAGATGTTCGTTAATTATTGATTTGCTCATTTGCAGAGCAAAGTTATTTTTTGTTTTATTATATTATAACCAGTGATGTCAAATGAAACGTTTGCTTTTTTTACTGTTTTGTTCACTGATTATAACAGTATACGTTTGTTCACTTTCACTACATAATACAAAGATCGATTTACAAGTTCAGAGGTACTGTAATATATAATATACAGATGTACGATTTTGGTTAAGTTCTATCAGAGAATGTAATGCGTATTAGGCACAGATTATTGTACTTAAGAAACTGGATTATAGATACTTGTCTCCCTGAATCAAGACTTAAAATTATTATGTACGCACTGTAGGGAATGAAGTAATATACAATTATTTACTTACAGTTAAACAACCACAAAGAAAATTTGACAGTTGAACTGCTTTATAATAACTAATATCTATAAAGCTATTCCACATTACCAATAGTGTGATTGTTACTTGATTCAGTTATGGTTTTAATGCGAAGTTCGTTTTGATTGTTTCAAAGTAGAGTTGCATGGCAGAACAAGAAATTATACAATTTATTGCAAAATTTTACATATATTTTTTAAAATGAAATGAAATTATATCTAAAGAGAAAATATTTAAGAAAAGCAGAAAATATAAAACTCTCAACCGTTGCTTTGAAACACAGTAAGCCCAAGATTCTTGAAGTGGCGCTTTTAAGCTAGGATAATCTCACAAGTTAAAAACGGTACACATTTAAAAAAGCGTCTTTTAAATTTTCTGTTTAAAAAGATCTCAATGTTTTGACGTAACAGTAAGACATGAAGTTCTTCTCTAATGCAAGAAAATTTCGAAAACCTATGAAGAACACGACATATATCGCGACCATGATCGTATTCATGATACGTGTCCACTATAATACCTAAAATATTTATATTATTCTCATTTAATTTCTAAAAGTGAGGTTTACACAAGAATTTCAATTTTAACCTCCACACGCGTTCAAATAAAATACTAAACTTATTGTATTTTCAATTACGAACGTTACGAAATGCTAAAGTAGATACGAAGATATATAATTAGCATCCTTGTACAGCATTCTTTAGCAGGTAATAAGCTAGATAATCCAAATTTATTAAATTCCCGGCTAAAATTTTTTATTGAAGTTAGAACGTTGCGGGTTTAATAAAACGCGAAAATGTTATATTTTAGTGAAAATTCATTTACCGGTGTAGTTATTTTCAAATATTGAATATCATAGGACGGAATCTATAAAATATATTCCTTAATTTGTTGTTTAGAAATGTTCGAAAATTATCTAGGTGTACAGGAAATCTGTTCCTTAATTCCAACTTTGTTACGAAAATTATTTCTTTCACCTAACGTCTTTAAAATATCTCTGACAAACTGTTTTACACTTCACTGAAAAAAATTGTATGTGTCTTTGTTGGTACTTCAACCTGCAATGCGTTAATTCCTTTCCTGGATGGTGGCGAATATGTTGCTATCTTAAGAGGAATGTGCATTCAGGGCGGAATCACCACTTAGGGAATCCATCTCGAGATTAATAAAACAGGAATTTGTTCTAGTACCGCTATTGTGCCTATAGCTTTTCTAACCATTGTTTACTACCTACTTATTGCCTAAATATAAAAAAAAAAAAAAAATTCTGGCCTAAATTACTGTTTTAGGCGGACAAAAAGGTCCAAGATTGTTGCCATCTTTCGGGCAAATTTTGAGATAATAATAAAACAATATTCATATAAGATCCTCGTATACGTGTCTATATTAAATTATATTATATGTCGTTTAGGTTTGTATGCGGAGTGTGGGTTCGCCACAGCTCCACTCCAGTGGTGCGCGCCAGTGGAAGGGAATTGTCATACGTTCTTCTCGCCGGCATTCTTATGTGCTACCTCGTCACTTTCGCCCTTGTGTTCCGCCCAACGGACGTTCTGTGTTCTATACAAAGGTAAGAATGACCGCGCAGTCAGTACATTCATAAATGCAATATTAAATTTTAGGTAAACTATCAGTCTATACATGTCCTACTGGATGGGCAGAGCCCTCCTCTGTACAGAGCGGTCTATTGCCTTCTGTCAGTATCGTCGAAATATTAAGGTTTTCGTTATTATTTCGAAAATATGCAGGTTCCCTCACGATGTTCTCCTAGACCGCTGAGCACGTGATAATTCAGAACTTAAAATTAATAAATTACTTGGTGCCGGCACCGGGGCGGGGATCGGAATTAGATTACTCGAGTATATTTAAATAAGGGCGACCCGGACACTGAGCTATCATGGCCCTCTATTATATCTATATCTCTCATGCCCTACAATTTTAGGTACATTTTAAGTAATATTATTATTTAATTTTTTTTGTTAAATTTTATCACACAATCATTTATTTATCTGAAATGAATCTACGTGCACTGTTATACCTAAATATTATGTAAAGGAGCTTGAACTTTCAATGAGTATTAAAATGATCTTCATAAGCTCTTTCAACAAAAGTTAAAGCCGATGGTCCATGTTTGTAAAAATTGTTTTTTATGTAGATAAATATAATTATGCTTTCTGTCCAACAGATTCGGGACCGGATTCTGCTTCACAGTCGTCTATGCAGCGCTTCTAACCAAGACCAACAGGATCTCGCGTATTTTCAACGCCAGCAAACACTCCGCCAAGCGGCCGATTCTAATCTCGCCGAGCTCGCAACTCGCCATCTGCGCGGCCCTCATCTCCATTCAAGTAATCCGTTTGCTTACGTTGAGTGTTTTTAAACTGAGAAATGTTTCTGTTTCTGTTTACTTTTTCTCCTTTACTTTAATGTAACTGCATTAAAATAAAGGAGGCAAGAAAGTGAATAAAAACTGCCATTTCTTACTAGCGCTTCAACATGAAAACTGAATTTAACGTGAACTGAATTAAATCTTTTTCGTTTGCTTTTATTTAACGTATATTTTTTAGCGATTTTGCACCACGAAGTTATACATACCTTTTGAGAAGACAAGTGTAACCTTCATCTATGACAACGACCATAAAAACAGGGCGGTTACACCTTGACCCGTTTCTAGCTGGGGAAATATGAAAGTGTTTTTAATAACTTGATATTTTCCTTTTCAATTATGAATCCTTTTAATCAACGGACGAACCCTATTCAAGACGGATAGGCCTTGATTAATGACCTGTAAATAAGTGTATATCTGCTAAGCGATTTCGCATTAACTTTAAGTGAAAAGGTAATTTCATACGCCACGAAAGCTCCTTTACTGTAATGATAATGTTGCATTCACTTTTACGGTCTTCGCTTAACCTTGTTCCCTTTAACGACTTTTCTTTTATTTTGCCTAATTTAACTCACGATTAATGACGTCATTCATAAATTGAGGACTCCGTGGCGCAGTTGCCAAGGTATTGGCTTCGGCGTCGGGTGTCGTGGGTTCGATTCCCACACGGGACAACTATTTGTGCGACCCACATTAATTTTTTCGCATCTGGTTGTTTGTCCACGTGAAATTTATGTTTGTAAAACGTCCCTACAGCAAAGGATAATGTTATCATAAAGTGAGGGCTATTTTTTTTTTTTTTTTTTTTTTTTTTAATATTAAAATAAAATATTAAAAAATTAGAACATTACAAATCACTAAAGTCCTCTTTAATTATTCAATTACAGTACTGTATAGTGCATAACAATTATCACTAATACACGAAACGAAAAACAGATGAGTCAAATATTTTTTACTATATGGTAAATTATTTTTTAACTTAACAGTGAGACCTATCAGTAAATTTATTTACTAACTAAATTCGGCCTAGTTACGTAAGTCGGGTAGGAATGTAATATTTCATTTTACGATACTTTTATATCCTTCAGTGGGTACTAGAAATCACCATTGTCTATTGTCATTTAAATTTGCCTGTATCAAAGCAAGTTTATTACAAAGGAAACGATGTATTATTACTGTTAACGGGTGCATCGTATACAAATTAATAAAACTATATTATTTTTAAAGTCATCCCCTGGATAGCGATTACTTATACAAAACTACATCTAGCTATTTTTGTTATAACTGATATTATGGTGAGAAATGAACTGATATATAAAAATAAATAAAATACATTATTAGACAACAAAGCGAATGCTTCCAAAATAATCTCTCAGGTTTATCCGAAACCATTGTCTACTTAATTTGTTAATGTGTGATTAATCTTACTTTTATCGCTAGTCTGTACACTCAAAATGATATTTAAAATGCTAGTTTTTGTAGACAAATGGTCATAAACTTTCGGCGCTGCGGGTTTCCAACCAGCGTCTTCTGGGTGCGTCACCTGGGAGTAGCTGGTTTGAATTTAACAGAACCAAAAGCGTTCGATCATTCGTCTACAAAAATTCACATTTACAAAAATTCTTAACTCTAAAAACTTTTCAGGTCCTAATCGTGGTCGTATGGATGATAGTTGCGCCGGCACGAGCCATGTTTCACTACCCGACGCGCGAAGACAATATGCTTGTATGCGATTCTTACGTCGACGCGTCTTACATGATTGCGTTTTTCTATCCCATCGTGCTCATCATTATTTGCACGGTGTACGCCGTCCTTACACGGAAGATTCCAGAAGCATTCAACGAAAGCAAACATATCGGTAGGCATCACTTCATATTTCATTTAAAACAATTTCTTGGGTGTTTTAAAAAATGTAAAATGCTTCGCAATTTTGCCAGAAAACATGGTAACCACATATATCGGTCCTCCAACTTAATTGTTAACTGTTTTAAAAAAAACATCAAAATATCAACTGTTTGAAAGTTTTTAATTATTACCAATGTTTTTTAAGTACTCAACATTACTTTTCGACACGTGGTTTAGACTAAGCCATATTATTCTATTTCTTTTACCACCAAGTTATGATGTTTTTCATCTTCGTTTATAGGTTTCACAATGTATACAACGTGTGTAATTTGGCTGGCATTTGTTCCACTGTACTTTGGCACAGCAAGCCACGTACCTTTACGCGTTACCAGTATGGCCGTAACTATTTCCCTCAGTGCCAGTGTAACGCTCGCCTGTCTTTTCTCCCCCAAGGTCAGTTATCACGTGCTTCCTTAACTTATATGCAGCTTTTTTATTTGAGGATATAAATTTTAATTTTTAATCTTAATTTTGCTTTGTGCTACTATATCAACCCGTACTCATACAGAATTCTTCATACAGGGTCTCCACATACAATAACTTACATAATTCTGTTAGTTATTTAACGTCTGATATAATTATATTACTTTTTCAGTTGTACATCATTCTAATCCGGCCGGAAAGGAATGTCCGTCAGAGCATAATGCCAGTTCGTTATAGCCGCAAACCACCAGCAGCGCAAAACTTCACGAATGCCCCAAGTAAAAGTATGCCTTGGCTCCTTTATTGGGAATATATTTTTTGTACAACATTTTAAAAAGTATTCTTTGATTTTTATGTTATGGATCTAATTATATTTTTCTATTATTCTCCTTTCATAGAACCGTCGTGCGCAGATAAAGAAACTCAAACAGACGCAATCGATTTTTGTAAAATTACTAACGGACAAACCATTCCACTGAGACGTGTGAATTTAGATAAAGGCGATGATCATATAAAGCAAGGAAAAGAACACATTGAGGAAAAAGATCGTCTAAAGAAAAAATAGAAACAAAAGATAAAAAAGATGAAAGGAAAATATCAAAGGAGAAATTAAACGAGAGAAATCAAATGAAAGAGCCTAAAGAGGAAAAACCTTTTCATAACAATGTTAAAACATTAGCAAATTGTGATATCGCTAAAGATAAAATTGTTAATGTTCAATTGATAAGCGAAAAATCGGAAACGTTATAGCAATGGGAATCTTCCAAATCACTAACCGATGTTGGAAACAATAGGAATAAGAACAGTTACCTTAAGAAGAAAAGTTGCTCCTGTAAAATGAGAGAACGGAAACCAATCGTGGTTTAAATTGTTTTATTAAAAAATTTATCACTCGTTTTAAAAAAATATGTATATAATATTGTAACATATTAGTGTTTTTAATTAATCGAAATTTACAAAACTAGTTAGAATTAAGAGCTATACTTGATATCTTCAAATTTGTTACGCCATTAACTGTTAGATTGATACTTATTTTAAACATGGATATGTAAGAGTATGATTGTATATATAACACTGAAGACGCATAGTGATGTTGTAAATGTTTTATTGTTGAATATAAGTGTAAATATTAAGATTTATAAATAAATTTCTCATTCGATATGAGCAAGGGTGAGTACTGAGCCAGGGCGGTGGGGAAGCGTGATAAAATTAAGACTAATAATAATATAATTTACATTTAAAATATGAACTTTTATGTTTTATTAAGTTACTCAAAATGCATTACTCATAAATTCCATTAAACCTTTTTATCATTGAGACCCTCCCGCCTTTTGCTCCCCTTGTAAATATTGAAATTAAGATTTTATCAATACCATATTTGTAAATAAAAATAAAACATATGGACGTTTATGGTGTTTCACTGCCATTAGTAATGCCACTAGCCATTGAATTTAAGCCTCAGCTAAGTTGAATTACAAGTTAAAGAAATATTAAATTGCAATCATAAACTGATCCAGATATGAATATTAAAAGTAATGTATAAAACATACATATCTTGTTATATTGCTTGTCATTTAGACATATTGATTTTTGTTGTCATACTTGCTAAATGTGAGTTTCTCCTCAATTTAATAATTGATGTTACAGGTTTTTAGGTTACACCAACTTTTGCTTTTTTTTTTTCTAAACCAAATTATTGATTAATTTATTTACGAACAGTTAAACTGCCATTAAATTAACCTGTACTAAACATTTGTTCTGACAATGTGAATTTTTATAGATAAATGAACAAACACTTATTCGGCGCTTTGGGAATCGAACCTGCATAACGCGCCCAGACGCTTTAACAATTAAGCTAAGAGGCCGATGACCTCACGCCGCAAAAATCTTGACATCGTAGTGGATAGGGTCTATTATTATTCCGAAGAATATTATTAGAATATACATTGATGACAAGGATGTGTGAAAATGACTCGTACTCTGCGCCTGCTGCTAATTTTACACTTCAATACTTTGTGTACTTACATAATTAAAATAAATAAGACCGCAGAGTTTCTTGTAGGTTCTTCTCGGACTCTGAAAATTTTCACGATTAATATTTATTTTTATTTCAAGCCTCCGCGCTCTTGTCGCAGAGACTTGCACTTAAAATAAATATCAATCCTTAAAATGTTCTGATGTTTCCGAACTTTTTTAATTATTGTGAATGATGAAACAAAGATACTTCTAAGGTATAACGCAGACAAAGGCTTACGCTTTTCAAGCTTTAGGTGAGGGTTGTTTTAAAGTTTATATGTAACTCTTTGCACAAAATAGGTACAAAACATTTAAAACGTTTTGATAATTAAAATGAAAATTATTTTCCATTAACCTACGTAGCCTACTACTTCTACTTCTGAATTAATATCGTCAGCTGAATTTATCTCTCATGATGTGTAATGAAATAAACTATCCGAAAATCAATAAGATCGGAATGAAGTCTAAATTGTGTTCTGTCTGGGAGTAGTAAAACTCCGGCCGTCAAAAATCGTTTTCAAATTGTTTGTAAGAGTTACAATAATTAAGGTAATCGAACTCTTCTTGATTATTTTCCGACTCGCATTCTGTGATCTGATCAGATCTGATCTGATAGATGGATGAAAAGGAATCTTCTATACAGGAGGGCTTTTCTAAGTGTATCCATATTTTTTATTAGATTCTAGACATAAATAATGTTATATGAATAATGATAAATATTTAAAATCACTCGTAAGTAATTAATTACATTCATTTGAACTTATCTCAAAAAGTGCGTGATTTATACGCAACTCATTTATTTTACGCGCGATCATTCATAACTAACACGCACACAACGGTGGTAGGGCCACGCAGCAGCCTCGGCTGTTGCACGAATGGGCAGGCCTGTCCGGGTAATTACCACGACCTCACAGAAGACCAGCGTAAAGTGGAAGTGTGACAAATACTTTCACGTTTCGTCTGGAGAGTGAGATAGCCGAAGCCCAATTTTCAAAAGGTTGTCAACGCATTGTAACGCTCGGTTGTAGCAGATGTCCATGGGCGGCGGTATTTATTCACTTAATATCAGGTGAACCGTCTGCTCGTTTGACAACTTTTGTTGACATAAAAAAAAATTATGAATGACTTTCGCACTGTCAACACGTTCTGTCTTTTAGGGAATAGAATGGCTTTTTTTTTTTTGAAAAAAAAAACTTTTTTTTATATCACTAAATGATTATGCTACCGAGTCGGAACCTCCTGTGTGTTTGGGAACTTCTCAAAAAATCTCCCTGTATATAAAAAAAAAAGTTTCTTATCATAATTTCACAATAGTGCTTTATTGCAGTGAGAAAAATATAATCAGATGAATAAGGAAGCACTATTATTATTCTTTTATTGCAGTGTTGAACCGTATAAAACTGAAAGACTTTTTCAATTCCTTAAGATTAGAGTCATATAACTTTATTACATTATTTATTTTATGTATAACTAAGTACATATCCGTTATAATATAGCACTCAATTCCAAATGATGTCACGATCTTATTGCCTCCCATATAACTTTTGGATACAGTTTAGTGTCAAATAGGCTGTGAGTTATTGAGATAAGGGTACTAAAGGGGAGCAACTTTGATAATAAAATGTTGTTGGATCGTAATGCTTTATTGCCATAAATAACTCGTTGTCAACGTTATGTACCCAAGTGTGCATTGTTTGAGTTAACATAAGGACATAGTAAGATTATTTTAGTAATACGGATATTCAATAACTTGTGTACTTTCATAGTGATTTGTCTGAATTAATGGAATCAACGTCACAAATCTATAAATAATTATAGATTAATTATTTACTCACTAACAAATCGTTTACCAATAAAAAAACATTTTACTAGATACTTATTTCAGTTTACACAAATGAAATATTACGTACTTTACATAAGTAAAATTTAAAAAAAATAAAGATTTTTTCTTTATGTTTATTGCCATGTTTAATTTAAACGTCAGATAAAGTGAAATCATTCAAAAAGTTTGCATGGTAAGGTGTACATACATATATCATCACTAACGACAGTTGTAGGAGAAGCTCCGTATGCCCAACTTTTGATCTTGGTTAGTTTGGAAAACCGGTTCCGTTGCATTTTCTGCGTCGTAACGACATCTTCAGGCCTCGTCAGGACATTCGAATTTCCATTCAACTCGTATAATTGTTAAATTCAAACAGCAACAGTTTGAATGTAGCATTTATTCCTTTTTTATTTTGGCGTCGGATTGGTGTAGTACTGAATTTTGATTACTGTCATTCGTCAGAGTGTATTCGCAAGATTAAGAGAATTCCATTATATTCGATCATACGAATGGTCCGACAAACTCATCGCTGTATGTGTAAGTGCTCACGCCGAGCAGAGATAGAAGGACATAAATCCCGTAATTATGCCCGACTTAGGAACGGCCCGGAAAGAAGATGTCAGTTTCCGACAGTCCGGAAATAGATTGAAATACAAAACATAAAGATCATACAAAATCTTTGATTAAAGTGGGAAGAATGAAGAAATAAGTGTGTGTGTCGTGTGTGTGTGTGTGTGTGTGTGTGAGGAAAGGAGCCGTATGATTGTTTTTTTTATAACCCATGGGTTTCAATATAAAACAAAAATATATTTTTTTTTCTATTATCCAATCAGTGAAAGTAACTGATACCGCCATACCTGTTTACACCTGACAACCCATTAGTTCGTCCAGGTAATAATAGACAACCCAACCGGCTGCACATTCTATATGTTTTATATTGAAATCCATGATAATATTTTCTTATTAATATCTTGATGTTGCAACTTTTCATGAAAAATCTTAAAAAATTATTAAAAATATTCTGTCCAGAATTTTTTTACGGCAACCCAGTTTTAATATATTTTCTAAATTACTATATTTATTATAAAACAAATTTTATTCTATTATCAGCTCGGTGAAGATCGATTTAGATTCAGATCTTAGACCAACGTATAACTTTTGGATACATTTTATACAAATAGGCTGTCAGTTATATAGGTAAGGATACTAAAAAGGCACACACAGCTTTCATAATTAGATGGTGTTTTGCTTTGTGCTTTATTGCCATAAAATATAACTCCTATTTAATGTTACAAACCAAAGTATTTTTACATAAAAATATAAATACATTTACCATGGTGACCATTTTGGTTCATTCTAATCATAGGTATTTAGTTTTTAGCATATATATTATTTTTTTGTGTTATTATGTGCCAAATAAATGTTTCTTTATTTCTTTCTTTCTTACTTATGATTACTTTTGTTAAGTAGAAACGCGGCTTATTTGCTTTTTTCTAACAATTGTGGCATCCCGAGGACTTGAAGAAAATTACAAATTAGGAATGTGCATTATATTATGAGCTTAAAAACTGTTGCTACGTAGTTGCCCAAATATTAATACCAAATAATGACAACAAAAGAGTAGCTTAGGAAATCACAAAAGTGAAGTTGATGGATGAACGGACAAAGGCTTCTTTTATATTACGTGTTCATTATAAATTGACCCGAGGATACGCGAAACTTTACTTAGCTCACCAGCTATTTAGGGCACGAGGTAAACCACGTTTATTCGGGTAAACATTTTCATTGAATCTTTTGGTGTCTATCGGTGATTGATCATGGATAATGCGTCAAAATTATTAAGTAAATAATCATTACGATCAAATAATTTAACGCTTTATGAGATAAAAGGATTTAAAAAGTTAATCTGTATTCTGATATTTGAACCTCGAAAGGTGAAGCGGTGATGTTTTATTTAGTCGAAGGAAAACAATTTTGCGTAAAGTTTTATCCAATATAGATAAAAGAAGAATCTTTTTGGATTTCGGCTTGTTAAACTAATGCGGAAGTTTATTCCGTAAGAGTTATCCGAATCACATAAGAAAATTAAAAACATTTTATGC
Organism: Iphiclides podalirius; assembly: GCA_933534255.1. NCBI lineage: Eukaryota > Metazoa > Arthropoda > Insecta > Lepidoptera > Papilionidae > Iphiclides > Iphiclides podalirius. The sequence continues at coordinate 2,495,556 of OW152830.1, read as the reverse complement.
GAGAGAGCTATGGTATAGCTTAGTCTACGGGCGCCCGTTTCTAATTCTATATACTCGGACAACCTGAGTGTTAATCCCGCTGCTGGCACCAATGAAATTGTTAGTTTCAATTTTAATTTCTGACTTATCACTCAGCGGTGAAATTAAACACCGTAAGAATAGTAATTCTCACTAATCTGTATATGCGACAACCACAAGTAAGGAAAAATCTTGATATTCCGAATAAGATTGCATACCGACGGCATCGTAAGTATCTCGAGGAACCAAAATACAATGCAAAACACACTTTAAATGGAAAACAACAGTCTTTTATCAGCTGATGACTAAAGCTTTCGACAACATACAACACTTTGAGATGTACTGATGATACTTTGATCCATAGAAAGTTTGTGACAATGATCTATTTCCGTAATGATAACATGCGTATGATGAATGTGCCAATGTCTCAGGCGCAGTCTTTCTCTGATATGTGGAGCTAACCCGCGTGCTCAATTCTGTAATTTGTAGTCGACTGGTTTCTGAAACGCTGATCATCGTGTAAATTAACTAATCAGCTGTCAAATGGATTTTAAATGTCATTTTAAGGATGGTTAAACTCTCTGAATGAATATTACATATATAATGATCATCTTAATGAGCAGAATGATTAATTCAATAAAGATCAATAAAGGTTTTAACCATCCCTTTGGCAACTAAAATTAATTTTAAAATCCATTTGACAGCCGTTTAGTTAATTTCCACATGCCACAATATGCACTATGTACCCAAAATCAGCATGTTTTGTTAATTAGTTGCTAGTAATATGTATACAGTAATGAGCGTATGATTTTCTGGTTATTTTTATTACTGTTTTAGATTAAGATAAAGAGAAAATACAGCAATGAGATGAAGAAGCAATCCCTGTGATTCTATGAAAGTACAACTTTACTATAAATTGCTAAAATATCTGTCAAATCTTTTCATTTATGTCACCCGAAGTTAGCTGCACGTTAGGGAGGCTTGAGATGAATCTATTTTACTTTTGCTATGATCTTCAATTCATCGTTATTGAGTTTCGCCTGCGTTCAACTCCAGGGATATTTTATTTTGTATTTTATGGCGAAGTTTTGGCATGCCGAATCACTAAGTTCATTGCAGACTCGTTACGCTCTCTAATCTTGCTTGCACTATGCTTAATGTACTCGCTACCAATGGCTCAAGCTTTTACAATCCTGCAAGACACTTACTAAATACTAACTCATTTGATTTTTTGGATGTTCAAGGGTTTTATTCATAACTTATCAAAACATAAATTTGATAATTTATGATTATACGATTACGATTTTTTTATCTACATTTATAATTAGGGCACTGCTTAGCTTATTTAATTAAAAAATTAAGTTAAAAAATAATAACACAAGAAAATTGTTCCGCGTTTTTTTACCCTATAGATTAGAAATTATAAATGCTAACGTGGATCATTCTTATGATGGTTGAACTATCTCAGTATTATAAAACTAAAAGAAAATACAAAACCGGAGGAGAAATAATTTTTTTTTAATGTGAGAAAGTGGCAAACGAGCTGACAGTTCACCTGATGTTAAAGTGATAAGCGCCGCCCACAGATATTTACAACACCCGTAGGGCTGCAAATGCGTTGCCACCTTTAAAACAGTGTTGCGTGGCCCTACCACCGTAATAAAAACTAAATTTCCTTTACGTCGTTCGATATACGCTTTGTACGAACTTAATGATGGCTATATAATTTTTCTCTTTGAATATATTTACGGTGTTTTAGTTGATTGAAAACAAACAACAATGTTATATGTATGCTTTTAATTTATTAAATGATAAGACAAATTGTTAAAAAAAGGTAATTCAAACAAAGTAAACTGGTCAAAGACCATTAATAATAAAAAGATCCTCGATAAAACGACACTTTCCAATAATAAAATGAAAGCTCAATGGATAATTATAATTATACAAAGCAGAACTTTGAATACCCAATATGTCGCACTACATTTTAACATTTGGCCTTAGTAAGGTGTTCATTTTAAACAAGTACAAACTCTTGGTATTTCTATATTATTACACACAAGTTGATGCACCTGTAGAATTTAGTTCAAAGATCGATATGAATGTAGTTTTTTAATATTGGCTCTTTCTAATAAATTGACAAAATCGACACATTCTGAAGATATCACAAAGCGAAATAAAAACAAGGCTGTGAAGGATAACAAAGCAGTTTTATCTAATGTTGAATTAAACTGTGAGAATAAAAAACGAAACGTATTTATTTTCAGTTTTATCCAAAATGTTTTAATGGAAATTTTCTCTCAGTGCAAATAACGAGGATCGATCTCGAAGAAAAAGTGATATGGATGTTCCATGTGACAATTTCCTTGAAGCCGATTTGCAAAAAATCCTTTTACCGCTAAATCTGACTCTTTATGTAACTTTTGCACCTATGTTTTCAATCCGTTACAATTCTATAACTGCAAACAGTTTTTACGCTAAAGCAATTATTTGTTTGTGTGCAATTGTGGCCACTTCGGCATTTGTCTATTACTTAACTGAATTTATAATAATAAATGAACAATCTTTAAATATCTTTCGAATAATAATATTCTCTATGTATGCCATATCTCTTTTATTGAGTTTTATTTGTAACTCTGCAATAGCCATCACGCAAAGTGAGTCGACCGCTTATTTAATTAAACAAATTCAAAAAATTCAAAAATGTTTTCAAGTCGTTCAAGTCGATTACCGTCAAATCATTTTTGGCAATTGGGTTTGCGCTGTCAGCATATTTATGTTTCATATTATATATTATATCATCAGGTGTATCTATATCGATGAAAACCGCCAATTTTCCTTTTTATTGCTCATTTTTGCGCTCTCTACGGATTGTACTTTACTATTTTCGATAAGCATTATGAACCTATTGACAAAATGTATCATTTCATGGATTTCTGAATTTAAATTTTTTTTCAAACTTGATTTGAATACTATGATACAAAGGAATGAAAAAGAAAGGGTGCATATACAAATTAAAAAAATTACAGAAACATGCCATCACTTTACCGAAGCTCTGAATATCTGCAATTCGATTTTTGGATTTCCAGTAATTATAAAATTATTTTGATAATAACTTTAACTTATGGTCTATGTTAGAATCTGAGTAAATACTTTTGAATTTGCGTTGCAGATAACATGCTATGTAGCCATGACCTTCGTTCAATTTGTGACGATAATTCAAAATATAATTGACGTAAGTAAATTATGAAAGAATTACAATATTTAAAACAAAACTATGGTAACTAAAAATTGATTATTAGTAATTTTTCAAGCACCTGCAAGTAAATGATGTGTGTGTTTGAATTTATATTTTTTGTAGGACTATGAATCTTTCAAGTTTATAACATTTGGAGTGGTGTTTATTTTGAAAAACTTAACCATTTTAATACTTTTAAGTATGAACTGCGAGAGCGTTACATAAACTTTAAAAACGCTTTTACCACATGTATTATGTTGAAAATTGAAGATAATCTTTCAGGTGAGTTATATCAGAAGAGTTTTCTTATAGTAAATTTTATAGATAGAAATCGATAGAAAATAATTAAATCAGGTAAAGGAACGTTTGAGTGTTGGGGGCTATTATAGTGTTAGTGATTATTTTAATGATAACAGACACTGGAAATTAATTGATCGTCCAGGCTCGTTCAAGTGGAATTAAAAAAAAAAAATTCTGGACACATTTTTACCCAACGTTTTCTAGTCCAAACTAAGCAACGCTTGTACTATGGGTACTAGATAACTGGTAAACATACTAAAACATACTTTTCTGTTCGTTAATAAATACATATTATAAATATATAAACACCCAGACACTGGCAAAACACTATGTTTATCACACAATATTTCTCCTGAAGTTGAGATCGAACACGCCAATCGGGTCGTCGATTGAATATATTGTAAACATTTGTGTTATATTCATCAAATAATGTTTAAAAAATTGTCCCTATCGCCATTTCTTCTCAAGTCAGTTTTTTTCCAACCGGTATTAGTGTTTTTTGACAATCAAAAAGTAAGTGTAATGCTTCTAATTAATAGCACAGTTTTGAAGGGACTAAAATGCAAGGTAAACTAAAGTCTACTGTAGACAGAATTGAAGTACTTTTATACGATCTAAAGGAATAAAATAAGTTATGTGTTACGTAATACAGAGTTGTTCCGTTTTAAGAAGAGGAAAAATCATCTAGGAAAAATAAAAACGAAGAAATGATGGTGGACAGATTATCATCGGCGAGATAATAGCACTGGCTTCGAAGGCTTTTGACAGAGGAAGCTCTGGCAGTTACGAAGCGCATAGCTGGGACGATCCAAGCGATCAAAGAGGCATTTTTCATTTCCAGAGAGCGAATTTAGTATTTACATAAAGTTAAAACATCTAAATTTTCTCTTCGATTATTATATCGAGGCCGATGTTGATATTTATATTTCGATATGTGGTAGCTGTGGTAGGGCCACGCAACACTTTTCACTGTTGCACGAATGGGCAGGTCCATCCGGGTAATTACCACGACCTCACAGAAGACCGGCGTAAAGAAGGAGTGTTACACTTCTGCATTTCGTCTTGTGAGTGAGGTAGCCGAAGCCCACTTTATTTAAAGCTGCCAACGCATTTGCAACCCTACGGGTGTTGCAAATGCGTTGGCATTAAAATCAGATGAACCGCCAGCTCGTTTACCACAAAAAAATGTTGGTTTTTCAACATCAAACTTGATATTTTGTTACTTATTTGATATTTTACTAGCTGCTGCCCGCGACTACGTCTGCGTAGAATAGGCTGAATGCTTAACATACAGACAGAAAGACAGATGTACATAAAATATGTATATAAATTATAGCCTATGTCTTATTCCGATGTATAAGCTATATTATTGTAAAGTTTCATTAAAATAGATTCAGTAGTATTTGCGTGAAAGAGTAACAAACATCTATCCATACATACAAACTTTCACGTTTATAATATTAGTAAGGAAGTAAGGACTTGCACTCGTTGCCTTCTCCGTTTATTACAGTAATGACCACTAGATGCCTTTGAGTTACTGCAAATTTATCTGCAGTTTACACTATAATTATATAGTGCAAATAGAAGTAATGTTATGTAAAAATTTCTCATCGTATAAGAAGAAAATTAAGTTCATTTCCACTTGGCCAGGAAAGCACATCAGTTTATGACTAATGTATATTGGTTGCCTTTTTCCACTGAAATTCAAAACAAACTTCTTTGCCACAGAAACGGTGCGAGCGGCGAATAAGAAGGTATTGATGGCGTTGAGAGATCTAAAACAATTCCAATTGATTGGTTGTGGCTTTTTCACGGTAACCGCGTCACTGCCGCTAAGTTTCATGTCAATTCTCGCCACGTACGCAGTGGTGCTCCTACAGTTCAACTTCCTTTGAAATGTTTATGTGTTTAAGTAATTTACGTATCTTATACAAAATATCGTTATCGATATTGATTTAGTAGTACCGTAGTAGTTTGCACTGTCAAATTAAACTATTTAAGGAATTTATCTTATTTCGTTTTATTTAAATTTATATCCTTAAATGTGTTTCTGGATTGTGGCCTCTTTATTGTTTGTGTCTATACGCGTTTGTGAATTGTTTATTTCTATTTCTGATAAATGGAAAATCTAACAGAGAATCTAACATATACACTAGTGAATCTATGTATATACCGCAAAACGCGAACGTCAACAAGCGTCGGCGCGAACGAAGGCGACTTAGATACGTCGGACCCACCGTCGGATAACACTACACCCACAACTAGTGTCACACAACAGTTCGCCCTCACCTTCGAGCACGTCGAGACCAACACAACGCATACACAAGGTACACCCACGTTCAGTGGGCGAATCTCACCGCTCCCAGACACAGATTAGTTAATTGCACAGTCGACGGCCATTGGCGTTTCGGTCCTAACCGCGACCTCGATGGCCCTTACAAGATACACCATAGTTAAACGCACGCATGAGCACATGCGCAGCCAGAACCCAAACCCGTGGGTTTCACACATACGCCACTCCTTTGCGTGGACCTGGTGGGAGGGTGGCAGGGAAACTGGCTATTACACCTTTAGCCTAGACCCTTGTTGTACAGTCTTCCAATCAGAGCTGTATGCACTGCTAAGGGCTGCCCAGTTGGTCAAATCAAGGACGGATCCAATCGTTAACATATTGAGTGACTCAAGATCTTCACTCGACTTACTGAGCAGTCCTGGAACGAATCACCCCCTAGCTCACTCCATCCATGCAACTCTAGGGGAGATCCAAAAAATGGGAAGAAAGGTACGTCTTTTCTGGCAAGAGCCCATGTTGGAACAGCTGGGAATGAAAGAGCCGACGAGCTAGCGAAGAAAGCAGCGCTCAGAGAGGCGTGCGACACAGACTATGACAAAATCCCACTGTCTTATGTCAGAAGAAGGATCAGGGAGGAAACGGTCCTCAAATGGCAGGACAGTTACCAAACCTCCAGTACTGGGTTGGTTACAAGAAAATTCTTACCGGACGTCGCTGCGGCATACCGAATCGTAAGAAAGTCTAGGCCAACACCAACCCAAGTGCAAGTGATGACAGGACATGGGGGTATAGGAGAATATTTACACAGGTTCAAGTTGAAAGACAGTCCTGGTTGCGAATGTGACCCAAACGTCATTGAATCTGTGTGGCACGTGATTCTGGAGTGCCCCCGTTTCATGGCGGCCCGAACAGACCTAGAATTTCTAACAAACACCAAACTGACAGAAACTAACCTCCATATTGTCATGACGGATGACGCAAGAAGGCCTCACTTCTTAGCATTTCCGGAGTCGATCTTCCGCATTGCAGCTAAGAGAAATGGCTCCACAAGTCAGTCGCTCTACCAAGATTTACATACACTAACACAAACACACACTCAGGCACAGATATCAACACACCCAGAAATAATACAAACACAAGCACACAACGCACATACATTAAATTCGACACAAATACTAGTGTGGGGTGAAAAAGGGGAACCAGGAATAAGGATCAAGGGAGTAGCTATCTTTATAGATAACAACTCGGAGAGACTCGGGATAAGCTTCTGCAACCCAAAGACCAATAACTACGTCAAGATCTCACCCGGTCTCGCTACCCTGTTGAATGGCAGCACATTCAAGACAAGCATGAAACGCAAAACGTACAACGCGTTAATGGAGGTTACAATCGCAGACCAAAAATGTCGAATAGTGAGATCACGCAACAAGTCGATCCTACTGTTTGCATGGGGCGAAACAGACACTCCCTTTGCTCAAGCATGCCCACTGCTGCGTCAACTCGGAGAGGCAGAGGAGGGTTCTAGTGGAGCACCCCGCATAATAAGTGTGGATGCTATGGTAGTCCAGCACAAGAAGGGGGAGGTCGCAGACTGCATAGGTTGCGTAAAAGCCTCAGAAAAACATGAGGTAGTCGTATATGAGGACAGAGGTGAAAACCTAAGCTTCCTTCGCAAATAGACTCAGCAACGGCGGCTTCTCCTGTCGACAGCTGGGGTGATCCAATAGCCAATCCAAGATCACTTAGCGGATCGGAACGGTTACAACAAAAAACAGCCAGTAACAGATCCACGGCGAGAGAACACTCAAGCCAAATAAGAACCCAGGCGAGATCTGACGCAAGAGACAATATCAATGCGGCCTTCAAAACATTCAGCGCAGCAGCCCAGAAAAGGCTAACAAGTTTTACCGAAAGCCATCAGGCGACCACAGCCAAGAAGCCTCCCAAGCATCCTATCCTAATAGGCCCAAACTCCACCCTTACGAGAGCCGAAAAAGGAGAAGTCAATCTGCCAATCTTAAGACCAGTACATGATCCAAGAGACCACATAATAAACGCCTTCCTCGAGTTTCAGGCCCTCACAAGAGCGACGAGGGAAGTCAACTTAATGACATGCAGAGAAATTCTGCAAGCATACAGGAGAAACAATGACAGTCTTCTCCAAACAAAACTAGTGGAAGTAGAGGCAGCCATCTACAACAACACCACCTCAGAGGTTTTAAAGGGAACCATGAGGCAGCACATGGCAGCCTATAACGAGTCTCTTGGCTTCGTCGAGCTGGACGAGGAAAGGACAGAACAAACGGGACACCCAACGTTTAAAGCCGCTCCCGACGACCCGATAGTCGTCACCGCTAGATGCACCAAGGTTATGCTGGACCACAGAATCCTAAGCATGGCAAACGCCGTCTCGGGAGCACAAGATCCGGAAGCACCTAAAGACTGGACGGTGCCGAACATTAGATGGATCAACGGGGTTCCCGGTTGCGGCAAAACAACGTGGATCGTCAAGAACTTTGACACAGGGAGGGACGTTGTGATCACCACAACAATAGAGGCGGCGAAGGATCTTCGCGAGAAGCTTGCTAGTCGCGTCGGCGCCAATGCAAATACCAAAGTGCGCACAATGGCTTCGGTATTGGTAAATGGGTTCAAAGAGCCAGAGAAGAAGATCTGTACTCGGCTCATGGTTGACGAAGCCCTTATGAACCACTTTGGAGCCATTGTGATGGCAATGCGACTGAGCGAAGCTAAAGAAATCCTGCTGATTGGTGACATCAACCAACTCCCCTACATTGACAGGGAAAACCTCTTTTCGATGCAGTACACTCGCCCAAACCTAGTGGCAGACGTCAGTCAGGAACTGCTGTGTACGCATAGGAACCCGATGGATGTAGCATATGCTCTCAACGAAATATACAGTGGCATATACTCTTCCAGATCCCTTGTGCATTCGCTGAGTATCGAAAGGTACTCCAACTCGCAAATACAGAAAACTCGTCCAGAAACGCTTTTCCTAGTCTATACCCAGGCGGAAAAAGAGGCCCTTATCAACCAGGGATATGGATCGGGCAACGGTTCGCGGGTTCTCACCATCCATGAAGCACAAGGACTAACATACGGGTCAGTCGTTGGCATGCGTACAAAAGTGAGCAAGCTACAGCTGCACGACAGCGTTCAGCATGCCGTAGTGGCGGTATTCCGGCACACGGTCAGCTGTGTTTACTACACAGACATCTGTGACGACGCAGCAGGCCGCCTTATCCAAAAAGCAGACGCAGCGGTCGCAGAGAGACTAGCAAAAAAATAACACCTATTACCAAATAACCTGTGACGACGAGATCTCCGTCCCTTCTCCCTACAGCAAAAACTGTGCAGATCAAAATATATATATATAATAATTATTTTATATATATGTATAATAATAATAAAAAATATATAAACATAAATATGAACTCACTGCTACACCGCTACCAGCCCGGTTGATGTACGCGGCGGTGACAGCCCAAAAAGAAAATAAAAAAAAAAGACATGTTAACCAAAAAAAAAGAGTACGGACCACGAGTCTGTAGAGTTACTTTGTTAAAATAAAAAAAAATAAAAAAAAACCCGTGGGTTCTGGCTAGCCCACCGGTTCTGCGTCAGATGAAGCTTTAATAGTCTCGGGACTGAAAGAAAAAACCTCAGTTAATACAAGATATATACTGAGACTCTTAAATTGCATCAAATTATAGGACGGCTTTGAAATGAATACTTAAATGAATATGCAAACTATAAAATTTCCTTTATATAAAAAAATACCTAATATTATTCATTTAAAACAAATTCTAAAACAGAACGATCAAAAACAAATGACTATTGGTGCGAAAAGAATTTTTTTTTGTAATATCATATTTGCGCATTGATACGGTAACATTTTAAATCTGTATTGTTATAAATTTCTTTTACATCCTTTTTATCCTACTCCTACGTTTACCAATTTTAGTTATCTTAACGTTATTCAGTCTCCAAGAATAAAGACATGTTTCTTTTATAACAGACAGATGAGTGTATCGAAATTAGAGAATCAGTCTATAAAAATAATGATGAATATCATGAATAACGTTGTGAATAGCGTTGACTCCAAGTTGCAATGGGGATTTAATGTAGATAAGTTAGCTATGAAATTGAGCGCTGCCGTCTTTGCCATACGCAAAATCATCAGGCAGCTAACTAACGAGGAAACAGCTAAATTAGTTTATTATGCTTATTTTCACAGCTACCTATGGTGTCCTATGGTGTCTTACTTTGGAGTTCCGCATCAGGTTTAGACACAATATTTATATTACAAAAGCAGGCTATACGGGCTCTCTATGGCTTGGGTCCACGTGAGGCACTACGGCATATATTTAAGCAAATAAACGTTTTAACGCTCCCGTCGCTTTACATACTTAAGAACATCATGTATGTACCTAATAATATCCACCTATTTACGAGAAAACAATCCACATCGCGTCGGGGCCGTGGTGACACTCTGGAAGTACCGAGGTTTAAATTGGCAAAAACCAGAAATTCTTTTCTTGGCAGATGCATCGAGTTTTATAATAAAATAGGTGACATCCACAAACAACTAAGTATAAACAATTTCAAACAATTTGTAAAAGCTACCTTAATGGCAAGGGCCTACTATAATGTCCAAGAATACATTGAGGACAAGGATATGTGGAAGTGACTCTTGCTCTGCACTTGCAAGACCCCTGGCTGCTGCTGATTTATACCTTAATAAGTTTGTATACTTGCATCAAAAATAACAAAAAGAACAAGACCGCAGAGTTTCTTGCCGGTCCTTCTCTGTGCAGGTCTAGTTTAGTGAACCGGTGGTAGATTTTTTGTTGACGTTCAATAAGAGCTTAAGTTAAGTCAACCCTCCTTGGGAAACAAATACCCAGATCAAATTTCAACTGTGTAACTATCACGGTTCATGTATCTCATAGCCTGTTTACAGAGAGACAGACAGACAGCAGAGTCTTAGTAATGGGGTCCCGTTTTACCCTTTGGGTACGGAACCCTAAAAGGGCTCTAGAGATATAATGTTGCACAGTAGACACGGCCAACTTAAAAGGGTCTCTGAGTTACACCGATTGTATAATCCACTAAAATATACCTTAATAGTCGTAATAGGAGAAGACAGTTAATATTTGACTATTCCTCAGCAAGACACTGTGTATAACAAAACTGTGACATGCATGCAATTTTATGTATTTAGGTTGATGGTTAGAGCTACCTGTTTTATAAGGTCGGTACGGAACCCTTCGTGTGCGAGTCCGACTTGCCTTGGCTGGTTTTTATTCTATACTTTGTCGATATGATGGCAAAAAGATATCAGAAAGATGGCATTACATATGATGTCGTGATCACCAGAGACTGAGGGCTGGTGAAACATTCATCTTAGAGACGCTTTAAATCAAGACATTGGCCCATCAAATATCGGTCAACGCGTAATCTGCAACGTCATATTCATTTACAGGTTCTCCGAGTTATCTGCATTAAATAACCAAAGATGCGATGACTTATATCCGAAGCTATGGGAGACTAGACTTATAGACTTATAGACACTTTTACGTGTAACCCCGAATGTCCCGTAATTAAAGCAGAACCATTATCTGGTCATTAAAACATGAAGAAATTCGTAAAATTAATCACCAAAGACGAAATATTCGGAAGGTTTTATGTGTGTGTATGATAATCTTTAATTTTAAAATTTTTTGTTAACCGTATTGTAACCCGTGCGAAGCCGGGGCGGGCCGCTAGTAATAAAATAAACTTGTATAAACGTACTCCTAGGACTACTCAGAGCGGTTAGTTGCTATTAATATATCAATTACACTTACATGGAATAAAAACAAAGTACAAGTGAAAAGATTATATGGAATTTAATGAACTGTGTAGATAAAACTGTTGCAAAATTTTTCATCACTGCCGGGGTTCGAACCTGCGCCATCCAAATTATTCGTCCAGATGCTCTAGCCATTAAGAAAAGTAGCCGACATCCATGCCTTGATTTAAAAAGACTAAAGACTAATAAAATACGAGTAAATAGTATTTTATTTAAGTTTCGGATCTGCTATTAAAAGCCTAACCGCAAATTTAGATTACGCGATGTAATTAAATTTGATATCAATAAAAAAATATAGTATAACATATCGGAATAACCACAGCCTATTTCATGCAAATGAAGTTTACTCAAAAATCGGATATGGACGATTGATATCCCACATGACTTTTATCGACACATACGAAGTCAGTGTATCTGTTTAAAATATGAAATAAGACACACATAACGCTAAAAGGTACATTTATTGATTAAAATGAAACTGCAACAACACGACTACGTAAGTAAAGACCAGCGACGTAAATTGCAGCGGCAATGTGCCACCCACCTTAAACAAGCCACAAGCGTTCATCTGAAGCCGATCCTTTTCACTTCCTTCTCGCAGGATCGCTATACAAGCTGACTTCACATCATCTAAGACGTTAAGAACTAAATTATTATTTAAATAACCACTCGTTGGTTTTTTTTTTGTAATATTAATTTTAATTATAATGTTAATTTTGTATTCATTATAATGAAAATTATATATCCTTATAATTATTTAAACGAAATTAAAAAATCAACAAAAAGTGAAACGTTAATTTCAAATAAGAAAAGTAATAAAAAATGTAGGATGGGCCTTAGTATATAGTACATATATGTATATATATATATATATATATATATATATATATATTTAGCACCTGTAATTTGAAACTTAAGTTTATGTAAATTAAAATGACAATAAATATTTCTTCTGTAACATGTATCTATAAAACTTACCTGAACAGTCATAAGAGTTGGTCAACATAATGGTCATGACTTGAGCATTTTTCAGTAACATATAAATGTTCTCACACTCCATGCTTATTACGCCGATCATTGCAATATTTCGAATAGTCCATGTCAAAGCAAACATGAAATTGAAATTCCAAAAAGGTACCTGAAATTTATGATATATAGCAGAAAGGTTCGTGGTAGCCTATGTTAGGTAGGTAGCAGTGGAACAGGCAGAAGCGAACAGGCTGAAATTATGATAATTATTTTGCTTTCAGACCGGAGCGGTGGTAAAATAAAGCTTCGTGTAATGTAGAAACTGTGGGAAAAAAATAATTTTCACAAGTACGGTAGACTTATACATGATTAGGTATTGTTGACGTGGTGTTTCGCTGTCCTATTAGGCGAGAATTAATTATAGAGTTGGATGTAGCCGCTACGCCTATGTGTAGAGTTTTCGGTGAGAAAACTAGTCAATCTGGGAACCAAAAAATTGAGAGAGAGATTTAAATCAAAGTTTTAATCCGTCAATTGCTACTGCATGTCTTATTATAGGTTTGATCTCCAACCGGAGTCAAAACCATTGTATAAGCTACGAATATTTGTTCGAAGCTAAGGTGTACTTTTCATTCGTAATTATTTATTTGGCCTCGATATTTCTTTTTAATTTGTAAACTTTTTGCACAAAAGCGTACAATGGCAGACTAAATACCATTAGGTGCTCTCTACCAATCAACCAATTATCTTGCGATGCACTTATTAAGAATGTTATTTTACCTCAATGATAGTTTGAACGTTAAGTAACGCCTGGACGAATGAAGTAAGCAGGAAACAGACGATCTGTAATGAAGATTTGATAAACATTTCTCAAAAACTAGAAACATACACGAAGAATTTAATTGTAAATTTCATTACTGGTACTCCAAAAACTCCTTTGCATATTTGTAGAACTTCGATCAATTTGCTGTACGCATCTATTAACAATTTCAAGGCCACAGCTCTTTCTTGTTCAGTGGTAATCGATTCCGGATTAAAAATATGTTCTATCTCCGAAATCCAGTAAAAAACACTAATTTTGACCAAGTTCAACGTACGTGCCGTAAAAATAATGTTGTAGTCGACGGTAAAAACACATAACTGTAACAATATGCCCCACAGAAAATCATCAGCGTTGGTTAGGTAACGGATGATAAAAACAGTAACATGATAACAAATAATAACGATAATGTATATCCAATTAATGTAGATTATGTTCCTGTTATTCTTATGTATCAACTTGAAATATTTTAGTATCTTTTGAAGTTTTATTATTATCCAAACGTAAGTATCGCTGCAGGCGAGGACTAACACTGTGTTTAAAGCATAAACACCGGCGAACACAACACACTGAATACATATTAAAGAAAGGTAAGTAGCATTTAGAACATTTTTGAATTCATCTACATAGAGGTAGAGATTGTAGAAATATTTTGCCAAAACAGCAATCGTACACAAACTAATAATACTATTGGTGCGAAAACTGTTCGCCGTAATAAAATTATAGCGAATGGAAAACTTTGGTGATAACGTTAGGTATTGTATGAAATAAAACGGTAAAAAGATTCTACGATATTCATCTTCCAGGTAATTGTCTAGTATAAAATCTAAATTCTGTTCACTTTTTGCACTGTCTAGATTTGTCTGGATTGACGTCATACTATACACAACTTTTTTAGTATTTGACAGGATTACTATGCATTTACTAAACCTAACATATACTTGTTTTTACTCTAATTATTTGAATGTATTGATTTAATGTTCTCATGTCTTTTTTATGACGGCAATTCGGTTAGTGGATTACATTGAAATGACCTTATTGTAAACAAATGCTGTAATTAGTAAACCTTTTAATAATGTAATGGCTTTTTCTTTTAGTACTTTCCCATATAGAACGGTCGTATAATTAATTTCACAATGATGTTTGTATGCATATATGTATATGCATACAAACATCATGTTTGTGTAAAGATGTCTACACACACATACGTTGTCAAGCGCTGCTGTGACGCAATCTATATCTATACTTATATTATAAAGAGGAACGATTTGTTTTTTTGTATGTTTGTAACTAATAAACTCAAAAACTTCGAGAATTCTTTGTCACCCAAGATCAAAAATTAGGCATAAAATGTCTTTCATAAGCATGTGCTAGGTGATAGATCAAAAACAACATAATTATCAATATCTACAAAAAAATTCGCCATACCATATTGTTAGAAATAAATCGAAACATCGAATGGCAACAATGCAACGGTCTATAAAACGAGCAGCGATCAATGTTTTCTTACAGTCTGTCGTTAGCCTTTGTTGCGTGCGAAAGCTCTACCTGAATCAATAACGATTGTGTCGGTTATTTATAAACGTAGTTTGTCTTACTGGCCAATAAGTTCTTTTTTTTTTTAATCAGTTATCGTTTCTATTTCTAACAATATCATATCCAACAAGTAGATATGTACTATAACTACTTATTTACATTTTCAAAGTTGAAGAAGAAATGTCGAACAAAATAAGACAATGTTAACTATACCTTTGTAATTGTCCTTATACATATAAACAAATTCCTATTAAAGACTATTTCAATACTTTACTGTGGATTACTTTTTGAATTATTTAAATCGTAAAAGATGTATCGAACTAAAAATAACAATAACAAAGTAATAACACATACAAATGCGTAAATGAGTGTTTGTCCTTCTTTCGCGTTGGGTTCATGTCAATGGAGCGATGTTATGGTATGATTTTTGAGTGTGGAGATAGATGGGTGGAGATCAACTTAGGCTACTTTTTACCGTAAAATATCTCATTCCCATAAATGCGAATCATTTCCATAAAGGTTCATTATGCAATCGTAGTTATGATTGGACTCAATATACTCTCGTTCGATTTAGTACAATGAGTTTTTTAGAAGCCAGCTCGGTTTTTCCTTTCAAATGACCGCGGGCGAAAATAAATTGAACTTAAAAATAACTTGAATTCTGATCGAATCGGCAACAAGGGAAGTGCCTTCAAAAGAGGCAGAGACCTATAAGGCACCAAATAACGAGGAGTTAGTGCTCCTCGTTATGAAGCCCGGGTCATGAGGGAATCCTCGATACCCGTACCTGCAAGCCCCTCCAAGGGCATGTAGAAGACCCATGCGTGCGTGCGTGCGTTTATTTTTTTACATCGCCGAAGAACCAATATAGGTACTCGTAATTATATTAAAAAACGTTTTGACTATTAAAATAATAACTTACCGAGTAATTTGCGCGGTTACATGTAAAAGTTTTAGGAAAGGAGTTCCGTTACCGTTTACGAACTCTTATAATTAAAGCGAAGCAAGTTTTTTTAGAGGCCTTTGCGGAATTGCGTGTCTTGCCTAAAGTCCATCTGTTGCAACTTTAACGGTACGCACATGTCTACCGAACCGTCCAGCAGTCATTCTACCACAGACTACTACAAAAAGTTCACTCCAAGTTCTTTGCACATGATTAGTATTACATGATATCTAGAACTTTTATCCTTCATGTAAAATACTACAATTCAGCAGTTCAGCTCAAGTGGCTCCAAATCCGCCTTCGCAGGAATACCCAGATTCTCTCTGCTTTGTATGCTGTTTAATCTTTCTACTCCTAAATACTTAATAGATCGCTTAGAGTACCTTTCCGTCTCCTATGAAAGGTTCCTTCGTTCTTCTGCCAATCTCTCCCTCCAAACTTCTGTACATTCCTGTTCCTTTTTCAAGAAATCTTCTAGAGTGCTGCAGCTGTACGTTTGTGGAATTCTTGGACATGCGACAAGGTAAGTTTCTTTTCTCTCTTAAAATCCTTTTAAAAGCTCATTTCTTGGATCTATGAAGTAATGCTTTCTTTTTTCTTTTTCATTCCTATTTTCCAAAACTTTAGCCTATTTCATTGATGTATAAATGCCTTCATCCTGTGCTTATTACTGATTCATGTACACCTTCCTCTGGTCTCTTCTCTATATCTGTTTAGCAAAATTTCTTTTCGTAATGGTCGTCTAAAAGAAATCGCTTTCAGAGAGATTACGCCACAACAAACAAACAAAAAAATATGTAATATATGCAATATATTACATATTTTTTTGTAAGTCTAGTAAGTATAAATAAATAAACAAATACAAACCTACTAATCAAAAATCAATATAATCCAGCCCTAGCGTCATTTGGCTCAACCGATGTACACGATTAATTAAACTTGATGTTGAGTCAAGAACGCAAACTCGATCTGGACATACAAATAACCATTTCCATCCAGACCTTATCCTCCGGTATTTATGTTGATTGATTTTTATGAAAGTTGTAGACTTTTTATATAGTAATTTGTATTTGTATTTTGTCTAAGTAACGGTTACGGTTGAGTTAAATCTGTGCTAGCACCAACAAAATTGTTGCTTAAAGTTATGTTCACTCTTTAAAAAAAGATCAAACACTGTTAAACAACTACAAAATGAATTTGACTTGACCATCAAAAGCAAACATTTACATAAAAATATCCTTCAAACTTCTCATACGCCCTGTAGTATATTTGCATAAATAATTATGCAAATATATTTAACCCCAAACAGGGGGTTGTCTCATGTTAGGAAACACATGTGCAAACAATTTCAATTTAAAAATGTGTTTGTTCAAAGAAAATTTGACGGAACACTTCGATATTTATATATCAACAAAAATTTAAATATAACTGTTATATAATGTAAAAGTTTTGACATCGAGTCAGTAACAGAATTTTTTTGCATCTTTGGTCACAGATAGGGTCGCCAAGCATACTTATAACGCATCTTACTTTATTTTTGGTAAACATGCTTTATACTTTTGCGTAAAAATAAAGTATGTGAAAATACTCTCTTTTCAATATTTATTGTGATTCATGAAATAAAACACTCGCAATTTACACCTATATGAATAATTACAGTACTTTTATCGATACTTTATGGTAAAAGAGAAAGCTTTCAAATAAGAAGCTTTTACTGTTAATGGTTTAAAAAAAACATTTTTGTCCCCCATACTAAATTTCATAACTTTTTTGTAAAATTTAGGTACTTATGAATGACCACCGCGTTGTCAACAAGTTCTGATTTTTAGGGAATAGTAATTTTTTTGAAAAAAAAGTTTGATTTTATTTCAATTATCGATATTACACACGAGAGTTTGAACCTCATGTGTAAATTTGGGCACCTTTAATTAAGCCTCCCTATATTTATATCGAATCGACGGAGTCTGGGGCGGAGTGCTGATCATTTAAAAAACAGAGAGAGAGCAAGACCACATTGTTCCAGTTTTCTCCTCGACATGTCTTTAGTTTTATTAATAAGTAAACTGGTGGTATTTTTTTCAACTCAATAAAAGAAACAAACCTACATTGAGTAGAGATATTTGAACTGACTTGGAAGCAAAGAATTATTATGGGTAATGTAAAAAAACCGGCAAAGATTCTTAAACTAACTTTTACGCTGTAAATTAATACATCTTCTATACAAATAAATACCTAGATGCTAAATAGACACTATGTTCTTCACACAGGCTTTTTCCAGTTGCGAGAATCGAACCCACAACCTTTGGCAGGAAGAAGGAAGTCAATTATACCAATCGAAGTGTTGGAAGAAATTTCTTAATTTGCTCAATTTGAATTAAAATTGGAAAAAAAACTCTTGTGTGTTATTATTAGTTTAATTTTGGAACCTCTAAAACGAGTATTTTTTGAACAACTATGTTAAAAATATACAAACAGAAAATTAATACAAAGTAAAAACATAATATAAGAGATTTAATACCATTGTGGTATGAAAGAATTTCTTCATGATAGACTAGCAAAAATGTTTTATTGATGTAGCACAGAAAAACTGGACCAAGTTGTTTACTGTTTCACCGAACCTGTTAAGTTGCAAATAGAAAAGTTCAATATTCATCCCTCGACAAATATTAGTCCTATTCTCAAGTTGTATCGAAAGTTAGTTTTGCTTTTCAATTTCACGCGACTGTGCTTTCAATCAAGAAATGCTTAAAGTTGTCTATATCATACTATTTTATTGAAGTCTGTGGCAGTTGTGGTATGGTATACGGGTACGCGACCCTGACTCCCCGAGCTGCTGCTGTCTCATCCGCATCCATCCGAGACATTAGTATCCCTATCTTTATCCACCCCCAAATTCCAAACCGTTCCTCTACCGATCTGCTTGCAGCGGCTCCCTCCCGCTAAACATACAAAGCCTATCTCGGTGGGGAAGGCAACTCACAGCAGATATGCAATGAGATTGGCGGACCCGGCGCGATAGCAAGGCCTGGTGGACGGCCTAGGGCGAGGGTAGAGGGCGTAAAGTTAGCATCGGTCAGACGCATCATCGGAACCCTTCTCCGTTCGTATCGGTCTATCCGTTCCACTGGGTCAAGGAGGGAGAAGACGAGTGTGTGCACCTGCGTTTGCGCGCACTTTTCTGCACCTACATATCTCCTGCGCACTTGACTGCTTCCGAAATAAAGAGATTCTAAGCTTCGTAAAGCCCCGTGGCGATAGGTCGAGGTAGAGAGGTTCGGATTGATGCAGACCGGGCTTTGTCTGAGACCTGCACACGGGCGGCTCCAGGGGTGTTCCCAGAATATCGTGGTCGCTTTTCTTGCAGCACCTGGAGTGACAAAGCAGCCCTATTCAGGGAAGCACTGCTTTCCCTGCTCGGCCTGGGAGGGGGCTAGAAAAGGTCCCTAAAAATTGCTCTCCCCAACACTTGAGGACGGTAGCAACCGCGGCTACCACCGCATCGATAAATTCGCGGTTGACTTCGCAAAAGTAATTATGATAACAACAAAACACCAAATATGACTTTTGGCGCGTGGAACGTACGTACACTCCTTGATCACAATGAAAGTATCTGTCCAGAACGGAAAACCGCCATTGTTGCCCGAGAACTTCTTCGCTACGATGGCTGCCCTCAGCGAGATACATTTAGCGGAAGAAGGAGAACTGGTGGAACACGATGGTGGGTACACTTTCTTTTGGAAAGGACTCGCTGTATCAGAACCGCGACGGTCAGGTGTTGTATTGCAATCAATAATAGATTTGTCAAGCATCTCCAAGAGCGTCCAATTCACATCTCGGACCGCGTTACCACACTGCGCCTACATCTTGACAATCAGAACTATCTTAATGTGATCAGTGTTTATGCGTCTACCTTAAACAAATCTGATGACATTAAAGATCAGTTCTATGAGGAGCTTGCAAAATGCATTAAAAGCATAAGGCCTAGAGAGCAGATTCTTCTGTTGGGCGATTTTAATACCAGAGTTGGACGGGACTACGATGCATGGCCCAAGGTCTTGGGTAAGCACGGAGTTGTGTGCATGAACAGCAACGGAGATCTGTTACTCGGTCTCTGCGCACAATTCCAACTTGCCATCACGAGTACCATGTTCAGACTTCCCGCTTAATATAAAAACACCTGGATGCACCCAAGGTCCAAACACTGGCATCTAATTGATTATGCTATCGTACGGCAACGAGACGTTTCCCAGGTCCCAGTCACCCGCGCAATGCGTGGTGCCCACTGCTGGTCTGATCACAGGCTTGTTGTTACCAAACTGCGTCTCCGACTCCAATTTCCCCGCCGGTCTAGTAAACCTAAGCCTAATGTGAGTTTTAATGTGAATGGGCTAAAAGATCCAGTGACGAGGGAGAAGTATGCTCGCACTTTGGCCACTGGATTACCATCCGTCAACAAAGATGCTGGCCGAGTTGACTACGACTGGGGTACTCTGTCTTCTCGTATCCTAGACACAGCTGGAACTATTTTGGATCAAAAAGTCCGAAAGACCGAAGTTTGGTTCGATGAGAATGACATAGTCCTGACAGGGGCAGTCGATAGACACCGACGTCTTCTCCGGCAACACCACGGAGTAAACCAAAGTATGCGAGCTCCGGAGATCAGAAAAAGTGACCAGCAGCTTAGCTATCCCGGGAAACTAAGAATAAATGGTGGTGGGAGACAGCTCATCACATTCAGTGGCTCGTTGACACTAATCAGCTTGGAGAGTTTTATGGCCAGGTTCATAAGTTAATTAGTACAACTTCTTTTGAAAAAGTGCCCATTAAGCCTGCTAGTGGCAAAGGTCTTCTCAAAAGCAAAGAGGAAGTACTCGAACGTTGGGCGGAACACTTCAATATTCTGCTGAATGTGGGCCGATCTGCAGACCTGGAACACATTCGTTCGATACCTCAACTCCCAATTTGCACTGAGCTGGATGAGTCACTATCATGTGAGGAGATTGCTCACGCCATCAATCAACAGAAAAATAAGCGCGCGGTGGGAATCGACTTTATACCAGGAGAACTGCTTAAATACGGGGGTGATGAATTTTCACTTTGATCGTATATGGAAAGAATAACAAGTCCCAGCTACTTTTAAATTATCACGCATAAGGGCCCTATCCGATTGCGATTCATACCGCAGTATTTCACTTCTATCAGTCCCCGGAAAAGTTTTTGCCCGTGTACTACTTAACCACCTCATGAAACTTTCATAACAGCTTTTACCAGAGACCAAGTTTGGCTTCTGACCTGAACGAGGAACGTGTGAGGCCATTTTCTCTGTACGTCAACTGCAGGAGAAAAGCAGAGAGCAAGGTCGTCATGTTTATATCTGCTTCGTTGACCTTGAGAAGAACTTTGACAGTGTGCCTCGAGAAGCTCTCTGGATAGTACTTTCTAAGATCGGGTGTACAGAGAAGTTTGTAAGGCTTCTAAGACTCCTACACGACGACATGGAGTGCTGTGTCACTGTCAACGATGGACAGTCTGAGTTTTTCCCCGTCACCTGTGGGGTAAAACAGGGATGCGTCCTGGCTCCCACACTTTTCGCGCTGTACTTTGCAGTTGTTATTCAAGAAGTCTTGCAATTAACCTCTGTAGGTGTCCGCATCCGTTTCCGTACGGACGGCGGTATATTTAATCTGGCAAGACTGAAGGCTCCCACCAAAGTTTCGCATACTATGATCACCGAAATAATGTACGCCGATGACCTATGCTTTGTTACAGAATCCCCAGACGGCCTGCAGCAGCTAATGCCCGATTTCAACGAGTCGTGCTGAAAGTTCGGCTTAAAAGTCAGCGTTAAAAAGACGGAAGTGATGTCCCTAGACATACAAGGTCACGAGGCAATGGCAATAAAACTCTGTAGGGTAAACAAGCTGAATCAGGTCGACAAGTTCCGTTATATGGGGAGCACAATATCTTCTAAATGTGATCTAAACGCGGAAATCAACAGCAGGATCGGCGCTGCTGCTGCGTCGTTCGGCAAGTTGGATGCGAAGGTCTTCAGCTCCCATGACCTAAAGCTGGCGACTAAGATCTCCGTCTACATGGCTGTTGTGCTGCCAAATTTACTTTATTCTGCCGAAACATGGAACGTGTACCGACGTCACATCCACACGCTCGACCGATTCCACCTCTCATGTCTGCGTAAAATACTTAACATACGATGGTCTGATCGTGTACGGAACACCGAAGTGCTGCGAAGAGCCAATGTAGGTGGCATAGAGGCTTAACTTATACGGCGTCAGCTTCGGTGGTGCGGACACGTGTCGCGTATGGCGGAGCAAAGAGTTGCTAAGCGCATCTTTTACTCGGAACTGTAGGAAGGCAAGCGTAAGCATGTCGGTCAACTCCTCAGGTACAAAGATGTGCAGCATCGACCCGCTGCTATGTTAAAACGGGCGCCTTAAACTTTGAGGACAGGCGGCTCTGTGGGCTAGACGCCAAGCGAGATGAACTAAAGGCTCGACCACATAAATCGTAAAAGCTGCAATAACCTGTAATAATTACAAGGTATTCGAAATTTCTGGAAATTTAATTTGAATTAAAGACGATAAAATCAAATTCAAATATTTTTATTCAACATAGAAGCACTATATTCATTACATTTTACAATTGAAAATATAATTTATTTATTTCAATTATACAATTGAAAGAGCCTGGAGCGATCAATTCATTTCCAGAATGAGTTTTCATTTAAATAATCATTGATATTATTATAGCCTTAAAAATAAACATACAAAATTTCTTTTGAAATCATTTCAAATTTAGCAGCTAATACATTTTGAACGTTTTCTGGAATTTTTTGTAGAAATATATACATAGAAGATTTACTTACTCTACGTAGTCTAACTGTGGTTAGTAGTTCCTAGTATTTATATCATGCACATTACTGTCTTGAAAACTGATCTTTATGTTTATGTATATACTTGTACGTAACATTTTCAAGTATTTATTGAGAAGCAACAGTCAACGTTTTTATCTCTTTAAATAAATTTCTTAATGATTCTTCGGAGCCCAACTAACAAACTGCTCAAAATTTTCCTAATATAAAAATTAATGCAGCCATGAAACACTAGATGCCTTTTAGTATTTGCAACATTTGAAGGAATAATAATAATTTCATCAATTTCTTTGAACTTATTGTTAAACGTGTGGGGGATGTCGATTGTCAGCATTATTATCCATCAAATGACAGACTTATGCATATCTTGACATCATCTATAAATAACACGTTCCATTTAAAAAAATTATTAAACCGTTGGCTCAATATCTACGTCAGGTTAATAGAAACCACTCCTTTATTATCTTGAAAAAAAAAAATCTTCCGCCTGCATTTTATGTACTAAAACTAATTTTGGGATGGTGACACCCCGAGTGGCCTCCCATGTAAACATTTCAAAAGGGAGGACAATGACAACCATATAATGAATAATGTTGCAGGGCAGTTACGGGTACGACAAAAGATAAATCATTTGGATATGACAAGCTTAATCTTGTCAGCAAGGTGTTTCATGACACCCTATTTTAAAGCTGTTTAATCTACGGTGAAAAATTTTTATTTGTAATATTAAAAGCGTTGAACATGTCACCGTTATCGAATGAAACAATAAACCGTAATTTAACACGCTTGCGATTAAAAACATTTGTCCACTACAAAATACGGTAGATTGTGTAATTTTTACAGTACCGTCGCAGTAAAGTTATGTATCAGTCTCGTTACTAAAAACATAATATGGACGTAACAGAAACCACGTTAACCTTTATTCAACATGACGAGGAATGTCATTTGAACAATTTTCTCGAAAGTCCGATGAAAAAATTAATCTTTCCTCTCATTTCTTTACATTACGTCACATTAAGTCCGAAATATACGATTCTTTACAACTTCATCACATCCAATGACTTCCGCGTTAAGCTTCTGATCGGCTTTTCTAACTTTTGTGTTTACACCGCTTATATCTTCAGATATACACCGGAGAGTTATGAGGAGAGTAACGTCACTTTTATCGTGACTTTTATTTTGACTTTTATTGGGTTCACCCACAACTGCTGTATTTGTATATTTCAAAGTGAAGCGCACGCTGAATTTATTATAAAAACTCAAAAGATTTTTAAGACCATCGGTCACTGCGAAAAGACGAATAAAAGGGCCCTTGTTGCCAATTGGTGTTTCGTTGTTTGTTTCTACACTTACTATATCATTATCACCCTCATTCATTTTTTTATGACCGATTTCAATTGGGGTGTGTTTCTGAGGCTATTCATTACATTCACTCTGGATGCAGGAATAATGTACTTGAATGGTTTGCTTATGTTGCTGAAAAACGCTCTGAAGTTATGGATATCTGAGATGGAAGAGATTGCCGTAATAAATTACATCAACTTGCAAGACGAAACAAACAATCATGGTATTCGCTGGATGACTATTGAAAAAACTTATATAGACATAATGAAGACTTTCAATATTTTTAAAAGTATTGCGAAACTTCCAGTAAGTAGTGACAGTTTTAATATCCTAAATAATTATTTTATTCACACCGATTTGAATGTTTGCGTGAACTAATGACACTTATTCAATTTCAGATTTTGAACTATATACTCCTTATATTTTTGGGAGGTCTGAATAGTTTCCAACGAATCATCACGGCTGTAAGTACTATTAATTTATCAATATGCAACGCTTTTAAATCGCTTACGGTCGGTCCCAAGGTACTTATTGTGAACGGTATGAAAATTATTATTTAATATTTTCTATTATCATGTCAATTATAGTTATATCACTACTGCTAAAACTTGAATGGGCAGGCTCGTCCAACAAGGGTTGTTTAACGAAATAAACTGAGTGACACATAATAAAATTACACAAGAAAGACAAGTTTGTAGTGTTCCAATGAATAAATAACATTTGGTTTGTATTACGCTGAGATTATATTATTATGCTATACTATTGTTTTATGTATTCAAAATATTTAATTATAATTTTTATATAATTTTTTTCAGTCTTCAAAAAACCACATTATGCCATTAGCATTTTCTGCCGCCTGGATAATCAAAAGTATATTTCTAATAACAGTATTCAGCATGCAGTGTGAAAATTTCTACGTCACTATCAAAAACTCCTACGTCGCATGTTTGTATAATGCGAACTTTGAAAACTGCTCTGGTAAATTATAATTTATTTATATTTATTATTATTATCAGCATAGCTTGCATTTTAGTTTCCGCTTTGTTGCTCTGTGGGTCTTAATTATGTGTACCAATAAGATGTACATATTTTTGGATATATTCAAATGACACGCTATCACCTGTGGTGTGGGATGCGTCACCTTCTTGCTCTAGACCATTTCGTACTGCTGCCCCTACCCCTGTCATCTCTGAATAAGTAATATGGATAATCCGTGAACCCAGTCTCCTTTAAGAATTCCTAAATTCTATACTATGAGCCCTGTGGCTGACGAGAGATACATCCTTTTCTGCTGGCTGGACGTCTTAATCTCCAAGTGGGATCAGCGCCCCTGCTTACGCACCTCACTATCATCCTGCGAGAGACGGAAGCGAAACTAATCTCGCGTATCCCTTTCCGCCAGGATGTCCAGAGCTAGGATAGTGGCCACCTCAAAGTTACTAGACTGCATAGAGTAAGTAAATCGCTCACGGGGCGGTGTGTACGGTTCTACAACAAAATAAGGGGGAAATATAGGCGGGCTGCCTATCAACAGGCTTAAGAAATTTATTAAAGAAAAACTATAAAATGTAGAGAATAAAGTTGATCGCTCCCAAGCTAATAATAATTTTAAATCAGGTAATGTTAATGTTTTATGAGGAAAAAATTACAAAAAAGAGTAGTTTCTTTCGCCTGTTTTCTTCTCCGTTAGAGAAATCTTTACGAAACGGTGGTAGATTTAAAAAATGACTATCGATAGCTTAAATGTATGCTTTTTATTTCGATGAAAAATTTTTGAATGGGCAGGTCCATTAGGGTAAGTACCACGACCTCACAGAGACAGGCGCGAAGTGGAAGAGCTATATTTCTGCGTTTTATATGGTGAGTGGGGTAGCCGGGGCCCACTTTATTATAAGGCGGCCACGCATTTGACACCCTACGAGTGTTGTGCCGCCGGCTCGTTTACCACCTTCACATAAAAATAATCCTTGTGCGATGGCCAAGCTTGTGATTGATGTGGAAATTTTTAGGGTTTCGTTTACAAATTGTGTTATTCTCATCTCACTATCTGCCTTCTAAAAAGTTGAAATCTCTGAAAAATATTAGAGACTTACGATTCTACCTACTTTGACGGCTGCCGGCATCTTGTTGTGAATTAAATCTTGAACAATTTTGTTTTTTTTTTTTTTTATAGTCCAGAGCCGAAAAATGTGTAAGAGAGTAGGACGAGAGAGAGATACATGCCAGCCGTTAACAGCATGCGGCTTGTTCGTAGTGGACGCTAAGTTGCCGCTACGTCTGATGGCCGTCATCGCAACATACGCCGTAGTCATTCTACAGTTCAATTGTCTATAGATTTGGTATCCTAAATAGTAGGGAAGAAAACCACACACATTTTCGACGTGTCATTGACGAAATATAAACTGTATAACTGTTTATCCTACATAAAAAAGTCTGTTTTTGCTCTGCAGTTTATATGGACGTCGCTAAAGCTTTGATTTTATTTTTAAACCTGTAATCTCTGACATTTAAGCAATTACTGCTAATATTATTTATACCATTAAGTGTTTTTTTATTGCCAATATGTAGTAGTTATAAATGTATCGACGTCATTAAATAAATTCTCTCCGCTTTAACGACGTTTCTTTGAAATCACTCCTCCCGCAAGTTTATAAATATTATAGAGTTTAAGTTTATATAGTAATATAAAGTTTATAAATGATCTAGAGAAAGTCGCTATTAACTTACAAAAGTTAATTTTGTGAGCAATAGTGTCAGTTCCGTTATAACACAGCGAAATCACCTGAATGAATTAAACCAAATTTGAAACGTAATTAGCTTATTCTCTACTGAGAGAATGTCTCTTCTGTTGAATGTTCTTCATTAAGGAGTATTGTAGAACTTTCCGTTTGAACGTGTTTCGAACCAATCTCATTCATACAGGAGTCAGGACCACCTTCAATAGCGCCTTTATTGGTCCCATAGCTAGCCGACTATCTGAAAGTAATTAACCGACTTCAAGAAGAAGGAGGTTATCAATTCGGATGTTTATATTTTTATGTAGCCGCCTTTTGATGACCAATATTTTGTTAAATATTTTGATTTTTGTACTTTTTCATTTTGATTTTTTTGGTGTACAATATAGTATATTATTATTATTATTATTATTATGTTCGGGCATAACTTCGTTATAGACGGATTTGCAAAATTCTTTTTTTGTTTAAAAGGGTTTCATTCCGAAATGGTCCCATACATATAGATCTGATAATGATTTTTGAAGAGAGTAAAGGAACTCGTCGAAATATGACAGCAAATTAACCACGATCGCTGCTATCGCATAAATATGCATTGTTTTGCATGTAACGTTGTAATAGTTACGTACATAATTTTAGCAAACCATAATTCCGAGTTCATAGGTTCTCTGGTCGTGTAACGTATGGATCAGTGGGCTTGATTTTGAATCCGGTCAGGCCATTATATATATGTATACGGCTCGGCTTGCGCAACACGAACATATTTTCGCTAGCACCCTTTACTTTTTTAGTACCTCAAACTGTTGTACTACAATAGTAGAAAACACTTTTGGAGTAAGTCTTTTAATTAATAATAACGTCATCCCACATTGGGGTCCAAGTTCCAACCAACGAATTACGGTACGCAGAATCACCTGCCGCGAGATTCAAGACGTCTTCGTGAATTGTATTCTGTTGGCAAACCCTTACCCGGCTGAAGTTACTCGGCCACGCAGAATACAAGGGAGTACCGGACTACGTCGACAGAAAAAGGCGGCCATAAACCCACGACCATATTTTTTGTTAACTTTAAAATTAACATGCGCAATCACGCAACATAACATCACGTATGTATACCCAAAAAGGTTAAGCAAATGGATTCAGTCTAGCTGAAAACAGCTTATTACAAAATTATTTACAAAATTAATACGCTAATTTCGCGTTCTCAGCTATATGTGTGCATTGAAAGCGTCTACTTGCCTGACAGTCGGATTAATTCGAACTGCAAGTCCATCGGCAAAATCTCTTATTAATATTTTTCCTTCATTCAATCAAATCTTGAAAATCTAACCTATATAATGTATCTAATCCACCTAAACTCAGTTTGAACTAAGTAAAGAGAATTATTTTATGCTCAGATCAGAGATACTTGGCTTGGCACCGACTCCTAAAATTGTTAAACTTTGTTACAGTTTAGGTAAGTTATGTTATATAGGTTAGATTTTCAAGATTTGGTTATATTACATTTAATATTATTATAAACTTTTTAGTGCGAACCGTTTTTTTGAAGTCGGTTCTTTTTTTGTTAAAAAACTTTTTTAACGTGAATACCAGAAAACTTATTCAGCAAGCCCAACAGGATTATAAACTATTTTGAGGAACTATTATCTTCTACGAGTCTTACCGCGCAAACCCCTATGAACCAAAACATTAGGATCCGTCCAAATAGAGCATTATCACCATCACATACTTGCCGTATTCCAAGCCGAAATGAGCAATTTAAGCATGAAGTTGAGATTTGAGCTAATGAAAATTATAGCCAAGGCCATAAATAAATGAATTGAATTGAAACTCAAATAACAAATATAAAAGTTAATACACAAATTTTCAATTTATTATTTGGGTTAACTCGGGGGAAACAGTTAAGTATTATTTCTTATGGACGTTAAATGTTTGAACCATTTGGGATTTTAAACGGACTTAGTAGGTTGTGTCATTAAAACTTGTTGTTAGAATAGTCTAAGCCTAGACGGTAAAGCTCAGTACCGTATATTAATTTACATTAATTGTATATAACTTCAATAATGATTCTAGTTGGCGAATTAATTTCCATGCAAGATTTAGTTGCACATAACATCGAGAGTAGTTGTAATTGTTTTAATTTAAAACAGTTTCTTATACGTCATAGTCTTTACCTGTTTTTCCAAAAATATGATGAAATATAGCATCAAGTTATATTAACACTGAAAACAAAATTTAATTTGATCACCTTAAAACACCCATCATCCAATCATACCAATTTTTAATAGTTCTCTGAAAGAACAGACAAAGGCTCTAAGTATAACGCAATAAATCTTTGATATGTCGTCATAAAATCTAAAAAGCTATTCCGTTACTATTCCCTTTTGGATAATTTTCATCGTCTTATTATAGTTATCGACAGATTTATTGGCTTAAAATTAAACAACTCCTCTTTTACGCCGTTTAGGTGATACATTTTTGGAATTCGTCGTAAAACTAATATCAAAAATACCAAAAAAATTTGGCCAATTCAGGGTAAATAATAGAAAATAATATTACTCAATACAAATGAAGAGTCGTGATAGCTCAGTCCGGGCGCTCGCCTTTAATTTAATATATTCGAGCAACCTGACTTCGTTCCCCGGTGCCAATGAAATTGTCAATTTTAAGTGCTGAATTATCACGTGCTCAGCGGTGAAGGATGAAGCATCGTGAGGAAACTTGCATATTTACGAAATAATAACAAAAAAAAATATTTCGAAGATGTGTGAAGTCCGCCAATTCGCAGAGGGGCCGCGTGATGGACTGTGCCCTGATACCCTCTGTATAGCCCTTTACCAAGCAGTGAGACATGTATAAGCTGATACTTTTATACTCAAAATTATTTTTCTTTCTCAATTTTTTCAACCTTAACTCTGATACACTTATTACACCTCTTAATTAATTCTTACCTTTCTAATGGATACCTCAAAAAGGTTTTTTATCTTTGTCATCATTATAAACTTAAATGTCAAAAATTTATTAGTCATTATAAACTGGAAATTACTCAGTCAGTCAGTTCAAAGTGAGGCTATTATTATCGACGGTAGACCTATATTTAATACTTTGAATAATTCTTCTTTGTCCGCTCTTATTCTAAATGGTTGTGTAATTGTATATGCTGTTACAGTGAGAAATTCAGGAGTTACTTTTAATAATGTACTACCGTCTATACTATCATCGTCTACATGGGGACCGCATGCAGACGATGATATGCAAGCTACTAAAATATATCTGATAGAAGCACCTATTGAGATCCTAGATTACACAGATATCTGCTATATGGGTATCACTGAGGAGTTTATGAATAATATTAAATGTTTAAAAAAGTTATGTATTCGACACATCTTTGGGCTCAAAAAGTACAATCACGTTTCCGAATTTCGTGAACAGCTTTAATAGCTTCCTATTAAATGAATAGGAAGCTATTAAGGGGCACTCGTTTTTTTTTGTTTTTTTTAATTTCGCATAATTCCTTTTGGCCTTCATACATACAGAATCATTTTTTCTTCGTTCGTCCATTCAATTTTGCTTGCAGATCTAATCAAAATTCATGTTGAAACTTTTTGTGATGTGCATGTATATGCCTAAATAAATAAATACATAAAATAAAAAAGCCGAAAGCATATTTTTAACCCCGGAGGTAATAAAGTAGGATGTTGTTTCTTCCCAACTTTTTTTATTAGGCGTATTTGTAATGCCTTTTAGTTTATTAAAATTTTAATGAGTAGGTACAGAAATAAACTAGAAGAAAATGTACCACGAAAGTAACTGTAATGCCGTTGCGGCTTAATTAACAAAGTGCACTTGATCGTAAATAAAAAGTTTCAAGAGCCTTATTATTTCAAAATATGTATGTATTGTGTCGTTTTTGTTTTACGAAAATTACGTGTATAAAATAGTGAGTTTTGTAGATAGATTCACCGAATAATTTAACTAAACTTTTGATATCTTTATTCGTTCAATAAATAATAAAATAATACATTCGTATTAATAAATGTATTTTTTTATGTGAAAAGTTGTCAATCGAGCATGCGGTTCACCTGATGTTAAATGAATACCGCCTCCCATGGACATATTCAATACCCGATGGCTCGCCGATGCATTTACAACCTTCAATTTATACATAAGACAATATAATTATATAGCACTAATATTTATGGTGGTATGGCCACGCAGCAGCCTCGGCTGTTGCACAAATGGGCAGGCTCGTCCGGGTAAGTACCACGACCTCACAGAAGACCGGAGTAAACTGGAAGTATAATACTTTCGCGTTTCGTCTGGTGAGTGAGGTGGCCGGAGCCCAATTTTCAAAAGGTTCTCAACGCATCTGTCACCCTCGGGTGTAGCAGATGTCCATGGGCGGCGGTGTTCACTTAACATCAGGTGAACCGTCTGCTCGCTTGGCAACTTTTCAAATGAAAAAAAAATCCCAAATGAATAATAAACACAAAAAATATAGCAATGATCAAATACAGTATACACGTACAATTTAGGCAGCTTTCCAAACTTTACTCTTAAAAATTAATATAGAAGAAGAAAAGATACATCGTGTGAACATAATATTATATCACGCAATAAGTTTCATTTAGAGTTTATAAGGTTCACTTAAAAACTGTTATTTCAGTTTGTAGATAATATTAACCAAATATAAATAAGAAAAGTGTTAGTTCAATATATTTTCAAATGGTATATGACACAATTGAGTTAGTTAAAAATAAAAGAAGATATTTATTTTCTTTTTGTAGAAAAATGGACGAGGTCTTATTCCTCCGCCCTCCGGGATATGTGCCAGACGCCCTAGCCACTGAGCCTAATGACATATTCTCATAAAGACGAAAACGTCGACGTACTTTATCTACATTGTTTTATTGCATTTTATAAGCAATGTTTGGCGCTGTCTACTGTACTTCATTTATAGCAGAGGACCGCGTTTTAGTATGAAATTCTACAATGAAGTTGTGAAAAATAGGGGTCACCTTTGCTATTACTATTTTAATGATTTGTATTTTTGAAGTTATACTTCTTTAAGCGCGTTATGAGAAAGTGGTGAGAGTGAAATTTTAAGATGCGCGCGCATCACTGTAACACAAAAGTCACACCTTTGAAGCAACTCGCTAAGCCGCTTATTATAGATGGCAGTATATTCTCAATCACATTCGCCCGTCACTGTTCTCAATAAAGAATGTAGATGGCGATTTCATAATTTTATTGTTAATATTTGTATCCTTTTCCAGTTATTATTTTATTGTAATTAAATATTTGCATGCAAATAAAAACTATTTTAATGGTGCCAAGGAAGTATAACTTCTCACGCGCGTACATAAGTACACGCACCTAATTTCGCATCCCAATCTGCATTTAAGAAGAAATTTTAAAATTTTTAGAAAAATGAACACAAGGTTTTTCGCCGCTACAAGGCACTGAGCCAAATGGCATATTATATAGGTACCTTGTTCGTTCTTTCCCTCTTCGTGCCACAGTTATTAAAATTTGCTAATTGTAACATACCTTATTCGCTCCAACATCACTGCCAATATTTTTAATCTGGAACGATACGTGTACAAATTTACACCTGCCAGTGATTAGCCTTTTCCTAATATCCACCACAGCTGAATCACAGTCGTAGCATTTAAATAGATAAAAATGTCGTTACTCTATCCTATTTACTTATATTTAAGTCTCCATAATCTTCTACGAGTACGCAAGTTAAAGCCTATTTAGTGAAGACAAACTTATACATTTTTTTTTTTGATTTGTTATCAAAGTATATTTACTTTTTATGTATTTAGCTAATAATAAAAAATATAGAAATATCATGATTAATACGTTTGTAAAATGGGAATAATTCTTCTTGGTCTTACTTCTCAATGTTGATAGCTTTTTCTAGGTCTGGGATTTTAAGGTACAACTTATTATATTTATTTATTTATTTACTTTATTAGGAAACTTCTGAGCATACAAGAAACTTTGAACATACAATTAACAAATATATTAAGGCATCAAAGTTACAACTATATACATCTTTTTTATTAATGCAACGAATGTACAATATTTTATTAAATATTTATTAACTACAACTACAAAGTTTTACAAAATTGAGTTTGGTATTGTCGTTAATTGCCAGATTTGTTATAAGTTTCGAACTATCGGCAACGATCTGTTTGTCTATGAATAAAATATATTGAAAGCATCTTAAACTACATCAAAATGCCACGTAAAATGTCAGGTGGTATAATGTAAAAACTTCAGTTATTTCTCGATTAGCAAAATTTGGCCAACTCAATATGAAATACAGATTATGATTTTACATGTGACTAACGCTTAGCACTACGCACTAGTAACTAACATATGAAATACTAATTAAATAAAATTCACTTGAATGTGATTTGACTATTTTATCTCTAATTACGCGATGTAACGAACCTTAATTAATGATTCTACAGAATTGTCATTCTAGTAATGAGCCGTTTAATTAAATGTGTAATTTACAGAAATTACTGCGTCATGTTCAATAGTATCGGAGCGATCAGATTTATTTACATACATTAATTGATTAATCAATGAATTATTTCTTTTTATCTATACATCATATTAATAATAGGTATGGTGATGTACTCTACCCAATTAGCTGTTACCTAAACTATAAAGTCTCAACTTCTGACAAGATAGAAGCTGCCTTCCATATACAATCAGCGCGACAGCTGAAGTGAAAAAACTATTTCTTTGGCGCAATCAATTTTACATTTGGGAGGGCAGAGTAACAGTCTTCGCTATTGGTCGTTACCCGGTCAGGGGAAGTACCACGACATCACAGAACGGCCTGAAGTGAAAATGTTATATCGCTGCATTTCGTTTTCTGAGTGGGTTAGCCACGTCCCAGTTTATAATAAGGTGACAAGTCGTCTGTAACCCTACGGGTGTTGCAAATGTCAATGGGCGACGGTTATCTCTTAACACCTCCAAACATGCCACCTTCTCACTTAAAAAAATCAGTAGTATCAGCGTAATAGATACTTTAACTAGCGGTAAAGGACTTTACTCTTATGTCCCACTGCACTAACCATTTATGGTGCATAGAATTGAGTTATAATATAATCGCAGATATGAATCAGTTCCGTCACCTAATCAGAGCAGCTCGCTTGCTCGCTTAACCTAAAAGTTATATGAAACTATACCTATTCAATTACTGAGCTAATAAAGAATATATATATATACTAAATGTAAAAAGATAAAAGGATTAGGATTTACATAATTTTTAATTTTATAGAAGTGAGCCAACACTGAAGGATACCAACACTGTCTTTAATTTCAATTTGTTTCATTTTTGAATTCAAGCAAATAAGAAAATATAAATGTATATCCTCTGAAAGGCTAAACATTTCTTATTACATACTTAAGTACATATTTAAGTATAGTTTTATTTCATGCTTTACTTTTAATTGATCTCATCACTTGATTTGCAGTTTGTGAGCCGTAATAAGTTAAAATCTAACGTGAATAAATTTGTTGAAAATAAACCACATTGGTCACATAGATAATGTGTAAAGGAATGAAAAAGCGCTTGGTTGGAAAGTACCCTCGGAACTTTGATACGGCCGGACGAATAAGAGACAGGAAAGTGCTTGACCCGGTATTGGAAAATACGAGATATGCAAATCCAAACTCAGTAAGTGTGAACTCGAGCGGAAAACTGCCAATTATAACTGTTCGCTCTCTCGAATTCGTCTCGGAGATCTCCGTTTCTGGAAAGCGAGAATCCTTCAAGAGTTTATTTTAAACTAAACGCTTTTTCAATAAAATTCATTATTTAAACCACGCACAGCAACATTACGTACATATTACTGCTGCTTTTTAAAAAAATTCAACATCACTACGTACATTACTCCTTTTTAAAAAAAAAATGGACAGCGCTTGAATATCAAACTTATGGAATAATACGCTTGAGCGAATCCTACAATGACCGCTATGGTAGATAATAGACAAAGTATTTTTTTTTATTTGAATACATTAATCTAATGCTTGTAAAAAAGTCTCGAAGACAGTTATTAGAATTTATGAAATAACTTTGTCTGTAGCGAATAGCTTCAATAAGACAAAACAAAACTAGAAAAAAAAAAACAAAGTTTCGCACGGAATTACCTCCGAGAACTTCGAATTTTTAACTTTAAAACAAGAACCCGCACAAAATTATCAAATAATGAGGACGGGCAAGATTTTTTTCGGTACATACCATCTGCTCCACCCACGCCAATATAACTCAACGGCCGTGAAGTCTCTTTTAAACCATTTTCAATTACATTTGAATCTTTCGCCGAGGAAATTTCTAACAGCTGTTTTAGCCCATTGTTTTATTTGCTTATTGAATTATAATTCAATATTTGAAGGGTATTGATCGACGAGATTCACTTTACCTTTTAGATGCTCGTTTGTTAATAAAAAGTTGGCAAAACTCATTTGAAATTAAATTTGTGAATAAATTTTTCTTACTAAATTGTATTATTTTACATTAATTTACGTATCTTATTCGCTCGAGTCTAGTTTGGAAATCCAGTGACATTTCGAAAAATTGATTTTCATCTTACCAAGCCCTAGAATCAAAAAAATCTGTACTTATAGATATATCTCTGGATAGATCTATTATTTAATTAAACTCGACTCGAGCTACGTTACCACTTCGTTTTGGAGGTATTGGTGGAGGAAAATTTCTATTGATGCCATACTTGCCTTCCTTGGTTCCGTAATGTTGAAATTGATGATATTTCATCAGAACTTAAAAAATCCGCTCGAAATAAACGGACAATAGCTTAAATGGAAGATTACTCAGTTCGTTGGCCAATAATTCAGCCAATATCTTGCAATTTTGGAAGGCGGTAGAAATCGCTCTCAAGGGCATCTCAAGAAAATAGACTTTTAGATTTTATGGCGGCACATTAAACTTTTATTGAGAAAAGGATCCTTGGCTGATGTTAATGACCACAGGTTCGTTACATACACGCTTTATGGTGACTTAGCAATGCAATATAACTGTTACTTTTTTGTGTAAATCTCATTTTTCTAATAACTTAATAGTGCCTGACTTTATACTTAATACGTGCTTCAAGTCACAGATTCGACTTTATTAGCGCAGTGTCACGTGGATGCCGCAAATTATTCCAGTTATCTATTAAGTTCGAGAATTAAATGCTATAAAATCCATGAAATAGTTTCATTCGAAAACTTGTCTAGTAATATATACATTTAACGTTAAATTATATATTTTAATACAATTTACGTTGTATTATGTAAACATATTTTGCAAATTTCAATTTTAGAAAGATTTTTGCTATCAACCTTATAAGGTTATATCACCTGTAATATTCCTTGACACATTTGCTGGGATAAAGTTCAGTTTCAACTTCATCAAACTCTATTGAATTTTTCGTAATTCTTGGCGCCAATTTAACTACTTTTGACTCCAATAAGAAAAAGTGTTTTAAACTGCAAAATAATTTTCCCGAACACAATAAAACCTAATTTAAATACAGAAGGTGCATTACAATGCATTACACCGCAAACAAAAAGATAAAGATCCTCTCTATCTTTCAACGTCTCTCTCTACCCCTTTTAATTTCACCCTTAACTCTATGATCACTCACTTGAAGTATGTTTTTCTTGTTATTTTAATTGCTACTTTCTTTTTACTATTATTATTATTATGTTTTCCATCATGTACATCCTACCCATCAACAATTCCTTTTGGTAAATTTTTGAGGTTGCCTGGAAGAAATTGCTGTGTAGCAATAAGGCCGCCTTTTGATGACCAACATTTTGTTTTTTGTACTCTTTCATTTTGATTTTTTGGTGTACAATAAAGTATATTATTATTATTATTATTATAAAGGATGCGAAACGTTGGGTATCAAAACGCGAAAAAAATCGAAAAACACCATTTAATGTCTAGTATTCGTGTATAGTTTCATTTAGTGTCTTTATGATATCGTTCATCAGTTCATCAGTTTCATTATGATAACATAATTTAATAGGAAATACAACTAGATGTAATATTTTTTTCTTTATTAACACTGATAAAACGCAAAATAGGATTGCTTAATAATATTATTCGTGTCGATCTAAGTAGATCGACTCGAATAATATACATGATTCTTTGGTAATTATTTGTAAATCGAAACGAAAAAAAACGCTGACAATTTGAGCCATTGTAGTCTTTTCCATACATGATTCTGATCTAAATTGATTGGTTTGATTTAATTTCAAGTTTATTTCCTTATTTTTAGAGCAATTAAACAAAAGTTTGTTTTAAAAAAGTTTCTTTTTTTTCATTAATTTTTTTTTGTATCTTTATTTATAAAGATTGTTATCAGTTCACGCAGCAGTCTTCGCTGTTGCACGATTAGGCAGGTCCGTCCGGGTAGTGTACCACTACCTCACCAAAGACCGCCGTGCAGTGGAAGTGGTATAAGGTATGTGTTTCGTATGGTGTTTTTTAAAATTGTATATTTCGCGTAAACACAAGAAATTTCATTAAATTACCTACTTCCATATTTATTACATAATTAGGTTTTAGATCACTTTTTATTATTAAACTAGTGGCCCGCCCCGGCTTCACACGGGTATTTAACAAAATTTTTAAAACTAAAAACTATCATAAACATAAAATATTCCGAATATTTCGGCTTTGGTGAATAATTTTATGAATTTCTTCATCTTTCAATGAAATACCCTTGAAATTACGTCATGAAGATCGAAAGTCCACTGACCAGATAATAGTTCCGCTTTATTTACGGGACATTCGGGGTTACACGTAAAAGTGACAAAGAAGTCTGGTCTCCCATAGCTTCGTTCATAAATCATCGCATCTTTGGTTTTTTGTTGACCGATATTTGATGAGCCAATGTCTTGATTTAAAGCGTCTCTAAGGTGAATGTATCACCAGCCCTCAGTCTCTGGTGATTACGACATCATATGTAATTAAATCTTTATGATATCTTTTTGCCATCATATCGACAATGTATTGAATAAAAACCGGCCAAGTGCGAGTCAGACTCGCACACGATGGATTCCGTACCGACCTCACAGAAGACTGGCGTAAAATAGAAGTGTTATACTTCTACGTTTCGTCTGGTGAGAGAGGTAGCCGGGGGCCACTTTATTTAAAGATGGCAACTCATTTGCAACCCTACAGGTGTTACAAATGTCCATGGGCGGCGGTTATTACTTAACATCAGGTGAACCGCCAGCTAGTTAGCCACTCTATCACTATATCACCATTAAAAAATCATGTTTTATTATCTTTATTCAATATAGAAGTATTACACTTACATATTGTCAAAAACACTACTACTCGTACTGTCAACATTATCTATAAAAACGGCAAAAAAATCATGTCTGTTTTATGGGAGCACTTATTTATATTTTTTTGTTTTTTAGTATTTGTTGTCATAGCGGCAACAGAAATACATCGTTTGTGAAAATTTAAAGTGTCTAACTATCACGATTCATGAGATACAACCTGGTGACATATGGACAGACATACGGACATACAGACGGACAGCGGAGTCTTAGTAATAGAGTGCTGTTTTACCCTTTGGGTACGGAACCCTAATAAGTCCCAGTAATAATGCAATGGCTTAAAACAGGTAGTTCTAACCATCAACCTAAATGCATACAATTGCATGCATGTCACAGTTTTGTTACACACTGTACCTTGCTGAGGAATAGTCAAATAAAAATCCGTCTTCTCCAATTACGACAATTAAGGGATATTGTAGTGGATCATGCAATCGGTGTAACTCAGAGACCCTTTTAAGTTGGCCGTGTCTACCGTGCAGCACTACATCTCTGGGGCCATTTTATGGTTCGGTACCCAAAGGGTAAAATGGGACTCTATTACTAAGACTCCGCTGTCTGTTTGTCCCTCTGTCAACAGGCTGTATCTCCTGAACCGTGATATTGACACAGTTGAAATTTGATCTGGGTGTTTGTTTCCCAAGGAGGTTTAACGTCAGGCAGGCAGGTTGTAAAAATATGGCCAAAACCGCCTACAACATGATTCATTATGTTCCGACCCCACCTAGGTAGGATAGGGGCAGGAAGATGATGATGACTTGTATACTTGTCCCTCTATTTTAAAAGTTCCCGTCAAACATAGTCATTTGATAGAGGCTATTGTACTTTCGGATGTCGGTTAAAAATGTTCAGATGGTGAATGATTTATCAAAAGATTTTTTATTGTCTGTGGCGGCTCCTCAATATTGAGGAGACTAACTTTTCCAGAAGCATAGCACATACCATTTGGTTCATCAACCCATTTTTAGACAGAACACTGAGCAGATCTTATTCATGGCTTCAAATTGGACAGAAGACTGTTGAGCATAATGCAAAAAAGCTGATCTGTTACTGTGAGCTAAAACTCGATTAAGAACTCTAGTCGTTGACATTTGTTGTCTTTCTCTCTAATCTCGTCGGCATTGGAAACGCTCAGAGCTCAATGCCCTAGTGTGAATTTGTATATTTATATTATTTTGCTCTTCAAGCCTCTGCACTCTACTTGACTCTCTCCGACTTGTAAGACGATTTTCAGTTTCCGATAAAGATTCTTCATTACGACGTATTTTTGATGCCTTCGCTTGGGAACTTTTTCTAGAAAGATAAGATCTTGATCTTTGGGCATTTTAAAATGATGTTGAACAGGAATTACCACTAAAAATGTGATTGAAGAATTATAAGAAGTACTAAGTCAGTCACTAAGCTGTTTGGATAGTTAAATAATTTTAACAATTAACAATATACTAACATTTTTAAACTAGTGATATCTTATTAAAATATGTAGAAAAAGTACGAAAAGATTGTCGCCGCTGTGGGAATCGAACCCACGTCTTCGGCATTCGCGGCCTGACGCTCTAGCCACTGAGCTAAACGGCTGATGACCACACCGACGAAAATCTTAACGCATTCTTCCACATTGTTTTCTTAGCATTGTCATATCTTTCTAATGGAATGTCCGAATTTGATAATTCAAAAAGTTATATAAAGATATTGAAACAGTCTTAAATACGAAGTAATTTATTATTATAAGGATTAATACCAAGATACAAATAAAGAGCCTTTTCTAGCGGCGGCATTTCAATCAAAATTTTAAAATAAAACAACACTTATTGTGGCATAACTATGATAGTTAGACATGCTCTTGCGACACTTTTTGGAAATAATGATGTGTTCTGCAAATTCGTAGTACATTATTTTATTCTATTATCAATAGTTTTCGCAGCGCACGCGATGTAAAGAATATTTTTGGTAATTTTTGTACACTTTGGGTTACATTATTGAAGTTTTAGTAAGGATCCCTATTGAAAATATAATATAGCCTATATCAAGCGGGAATAATGTAGCTTCCCAACAGTAAAAGAATTTTTCAAATCGGTTCAGTAGTTTCGGAGACTATTCAATACATACAAACAATCAAATCTTTCCTCTTTATAATATAGAGCTAGATTAAAATCGAACTTAGCACATCTTCGAGGGTAAACTTCCCAAAAAATATTTTAGAGTAATTAAATTACGCGACTAATGTGTCTACTTTCAATATAATCCAGCCAGTTTATTAATTATTAATCATTCGATTTTTTTTAAATAACTAAATTGACCCCGTGTCACACGCAGCGAAATAAAATAGAATTTATATTCTCCTGCATAAATTATGACGCGACATTGTAAGAATGTTATGAGCATACATATTCTAAAGATGTGAAAGGGTTCCCGAAACATGAATGTTGCAAATTCTTGGGGACACAACGGCCCATGCGTGAAATGCTTACTGGAATATGGAACGCGCTTGCAGGTCAAACAAAAGCATAAACGAAATTAATGCTTCACAATATCTCTCGTTTAAATCCAAATAAAACACTTCACACCCGTGAAATAAGAGTGATGAAGTAATAAATAATAATTATTTAGGTGTAACTAAACAACTCTGTAGTTAATTATATTTTGATGAACCAATTGACCCTGCTTCTTGCGCCAGAGGATGGGAATTCGATCCCCACTGCTGGAAAAATATTGTGTGATGAACATAGTGTTTTTCCAGTGACTGGGTGTTTTCATATGTATAATATGTATTTATTTACCATAGAACAGTACGTTCAAGTATGTTTATCGGTTATCTAGTACACATAGGACAAGCGTCGCTTTGTTTGGGACTAGAAAACGTTGTGTAAAAATGTGTCCTGAAATATTTTATTTATTTATTATTTATTTTAAGTGCTTCTCTCTTCACTTAACGTGTGAAAAATTGAAACATTAAATTTTTAATCAAATCTAAATATAGATAGAACATTGAATCCGGCCCAATCACAAAATAGTGCAAATTGACAACAACACAGATCATCGACAAGATTCGAAAGGGTTTAATTATTTAATTTACACATATATATATATATATATATATATATATATATATATACAAGAATTATATATATATATATATATATATATATATATATATGTATATGTACATTTAAATTAAATAATAAAATTTAATAATTGCACCTACCACGATTTCTCACCACGCCCCGGGTTGACTAGGAGAGAATGCCAAAAGGCATAAAGTTCGCCTTAATGCCTTTTGATTAATCCTTTTTACTACTTAGGACTTAATGCCTAATGGCATTCTCTACCAGTCAACCGTTGTCATGGTGAAAAGTAGATGGTAGGTGCTAAATGAAGACTATAAAATTTTAAGTTAATAAACGTGCCATAAAATGTAATATATGTGTACATAAATAAGTAAATATCTATATATTTACATAGACATACATATATATATATATATATATACATAATTATATATATAGAAATAAATACATAAATAAAAACATATACGGATAAATTATTGCCTCCACATCAACGTTTGAAATGCCCTTGACAGTTAGGAGGCATTTCTACGTCAGCCCAAGGAATGCTTCAATAGGCTGCGACATGATCGTAATTCAATTCAATCTCCACGGCAACGATATCATTCCATACTCGTGCGCGATAAGTGGAGAATAGAAGATCTTCCTCGTAATACGATTTTGTGTCCTCGTGAATGATGAGAGAATTATGTTTGATGATAACTGTTTTCGGCATTATTATTACGTTGGGTTTCAAGTTATTATTGATAACTTTTATTTATGGATTGGTCTTTTTTTGACATTGCCCTTACTTTTGGAGAACATTATCCTGTGTTGTAAGGGCGTTTCACTCAAATAAATTTCACACGGACAAATAAACAGATCGAAAATAATTATCTGTGGGTCACGTGAATAGTTGTCCCCAGTGGGCATCGACCCCACGACCGTCGCCGAAGCCTTTAACAACTGAGCCACGGAGTCATCGAAACCTAATTTTTATATATTTACGGATACAGTTACTAGGAAATAGGCCAGAACCGTGTAACAAGATAGCGGGGGAAACGCACTCTATTTTATTTGAGCTCGTGCGGGTATGCATAATAAAAGCTTTGCTCAGTTGTTAACCTATCGGTGTTAAGCTATCCATCGGGTTGGCATAAAACCAATGTACCATAACAGAAGAATGTCTTATTTATGGACTAGTACTTCGACTTATTTATGGATACCCTTTCTCAGTACCCACGTGCTCAAGTTCGGCGTCTGATGGTACCAAACCATTTGCCGTGAGTTTGGTACTATCAGTCATGAGCTTCGGACGTAACCTATAGTGTTGTGCATAAATTGTGCTTTTATCCAAACTAATTTATGTGTGTAGAATATGTATATATTAAATGTATATTTCTTTTGATAACACGCGTCTGAAAAAAATGCTGATCATTGACATATCCAAGTAAGTAATAATGAATAGTTATTTCAGTATTTAGGTTTTTTCCCAATTTTAGGATAACTTTCGCTACTTTAACATTTTTAAATTTTGATTTAAAAAAAAGACTGATTAATTATGTATAAAGACAGATTGACAGATTGACGTAAAGACAGATTAAACCTTTTCCTGTGTACTGAGTTTTAAAGATTACTTCAATCTTTGTACCGAAATCAAAGTTACTGTAGAGGTTTTGTACTTGGAAAGTTACTGTAGACTACTGGGATGGCTGTAATGAGTTTCATGAGCAAATCTGCAGTAAATAAGAAGTTGTTTCAATTTTTTTTTAAATATTAAACGCGCATATTATAAATAAACGAAAATAGTTATTCATCAGAAGCCTGATTAATGATTTCGAAATAGATTCGTTTCATCTTAAACTTGATTCAGCTTAAACTTGATCCATTAATTTACATAAGCACTTAGGGATTGGCCAGTGAAAAGGAGATTGAAAAATGTGTAATCTTGGTTGAGCTTCCGTGAATTTGCCGTAATCAATCAATTTTAGAATTGGACGGTTCGAGTGTTTTAATTTGCTTATATTTGTACTACTACATAATAAATTTACTTCTTTAATACGTATAACTGTTGATTAACTTCTTTTATACGGTTATATTTTCTTCTTCCGCGACTTCAGATAACTGCTATGATGAGATGATAAATTTCAGTTCAAAGTTAGGCAAATTTGGGGCCAGTGGTTTTTGCGCATTAATTGCGAAACAAAAGTCATTGATGTGGGCCTTATTTAATTAATTTTATTTATTTACATAAACTGACAATAATAATAATAATAACTCCATTCACTCCATTCTGTATGGGGCAATGGAGTACGATCCTTTGTCATCTAGGCGAGCGAATGACGGCTGCGGAATACCGGATAACGATACGACGGGGTATTTTCCAGGGCGACTGTTTGAGTCCAATATGGTTTTGCCTCTCCCTGAATCCTCTCAGCGTATTACTGGAGGGCTCGGGGGGAGGATTTCAGTTTTGGAGAGGAGGGACAAAAGTGACCCACCTTTTCTACATGGATGACCTCAAATTATTCGCCTCCAATCGCTCCCATTTGATGGAATTGCTTAAAGACACTTGTGATTTCAGCAATTCTATCAAAATGGAGCTTGGGACGGATAAGTGTGCGGTCCTCCATGTCGAAAGGGGTAAGGTCGCTAACACGGAGGGCATAGATTTATCTATGCCCGTTAACATAAGGACCCTCTCTGACGCTGAAACATACCGATACCTGCGTATGTCACAAAATATATGTATCGATGAGGCTGACATGAAACAGTCAGTTCGTGACGTGTTTTTTGCACGCCTGATAAAGGTGTTTAATAGCCAGTTGTCAGGCGTGAACAAGGCACGTGCTTTTAACGGCTGGGTCATGCCAGTCCTCATGTATACTTTTGGCATA
Organism: Iphiclides podalirius; assembly: GCA_933534255.1. Classification (NCBI taxonomy): domain Eukaryota; kingdom Metazoa; phylum Arthropoda; class Insecta; order Lepidoptera; family Papilionidae; genus Iphiclides; species Iphiclides podalirius. The sequence continues at coordinate 2,451,276 of OW152830.1, read as the reverse complement.
CTCAGGTGGAAACAAACTGAGCTCAACGCCCTAGACCGAAAAGTCCGCACAACTATGACGTCCCACAGAATGCATCATCCGAGATCGTCAGTGATGAGGCTGTACCTGCCGCGGAAGCATGGCGGGAGGGGCTTTTGAAGCGCCCTCACCATGCACAATCGCGAGGTGTGCAGCCTCCGTAACTACTTTCTGGCGAGATCGGATGAGTCAATCTACACGGACGTCATTAGTTGTGATAAAGGACTTACCCCTCTATCCTTAGCCAACGAGCAATGGCAGGACCCGGGAGTACTGAGCGTTTCCGACCGAGATGCCGTATGGAAGGAGAAAGAGCTCCACGGGAGGCTCTACACGAGCCTTTCGTATATACTTTTGCCTCCCTTAACTGGCTACGTTCCGGTGACCTCTTTGGGGAAACCGAAGGTTTTGTCTGTGCGATACAGGATCAGGTTATTAAGACGAACAACTATCGGAGATACACCCTAAAGGATAGCACCGTCGACATCTGTCGAGCTTGTCGCCATCCCGGGGAGTCGCTTCGACATGTTATCTCCGGTTCTTCCATGCTTTCTAACTCTGAGTATCTGCATAGACACAACCTAGTAGCCAGAATCTTACACCAGGAGCTCACTCTGAAATAGCTATAAGTACTCTCCGGAGGCCGTTCTCGAAAATGACCGCGCCAGGCTCTATTGGGACCGGTCCATCATCACGGACAGGACGATTGTCGCGAACAAACCTAATATCGTGTTGATGGACCGGGCACAGTCACGAGTATTTTTGGTCGACATTACCATTCCATACGACGAGAACCTCGTGAAAGCCGAAACAGATAAGAAGACGAAGTATCTGGACCTGGCTCACGAGGTGACCGACATGTGGGGTTGTGTGCCGACCGAAAGTATCCCGATAATCGTGTGTGCGAATGGGTTGATCCCAGTCAGCCTCTCCGGACATCTGAGGCGACTGGGACTCTGGGACGGAACGCTCCAAGCTCTAATGCAGAAAGCAGTGCTCCTCGATACCGCCCGCATCGTCCGCTGGTTTCTTTCCCTTTCACCCTAACCCTCGGCCCATTCATAATATTTATTTTGAATATGCAATATGTTTAATTTTTATCTATAAACCCAACCAGACGAGAAATGAAATAAATATCCCCAACATAATAATAAATAAAAAATCTTTATTCATATAGACGCTTGCGCGTTCTTATGAAACGTCGAAATTTTACAAGGAAATTAATATGTTCGTAAGTTACTACCGGTTCGGAAAGCAGTTTCTGTTGAGAAGAAACCGGCAAGAAACTCAACAGTTGCTTTTTTTTTAAAAGGTCACTTTACAATATAATGTTACAGGTATAATAGTCTTGTTTTAGCCTAGGTGAGTAAAGTAACAGCCTATACATGTCCCACTGCTAGGCAAAGGCCTCTATACATGCGCACACTTTGCCCCATGAACGATCTATTTACTTTTTGTAGACGAAACAATGGCGTAGTTAGTTTGTCTTTATTTCTAGTATTTAGTTTATGTCTGTCACTATTCTTTAGATAATTATTAATATCTTTTATCCCACTTATCCTTTAAACGAGCAATTCTTGTATATATATATATATATATATATATATATATAAATATTAGTAGTAGTATTAGTAAGGATATAATAGTTATATTATATTGACATTTGCCATTATGAAAACATTTTAAATAAGCCTGTGCTCCAGTGATTTTATTCGATGAGCTGCCCACAACGATTGCCTGATATTTAGATGAATTAACAGCGACGCCAAACATGCTAAACAGTCCCAGATCTGTTTCAGGTCAAAGTTAAATTAAGTTAATAAAGCGGATCCCGGCTACCTTCTCCAGGACGAAACGCAGAAGTATAAAACTTACACTTCACGCCGCGCCGGCCTTCTGTGAGGTCGCGGTACTTCCCCGGATAGACCTGCCCATTCGCGCAACAGCCAAAGCTGTTGCGTGGCCCAACCACAGTAACTTTAACTCGTACCCTAAAGCCCCTCCGTAGAGCAGTCTAGAGTACTAGACTACTAGTACTATACTACGGAGTCAGAACAAGTCGTGTGGGTATGGAAGCAATAATATTGAATGACTCGTCTAAGTAATACTTTTTATTTTTCAATTTCCTTTTACATAAACAGTAACGAGAATTTAAAGGCCACAAAAAGCGTCATAAAAATTATAGACATGAGAATACGTGACATTAATATATGTTACGCTAATTTCGAGTTGTTTGTTGTTGATTTAAGATGAATTTTCCTTAATAATCTTTTCAAGACGGGGTGAGCGTTGCTGGGGATTTGAATAATACGCAGCGTCAATGGGAACGAAAGAAATGGAATCAGCACATCTGGACAAACGATATTCTATCGTCGTATGTTATTTATATCACTGTGTAACACTTTTTTTTCGACGCCTCGTACCCTTGAGTTTCGAGTAGCTTATATTAGTGATCCATAGTGGAAAATATAGCGACATCTGTTGTGAACAATACAATTTAGTTGAATGGGATCCTTAGAATATCTATATTTCAGTTATCATAGATCGCGTTAGGTCACCTTGTTGTTTTGTCTTTGTTTATTTCCTTAGATTATTTCGGTACTAGTGATTTTATTGTCTTTAAATATAAAATACTATCATTTTAATTATGTTGAACTAATATCAAGCAAATTTGTTTTTACATAATTTTTGTTTAGAAACATTGTCTTGTTTAGCATAGTCTATGTCGATTGTATCATCTGTCGTTCCTACGAGAACGGCAGTCTGCTTCATCTCAATCATTTCTTACATAAACGTAGTGATTACATTCTCTTTGATTTGTTATTAGAGCTCCGAGGCGGCCGCCGCCTGGCGGCAACGCCTCTACATAGTACGAGAATGTAGGAAAAGAATATGTGGCATCCTAGGCCACATCCTTTTACATCCTACTTGTATATGGCTTCTTGGCCTTTATATTTTGTATAAAAAACCCACATCGTTGGTAAGTTTCCTTTGTTGCATATATTTTTAGGATCTGACTGTTTTCGGTCCATTATTCGTTTGCTAACATTGCTCTCTCTTTCTTTTTTTTATGCTATCTCGTATCACTCTGATCTGCTTTTCTCTGATGGCTTGATATCGAACCACGCGTTATGCAACTGCATATACATATACTAAGAATCTGAGGTCCTGCTGTCCTCGTGCAACTTGAAGCCGCGGACTAGCTGAATGCCCCTCGGTGGCATGTGAGGATTGATGAGCTGAGGTCTTCATCCTTATTTGGAAACTAGGAAGGCAAGCCTGGTTATATTTCCTTCTGGTATGTTTTTGCTCTAATCTGTAACTAGCCATTAAACTAATGATTGTGTTTATATACTGCTATGTAACGGTGATTAATTTAATGTACTCTCAAATCTTAATCTTAATATAATGCCTGGTTTGTGAGATCTCTCTCCTTTCAATATTTTTAACTTGATATAGTTTAGCTTTATATATGAATGAATGAATGAATGAATGAATGAATGAATGAATATTTATTTTGTTTCAACAAAGTAAGTTGTGTTGTAAGGGCGTTTTACATAAATAAATTTCACATGGACAAATAAACTGATCGAAAATAATTATCTGTGGGTCACATAAATAGTTGTCTCCAGTGGGCATCGAACCCACGACCGGCGCCGAAGCATTTAACGACTGAGGCACGGAGTCATCGATGCCTAATTTTAATTTATTTACGGATACAGTTACTAGGAAATAGGCCAGAACCGTGTAACTAGATAGCGAGGGTATCCGGTTAGTCCCACTATACCACTATAGGTCTCATCTGGTTAAAATTAAAATATTTATTTCTACCTCAAAAAGAGGTCAACACTCAACAAAACGCAAAACGCTTTGAAACAGTTTCCTGAAATAATTAACGACATTAACAGAAAGAGTAAAAAGGATTCTTAAAAAAAAATTACAACAATTTATACCGTTGAAACCGAGACTGCAAGAAGTTTATTTATTACAGCAATTTATTTTTTTTACGAAAAAACCGGAAACATGTTACGGCAAGGTAAATGAAATATTTACACATTCTATTGTACTTACCCGGTTTATCTTTTTCTGTAGAAAGCTTCGGATGAAAAGAAAACAGTCTTTTGTGGTCTTTTTTAAATCCCGAAAGGAAAACATTGAGAACTCTATAGGCCCCATCTAATTAGTGGGTCGAACTATAAAATTAAAATCTTAAATGTGGTCCAAATTGGTAACGGAATGGTCATAAATAGCCAGTAGTTTTTAGCAATTGCTCAATACTTTAAAGTTTATTAAGATACAGCTTAAAATTTCAGGGACGTCGCAAAAATTTTGGTGTATCTGATTAATCGTATCTCAAATAATTTCAATTTCTCACAATAAAAATCATAATAAAATTCTACATCTTGATTTCGGTAATTTAAAAAGAATTAAAGAGATAATTAAATGAAATTTCAGCAAACCGCTTGATTAACTCTGAGTACTTTTTCCTTAATACTTTTTCCTTTTTGCTGAAGTTTAATACGGAAATTGGGAAATTTCATTTGTTACAGTTACAACATAAGTTAAAATTTTACTTGATAATTAGTGAAATCATTTCTTAAATTAATATTAGACGTATGATTGGAAGAAATCTAAAAATTTAAGAAATTTAATGTCTTTGAATGATATTCTTGCGAAATAAATGCTCTTTATTATAATTAGGGTCATCTTAATGAAAATCAGTTGACCTATTATCTCGATTATCATCTTCTCACAGAAAAAAATATCGTAGCGTTGTCATTGGAAATCGATATGTTGGCAATGTGAACTGAAGCAGTTTCTTGGAACGGACTAGGACTAGGAAAGAAAATTTTACAGTAGATTACAGAGGATATTAATATTAATCGCTTTAACCGATTTGGCGCGGTGTTTCATTTTTAGTATCAATAAAAACGACAAATGTTTTCGTGGAAGAAGTAAAGGGGCTCTTCTTCTTTCTTATGAGTGAAGGCATTAGCTCTCCTATAGCACTAGAGCAACGTTTCAGGCTGCTCCATCGCATGTCATTTGTTTTACGGACACAGCTCGAACTGTGCGAAACTGCGTATAGAAACGTACTTTATCTTATATATAAAACTCTGTTTGTAATTGAACTCCTCCGAAAAGGCTCGATCGATTTTTGTGAAATTTTGTGTGCCTATCGGCCACGGTGGAGAATGGGACAACATCTATTTTTCATCCCCCTAAATGTTAAGGGTGGATCACCCTAAACAGTTTTGTCTACCCTACAAATTCCCTAGAAAAATTGTAATCCCGTGGAATGTTATCATCTTAAAATTTTATGCCAAGAACGTCATTCCATAAAAACAGAGGTAAGAATATTATATTTATTATAGTCGGAGATGACAGTAGCTATCTAATTATTTCCACTGAGATAGTATAAAATATTTCATACGGGTTACTACTAAAAAAATTGGCATCTGAGGATTTCCCACTAGAGATATATTTAGCATGCCTGCCGTTCACGAATATTGTTTATTATTAACTTTATTACTCTTAACAGTAACTATTCTAAGATATTTATCGTTCACTTTATTGTAACAATTGTTTACATTTACCTTATTGTATCTTAAATAGTTGATTTAAGAAAATAAAAGGGAAAACAAAATGGCATTAAATCTGTAAAAAATGCCGAATGCAAAAACAAAATGTTACATAAACATGTTTTAACATAAGCCACACTGAATACAAAATAGCTAGACAAAAGATAAAACGGCCACCGTTGAAATGTTGACATAAACAGACGCAAAAAGAAAGAGGCAAATGCTTGAAGCGGGATTGGAAAATAATAAGATATGCAAAGCTACCGAGTTGATATCAACTCGAGTAGAAAAATGCCAATTATAACTGTTTGCTTCGCTGGGTTTGTTTAGTTAATTCTTTGTATTTGCGAATTTGATTCAAAAAATTGTTTTGAAACATTAATGTCGCGAGATTTCAAATGTTCTTTTTATTTGTTCCTTATTTATAAAGTTGAGCAAAAATATTTTGATTTTTGCATTTTTGATGATTTACTAGTTCGTGCAGCTTAACATTCTGTATCAAACAGTGGAACAAGTTAAGGACATAAAACTATTTTTTTAAGTATGTACCCAAACGGTAAAACTAGACCCTATTACTAAGACTCCGCTGTCTGTCTGTCTGTCCGCCGGACACCAGGCTGTTTCTCAAGAACCGTGATATTTGGACAGTTGAAATGTTCACAGATGATGTATTTCTATGACGTTATTGCAACAAATACTAAAAGAACCGAATAAAAACATTTAAGTTGGGCTCCATGCAACAGACACGATTTTTTTTTATAGATAAGGATACGGAAACCTTCGTGCGTGAATCCGACTTAGTCAGTTTTAATTACTAATGCCTTAACTATTATCATTAATAAGGCCTAAAGCAATCTAATCATTATTTCCATTAGTACACCTTAATCGATTTCTTATGTTTGCTTACACAACAACTAAGTACACGAAATCGGTGTCTTGTTTTAGTACAAAATGTATACCTTTAGATATTCATCATTAAAGTCGCTTCTTAATTAACCACGACGCGACGACCTTTTGTAATACAAAACTCGTTAGTTAAGCACTTATTACGAATTTAAAATTCAAAATTTTCATTCGGGGACAAAAAGTACATGTATAACTTTTGATAAAAAAATAATGCCTTTCAAATTAATGATTCATTTCTAGACATTAATAATTCTGAATTGCTGGTTTCCAGGAATCCTAATTTTGTTGCATTTCAAACTCAGTATAATTATAGTACAATTCATAGTCACTATAATTATAGAACTATGGATATTGTTCACCTATCTGCTGGAATTACTGTAATTTTCATTCCATAGTACTCATACAATGTATTGTATGAGTACTTGAATATATGATCCTGCGTTATTTTAACTTAATTTAGCGTTTAGATACATGTTTTCATCGCATTTTTATTTTCGAACATTATTTTATTGGGAACGTGCGTGAAAAATAGTGAGCCATTATTTCACTAAAACAATACATTGCGAAAAGAAACAACAGCTCTTTCGTATATTAACGTGTGAGGAAATCCTCGCTTGGTAACAAGTTGCTACGTCGATAAACTTTCGCGATTATAATATTAATAAAGATTAAAAACAGCAATCTTAAGAATTTTAAAGTACCTACAAACCTAAAAGCAATGGTGACATCTCTCGTTCGAATTATCGTTCTAAAACGATATTCGAATTGTTTGTATGCTAGAAAGGATATAACAATGGATGCGCCAAGCATTGCTTCAAATGCTAAAAAACAATGTAGAAGCGTCTGGCGGCGAATCCCAAATAACTCACAACGACAAACTCTTCGTACTTTTTTCTACTAATTTTAATGTTTAATCTTATGTGCAGAGATTTGCACTATAAAAGTTAAATTTCTAACATCAGATTGATTTTGTAAGGCAGCGTATTCCACAAAAGAATAGACTGTACAAAGAAAGACGATTGCATGAAACCAGTGCGATGAGAAGGACACTGGAGAAGACAACTACGCGTCGAGCGGAGGTTTTTATGATGGACTGTAAAAAGTTATTGATTGTGAGAAGATAAATAAAATGGAATAGATGAAGAATCTACGAGTAAAAAAAGAAGAAAGTGGTTAGTGCTCAGAAGGTGCGACGTTGGCGAATAAGAAATTATTTAAGTAATTTATGTTTAAATGTACCTAAGAGTATGTAAATTTTACATACTCTTAGATACCTTTTGATCGTTGCACACTATGTGTGTGTGTAGCACAAAACATATGTCGTAATCCAAAACATATGTCATATCACATACGCATACGCCGTATAGTTCTACTAGTGTTAGTTGATGCAAAAGTAACAATTTGAAGGACCAACGAAGAACCAATGCATATGGCTCTCATAGAAACTGCGCGCGTTACTGAAACTGTATACAATTAAGGTTTAAGTTAACATGGAATGAGCAATTAAATGCATTCATTTGGTATTAATATGCCAATTGTGCACACACTTATTAAGTGTGTGCACAATTGGCATACACGAGATTACACAACACAAAGATTACACAACCTCACTCAAGACTATGCTATGATTATGGAGTGATTCGGACAAGTTTAGTCGATTCGGTAGAAAAATTAATCGGGAAACATTTATTGCTTTCTCTCTCATTTGTACCCGATACAACAACAGAATAGAACAATAATTACATAAAAAAAAAGTAAAGTAACAGCCTATACATGTCCCACTGCTGGGCAAAGGCCTCCTCTATACAGAGGGTATCAGGGCGTAGTCCACACTGCGGATTGGCGGACTACACATATTTTCGAATTTTTTTTTTTGTTATTATTTCGAAAATATGCAGGTTTCCTCACGATGTTTTCCTTCACCGCGGAGCACGTGATAAGTCAGCACTTAAAGTTAAAAACTTCATTGGTGCCGGCACCGGGGATCGAACTCAGGTTGCATTGAATTAAAGGGGAGCGCCCGGACACTGAGCTATCACGGCTCCTGCATAATTACAATAATAATATAATTACAATAATTACATCGTCACTAAATAATATAAAACAAGGTTGTCTCGCTGTCTATCTGTCCCTATGTATGCTTAAATCTTTAAAACTAGGAAACGGATCTTGATGCGGTTTTTTTACTGGATATAGTGATTCAAGAGGCAGATTTCTATGTATATTACTCTGCACCCGTGCGAAGCCGGGGCGGGTCGCTAGTTTTTATATGAAAACTTTGATATTTGTTAATGGGGTTAGAAGAAATCTGATACATTTTCTTGTATATTACAAAGAATATTTAATCTAACTTAGATTATCTTTATGTAGTTTGTAAAAAACAGCAATTATATATGTATGCTTACTTTAAAGCATTTTTTGTCCGTACTTTCAGTGATTACGGAAAAAATATTACCTCGACGAACAACGTGACAAAAATGTATGAATTTTGGAATTAATGAATTCAATTAATTTGGGCAATTATGTAGGTCATATGAGTTTGGGAATTAGCGAAAAATCTAGTTTCCTTTTAAGCTTTTACGAGCAACTTGCCTTTATTTTTTTAAACTTTTACTGTTCTAATCTCTGCACTTAAGATTGAACATTAAAATATGTAGAAAAAAAACGAAAAGATTGTCGCCGCTGTGGGAATCGAAGCCACGTCTTCGGCACTCGCGGCCTGACGCTTTAACCACTAAGCTACACGGCCTATTGCCACATCGACGAAAATCTAAACGTCTTTTATCTACAATTTTTAGCATTTGAAGCAATGCTTGACGCACCCATTGTTATATCTTTTCCATTGGAATATTAGTCTAAAGATGCCAGGTAAGTTACAAATTTGAATGCAAATTTTAACCTGATGGTAAGTAGAGTAGAATAATCTTACATGTTAAACGCACGCATGTTTCCCCTGAAAGTTGATAAGTAACAATCATTGATGTAAGCAAGAAACCTAAAACCCTAGCAAATAAAGACCCCAGGTCATTCACCAGGACTGGAATCTCCTAGCTGACCTCATAGTAGGTTACTACGAGTACTATGCCACAATATTGTCAGATCTGTCTGCTACATTTTTTTATTTACAGTGATTAATTACGTTGTCGTATTCAATTGATATAGCATCGCACACCCCATTATTTCAATATTTGAACGCGTTATCATGAATATATCTATATTTCAATATATCTATATTTTAGAGTTATAAATTATCTTGAAAAAAATGTTATCCATTAAGGCTTAAAAGTTTCTCCCCCCCTTTTGATCGGGAACTCTGTTATAGATGTCTGTCCACTGGGGAACCCGGACTTACACGAACTAAGCAAAGTCCTGATCCCTTCTGCCGCAATGATTGCAACTAGACGTTGCCTCACGTACGATCTTACACAGATTATCACCGCAGCACGCACGCCCGGCAGTTAACTGTTTAAGTCTAAAGATGAGTAAACCTTCACGATGATTCATTCAGCTTGGCATACTAACAGGATTTCATACCCAATACTTTTTGCATGCATCATTTTAGAATAAATATAACAAGACATATATTTAAACGGTGGTAGGGCCACGCAGCAGCCTCGGCTGTTGCACGAATGGGCAGGCCCGTCCGGGTAAGTACCACGAACTCACAGAAGACCGGCGTAAAGTGGAAGTATAATACTTTCGCGTTTCGTCTGGTGAGTGAGGTAGCCGGAGCCCAATTTTTAAAAAGGTTGTCAACGCATCTGTAACCCTCGGGTGTAGCAGATGTCCATGGGCGGCGGTATTAACTTAACATCAGGTGACCCGTCTGCTTGTTTGGCAACTTTTCGCATAAAAAAAAAATATCTATATTTTAGAGTTATAAATTTACTTGGAAAAAACGTTATTCATCATTAAAGCTTAAAAGTTTCTCCCCCCTTTTTGATCGGGAACTCTGTTATAGATGTCTGCCCACTCCGTGTGGGGAGCCCGCACTTGCACTAACTTAGCAAAGTCCTGATCCCTTCTGCCGCAATGATTGCAACTATCCGTCGCCTCGCGTACGATCTTACACAGATTATCACCGCAGCACGCACGCCCGGCAGTTAACTGTTTAAGCCTAAAGATGAGTCTACCTCCACGATGATTCATTCAGCTGCGCATACTAACAGGATTTCATACCTAATACTTTTTGCATGCATCATTTTATAATAAATATAACAAGACATATATTTTAACGGTGGTAGGGTCGCGCAGCAGCCTCGGCTGTTGCACGAGTGGGCTGGCTCGTCCGGGCAAGTACCACGACCTCACAGAAGACCGGCGTTAAGTGGAAGTCTAATACTTTCGCGTTTCGTCTGGTAAGTAAGGTGGCCGGAGCCCAATTTTACAAAGGTTGTCAACGCATCTGCAACCTTCGGGTGTAGCAGGTGTCCATGGGTGGCAGTATTCACTTAACATCAGGTGAACCAACTTTTCACATAAAGCCGGTTCTTCTCTGGACCCTGTCTAATTCACGAAATAATAAGGATCCCCGATAGATACGAAACTAGTCGGTAAATACATCGATCAAATGTGAGTTAAGCCGTCTTATTATTCAAACCAAAGTTTTAATAATTCAGTGAACTGGTAGTTTCGTGAAATTAAATAAGAGATTGAAACAAGCCCATATTTAATAAAGAAATTTTGACTATGATTTTAAAATGAGGTTTGCGGTTTATAAATCACCTACTAGTTTTTGCCCGATCCGCTTCTTCCATGTGAAGAGGATTTGATGTTGTAAATCCTATATTAGTATTGCTCAATTCAGGCCTTACGTAAATATTTTTATTTAAAAATGCATTCGAGGAATTTATTCAGGGTACAAAAAGCATAATAACACACAGTTTCGCATTTATAATGTTGTATTATATTATTCTTGTGCAGGTTCTTTCGTGATGATAAAATTTATTAAAACTGAGCATATTCAACAATTATTTAGGTGCTTGCGTGCGAACTTTAAGATTCTTTAGACTCAAGGTCTCTAAACGGATACTTGCATGGACTGTATACTTGATTTGGAAATTAATCTTTTTTGAAATATACATATAAACTTTATACTGCGCCTTTTCAAACCAAACACTTATAGAAATTTAAATTGAAGAAGGACTACTGTGTAGGTCGTAATGACGGAAAGGAGACGTAGCGGAAGCGTAGCGTTCACTACGAATAGACCGCATGCAGTTAACGGTTCAAATAAGGCCAATTTCTCGCGTTGTACTTTCTTCAACAAAATTTGGCTTCCAGCTGCAAGAAAAATAGATTAAGAATAAATCCACTATAATAATGCGACTGCCTCCGAAGCAGTGCACGGGAAGAATTAAATTCTTTATTTAAAGGATCTTTAAACTCGTGGGGTTCAAGAATCAAGAAACCGACGTTATCAGGCAAAGTTTTACTTTGGGTCACGTTCTGTTGCATGAAAGGGCAGGCATGAATTGGAACTGCAACCGAGTTCCCGTGATGGAGTGCCTAGTAGTCTTGGCTAGGTCAGCCATGCCGAAACTAAGAGGTCATACTGTGCTGGCCAAAGAACTGCTCTGGAGGTGCTTAACGACCCTGGATGCGCGCAAGGAGTGTTCGGGTAATATCAGATCTTCCAGTTCTCTGCCAGAGTTTTTGCGGGGCAAATTATTACAAGCTTCGCAGATATAAAAGTCAAAACATTTTTTTAACATTTACTGAAAATCACAAAAATTCCTAAATACAAAACATATCTCACGAGTCCACATTTCTTCTTGTTGCTTTAATGGGCCGCCTTGTCCGGAGAAGACTGGAGTAGAGAAGCATTATTCGTAATACTTTTGAATTTCCGGGGCGAAACACCGTCACGATTGGTAAGGCAATTACAAATTATTTTGGAATATTGAAATATATTGAAATAATTTTAAATGTTTATGAGTGGCGGTAATTACTCAACATTAGGTGAACTTATTTGTTTTCAGAATATGGGATTAATTAGTAGCAATTAACGGAATTTGTGACCAATACGACACTTGGATGTGCACTTACTTGAGCATGCGCCAACATTCGCAGCATACAAACATTCGACGTGTGCATTTTTAATATTCATGTAAAAACTTTCACACGTCACGCAGAATACTGTTATTTCAACCAGGTTTTTTGTAATCCAAATAGCGGAGAGTCCTAAAGCGACGCGGTAATCTGACGACTGAAACAATGTTAATAAACTCTATCTGAGAAAGTACGAATATTTTCGCCGCGTAGTACGAAAAATACGATTGTCGCCACTGTGGTAATCAAAACCTAACTTTTCGGCAATCGTGGCTTGACGCTTTAGCCACTAAGCTAAACGGTTGATTGCCACACCGACGAAAATATTAACGTCTTTTATCTACATTATTTTTTAGCATTTGAAGCAATGCTTGGCGCATCCATTGTTATATCCTCTCCAGCATACACAATTTCGAATATCGTTTTACAACGATAATTCAAACGAGAGATGTCACCATTGCTATTCAGATATTTAAATTTTTATAGTGCTAATCTTTGTACTTATGATTAAACTTTAAAATTTGTAGAAAAAGTACGAAAAGATTGTCGCCGCTGTGGGAATCGAACCCACGTCTTTGGCAATTTAAACGGTCTTCGCCTGAAGCTTTAGCCACTAAGCTAAACGGTTGATTACTACACCAACGAAAATCGTAATGTCTTATATCTACATTTCAAATTAAATTTTAAAAAACCGGCCTATTGGACCGTACCATTTTTTAGTATGTAATTGTATTTATACGATAGCCCTAACAACTTAGAGGCCTATCTTAATTGCCATAAAATATTTTTTTTTTGGAATGTTTCCTTTATTTGTTTACTTTACTTTGTTACTGTAATACTTTGCTTTTTGACAAATTTTGTGATTGGTACTTACAAGTTTTCGTGAAAATCTATATTTGCCCATATTTATTATCGTGTTGACTCATACCTATATATATACACAGGGCCTATATATATATTCAAATTTGTAGAAGAAATGGATTTGGTTTGTGTACTAAGCAAATCACATGTCACACGAATAAAATGTCCATAGTAAGCTCTTGGCTTTACTCTCTTGGACTCTAGTCCATAATCACTGGTGTCCGTAATCCAAACAGCAAAACGCTGAACCGCATAGGTATGCTGTTCAGTGCTTAGGCTAAAAGCCCAACACACAACAAAAGGTCACAGTAGCTTTTAACTTATTTAAGATGCATTTTGTACTCACAGCGATGATATCTGCGACATTTAGCAGTACTTCCGTAAAGGTAAATAATGTATGGAATAAGATCTGAAAATAAAATCAGTTATACTTATTTGTCAAAAAGCATACAAACAGTATAAATGCATTTTTTTTTTAAATTAATATTCACAACTTGCTTGAAATTTTGTAATATTTTTATAAATATTGAAGGCTTCTAGTATAGTCACAAAAGATCTTTCTGCTCTCATCCAGCGATGCAATTGATAATTATCATCCTTATTTGAGTTACCATGTTCCTTCAAAGTAATTTCCTTAATCTCTGCTATCCACAATTTTGCAACGGCGTTTAGCAGGACAAGCACACGCGTTATATAAACTATGCCGGTGTCCAATACGAGTATAACAAAAAACCTCAGAAGTAAACCACAATTAAAACCACGCCTAATAATATTGACGATCAAGTTTATGATGTAAAATGCATAAACGATACAAACGGTACACCAGTTGCCTATAAGAACAATTCTACTCCTGTTGGTGCAGCGAGCTAAGTTATTTTGTATCTTTTGAATTTTTCTTAATAGTTCGGTATGCGCTTCACTTTGAAACACACACCCTACGCAGCTGTATGTAAAACCAATGAGAAACAAAATTGGATCGGCGATACTACGAGTTAGTACATTTTTCTCGTATCCGTCAAGTGAATTTTTGAAGACGGTAAAGACATAAGCGGCGTATATAAGAAAGCCGCAGAAACAGATCAGGAGCTTAGTACAGGGGTTATTGGACGCAATCAAGTTGTTACGAATCGTGTACTTCGGAGCTAATATAACGCAACACATTAGATGCAGTGGGAATATCAATTTTTTCATGGGAGCTTCGAGCACGTTGTTTAAATGACAATCCTCGTCGTGTCGAAGTGAGACAGGGGTGGTTTCTGCAGCGTTATCGTCAGTACACTTAAAACAACGGACCGGAGACATAATTGTATTGAATCGACCAGTATAACAATTTTTACACAAGCTACTAACCTACTTTATAGCGACTACTTTTTAAGTTAATTTATTTCAGCATGATTTATTGTTTCTTTGAATGACGGCAATATGCTTTTATGTTTATTAAAATTTTTCTGTCATAACTGATGATCACATTTGAATTTCAATTTGATTACTTATTATTTTAGTGATCAATTGCGGTTTAAAACATTAGAAAATTCGATCCGACAATTTGCTTTTTTTTTGGACACCACTCTTAGCAGAGGATTCCGTGGCGCAGTTTCCAAGGTACGACTTCAAGAAAATACAACTATATAAATATAAATATAAGTATTTTAGGACACATTTTTACACAACGTTCTCTAGTCCCAAACTAAGCAACTCTTGTACTATGGGTATAACTGATAAACATACTTAAACATACTTTTCTTTTATAAATAAGTATATATTACACATATATAAACACCCAGACCCTAGAAAAACACTATGTTCATCACACAATATTTTTCCAGTAGTGGGGATCGAACCCACACCCTCTGGCACAGGAGGCAGGTACACTACCCACTACGCCATTCGGGTCGTCATATTATTTGCATGACGCAGAAATAATTGTAACATTAATAATTGTTCAACACATATACTTTTATGTGATAAGGTAGCGAGAAGCTGGTGGTTCTACTGATGCCAAGATATGACCGAAGTACGGGTTTTTGGTGAACCGGTTAAAGGTTGGCAAAAGGGGTAACAGTTTTAAGTAAAGTGGACTCAGCGTCACACCAAATGAAACAAAGACGCATAAAACTTCCTCTTCACGCCGGTCTTCAGTGGAGCCCTGGTACTACTTCAAACGGACCTGCTCATTCAAGCAACAGTATACAGCGTGACGTTACCATCGCGACAATAAATGAACACACGTCTAACGCTACTTGCCAATAATCATAAAAAAATATTAAGGTTAAACAAAATCCATGATTAAAAAAAAAATAATTAAGTAAAAAAGAAACAAAATTTGTAACAGCCTATACAACTCGCGCCACAGCGTCGCATTACAAGCCTCTCCTTCTAACAGTATGTTTTGTCTCTTTTAAATTTATTCAACCCATTCATATGCTTTGTGACCTTTACAAATGAACTTTACGTTACAGTTTTATACGTAAGGGTGTTCTAAAATTGATTGTTTTGGCAAATTTAATAACTCGGTAAATATTGATGTTTAAAGAATTTAAATGTTTAATACAATTTTAAAAAGTTATCCTCTATATGTGTGTTCATTTATTGTCGCGGTGGTAACGACACGCTGTATACTTTCGTGGCCCTACCACTTATTACCAGTTTATTTTGTTAATGAGTACATTGTGGTACTACTAACATCATAAACACAGCTTTATATATGTTGTGTGATTTAAATAGCTATCGGCAAGTTGAAAGATAAATTGTTTTGCGTTTGCCTAAACAGCCCTCAATACATTTTAAGTGATATTCGATATACTTGGGTTTGGAGGGTCAGAAAGGATAAGCGGAGGAGAAAATATGCGTTTAGAGATATCGTCTTATTGTTCACGCTTGAGTAAACTCAATGGTTTATAAAGGTTAACTAAAGGTCAAAACAATTTATCAATTTGCAATTTTTTGTTCCCGTTACATTCGTAAAGCGTTTGTAAGATTACCGAATGGCGTTTCTTATCATAATTTATTATGTGGCATAACTAAAAAAAAAGTTTTTAATCCGTTATATATTTACATATTAATTCCGTGTAATTCTATTAACGTTATTTGATGCAAAAACGACAATTGAGCTCACACACGGATCTTCCAGATATCGCGTGCGTAATATTAACGAATTTTCTCGTTAATGTTCAACTTAATATGGAATGAGTGATGAAAGGCATTCATTCCGTATATTAACGCGTGAGCACAAAGATTACACAACCTCACTCAAGAGCGTGCTTTGATTAGAAACGTGAACCAGACAAGTTTGCTCGATTCAGTAGAAAAACTCGGGAAACATTTGTTTGCTCCATCATTTGTATTTGGTTCTGTAATAATAAAATCTTATAAATATAAATCACGAGTATTTTCAAACCAACTATTAACGATATCGCAGTGCTAATCCGGTCGATATCAAACGATTATGTACTTGCTGTTTGTTACAAACTATCATTCCAACCACTGCAACGCGGCGAATCTAAGTTATATAAAATATTCTAAGTAACGTTCAATTTAACCATTCTTATTTAGAGTGTTGTTCGTAATTAAGTTTTAAATGTCTCTTTTAAGTGTGGCAAATAATAAGGGTTTTATATTGAGCTTAAAACGTTACAATTTCAAAGCTCTCTCACTCTCCACATTAAAAGGAATATTCCCGCCCTAGATTTTTAATTAATGGTCGCCTTGATGATCCCATTTAAACAGATATTTTCCAATGTCACAAAATATTGAGATATAAATATAAGAGACTTTCAATTCAAATTCATTTCATTTATAAGTGATTCACTGCCAATCTTTGTTTAGATGTTGTAAAGGCCTATTAATTTAAAATTAGAGACAATTAAGTGACTGTAATCGATATTAAGTAAGGATTAGTGAGTTATTTAAAAATATCGTGTGTCCCCCACTAGCTCAGGCGTCGGTTTACTATTTTATTGCTTAGAATATTGGAGCATCAAGGCCGGTAATAAATAAAAAAATATATAAGATACATAGATAAAAGCTTTATTTACATAGGTATAACAGCTGATTTAAGTCACAAGTTTTCTTATTATGCGAGAGATCCGTCTAACAATTATTTAATAAATGTATAAAATTCCATATTAATGACAAATGGTCTTACAGGACCACAATTTGGTGCCAGCGCTCGAGCATTAAGCACTATATTAACAATATCGGGATAACAAAAAAATGTAAGAGAAAATCTAGAAATGGTTATAAAAAAACAAAATTACACTCAGTTTTTGAAAAATCCTTAATCATTATATTACGTAGAGATTGATACAGCCCCCTATTTTAATATTTTTAAACACGTTTTGGTTAAATTTTAATACTACTTCAACTATTGTTGATTGATTTTTGAATTAAAATTATTTCAATAAATTATATACATACGCACATAACCTTATACGGTCATCCCTAATTTATTAAATGAAGCACTATGAAAACTAAATAAAAAAAATGTTGACAACCTTTAAAAAACCTACCTTACTCACCAGAAGAGACGCGAAAATAAGCCATTAATTATTATTTGCGAACAATTCGCAGGATTTGTGCCTCGGAATGTGTAAAAATATCTTGATCGAAGTAAATTCGAAACACAAATTTTACACCTTTAACAAAACCCTCTTGGCCGCGACCGAGAACATTATTTGCCTACTTGCTATTTATTCTGTTATTTAAATTGATACTCTGATATTGTCAACAGTTAAAAAAAGTATGTCTGTTAAAAGCAGGAATTGTAATTTTATGCCATGAGCCAACACTTTACAATGAGTCAGGTTCTTTGAAATATATTTAAATATTTAAAGCGAGATAATTTATAAAACTAATAAGGCTCGGTTTCTGAAACACTGATCATCGTAGAAATTAACTAATCAGCTGCTAAATGGCTTTTCAAATTTCATTCGAGTTGCCAAAAGGATGGTTAAACTCTCTGAATAATCTCCTTAATGATCATCATTCTAGTCAGTGTTTCAGAAACTGGGCGTAAGTATGTGGAAATACGTTGATCGAATGCGGTTGACGATTACATTACCATTTGACCAGAAATACACTCGTCCCTCGCTTCGGCAGTAATTGAGTTGCGAGTAGATGTAGACTTGAAACAGATATGAGGCAGTAAGCAAGAATAGCCACGTGATGGAAACAAATGATGATTGATGTGTTCTATGAATGTAGCGCAATGCGTGAAGTGTTGGAATATACGAAAACATGAGTATGTGAGCTTTTGTAAGATACAGTTAGATTGAAGAGACTCGATTAAAGATGCATATGATACAATGGGCTCTACAGATTTAATATTTTACGACTGAATTAAAACGAATCAAAATAAACAAGTAATACAATTATTTTTCAAATCTCACGCCACAATAGCGGATACTGAGGCACCGTTTGCAGTTCAAATAGAAATATTAATTAACTTCTGTTTGATAAGGGAAATGGTGAGTATTATTAGGATCTCGGTAAAACAATGATAAATGTAAACGGACAGGCTATATCAACAGTTCTCCAAATCTGTTTTGTTAATGATAATGAATAAACTTATTAAACTATTTAAACCTCTTCCCATTATCGGACAATTACACACTCAGGTCCTGTTCTTTTGTTATTCATATTGCCGACAATCTAACAGAAGGATTCCATTCAAAGCCTCGTTTTTATATTAAAGCCCATACAAATTTCAAACCTTTTGTCTGCGTTTCCTTAATCCAAGATACTGGGGTACAAGATAAAAGGATCGGAAGTTTTCTTTAATCAAAAAATGAATTCATCAAAACCTTTAAATAATCATTTTATATACATTTTCAACCATTGTATTTACTTCAAAGTCATTCCAACACCCGTAGGTATAAAATTAAAAGAGTAAAGTCTACACATGTCCCACTGCTGGTCAAAGGCCTCCTCTGTACAGAGGTTATTAGGGCATAGTCCACCACTCGGCCCCACTGCGGATTGGCGGATTTATTTATTATTATTCGATATAGGATATTTTTTTATTGGGGAAACCTGCATATTTCGAAAATATGCAGGTTACCCCGCGATGTTTTCCTTCACCGCTGACCGCGTGATAATTTTCCACTTAAAATTAACAATTTCATTGGTGCCAGGACTGGGGATCGAACTCAGGTTGCTCGAGTATATTGAATTAAAGTCGAGCGCCCGGATTATTGACATTCTACTATTAATATTTTATTGCGGCCACAGAATATATAACTGATTGTTAATTAATAATTTTTAAAGATAATTAATTTTTAACTACTAGGTCCACGCAATATGTTCGGCCACGACTGCAATCCTACGTGTGTTGCAAATGTCTATGGGCGGCGGTTATCACTTAACAACATCTTGCCACCATCTCACGTAACGTTCATTTAAAAAACAAAAGCGTTATAATTATAATCGTTGTACGCTTATATCCCTATTTAATTTCCTAATAAACAACCTTAAAATGAATCGTTTTACGAAGACGGATATTTTTATGTCATACTAGCTGTTGCCCGCGGCTACGTCTGCGTAGACGGGTGAAAATTTAGGGTTGTATGTATTTTTGTATGTTGTATCATAAAAAAATAGAAATTAAAAATTTTGTCTAAAAAATAAAAAATAAATTTAGGGGTGGACTACCCCTAACATTTAGGGGGATGAAAAATAGATGTTGGCCGATTCTCATAGATACCGGATAAGCACAAAAAATTTCATCAAAATCGGTCAAGCCGTATCGGAGGAGTATGGCAACGAAAACTGTGACAAGAGAATTTTATATATTAGATTACATTTATTATATATCTAAAAGTATTCTAATGGAGCCAAGAGCTTTGTTAGTGATGCTTCAAGAAATTCTGAGGGACTTCAGTGAATTTCTGCTTTATTAAAATGTTTAGTTGTACCCAACGGAACGTTATTATATAGTTACATTTTGAGCGTTCCAATTTAGTCAGTTTGTTAATTTATATCCAAGATGAGCCATAGTTGAGAGGATGAGTACGTATAGAACCATAGATCCCGATTTGGCTGGCGATTCCTTTATCTTTGATAATCTCACTTTGCAATTACGGAAAGAGATTCTATTAACATAATAAACGCGAAAGTTTGTTTGTTTTGAAACCTCAATCATGCCAAACAGCTGAACGGTTTAATTAAAGCTGGCACAGAGACACAGAAGAAGTTTATGACCTGGATGTACGTCTTAGCCGATCATCAGTGCCAACTATCGGCGTTCTACATATTCTATGATGACGGGTTGAGGTGTGCATCGAGCAGTGATCAAACGGTCACTTAACTTTTTTTTTTATGGGAAAAAAGCAGCAAACGAGCAGGAGGGTCACCTGATGGTAAGTGATCACCGCCGCCCATGGACATCTGCAACACCCGAGGGCTTACAAATGCGTTGCCGGCCTTTTAGGAATGAGTACGCTACCTTCTTGAAGGTTCCCAGGTCGTAACGGTTCGGAAAGACCGCCGGCGGCAGCTGGATCCACAGAGTGGTTGTGCGAGGCAGGAAATGCCTTGAAAATCGCGCTGTTGTGGAACGCTGGACATCGAGGTGGTGTGGATGAAATTTTTGGTTTTGGCGCGATGTCCGATGGTGAAATTCAGCCGCTGGGATCAATCCAAACAATTCCTCGGAACACTCCCCGTGATAGATGCGGTAGAAGATGCAGAGTGACCCAACATCTCTACGCATAGCCAAAGGATCAAGCTGATCGGAAAGACCTTGATCGTCGATAACCCTAGCTGCCCTACGTTGGATGCGGTCAAATGGAAGAAGCTGGTAACAGGGGGCTCCCGCCTAGAGGTGAGAGCAGTACTCCATGTGGGGCCGAATTTGCGCCTTATAAAGGTACTTATACTTTTAACCTGCAGCCGTCGATTTTAATGACTTGTTGGAACTGTATAGTTATCTTTGTTGCTGTGTGTTTATCTTTGTTGAGTGTTACTTTGATGATGATTGTGTTACAATCAGTTTCATATCACAGTTATTTGTCTCACTGAATAAACTACCAGCATAACGAACATGAAGAGACGAGAAAACCCAGTAACCGATTTTTATCCCAGTAAACGAGGTGGCTTGATTTCTGTTCTTTATTAATTACAGAACTACCATTTTCACGACTCTTCAAAATTCAAATATTTTTATTCAATATATTAATACTTTACAAGACATATTTTGCAAAAATTATGAGTCCGCGGCACGCCTTTCTTTTTTTTAATCTAGGCTCCCAATGATACTCGAACTATTATCGAAATTTTACTTTCAGAAACAAACACATACCCATTAATAACATAAGTAATACTAATAACGTAGGAATTCATGCTGTTTACCAGTCAGCCTAATTAGTTTTGTTGATTCTCCGTTAATTCATTTGGGCTCCTACACATTAGTTTTGGGAATTAGCGAGAAATCTAAGCAATTACTCACAGTTCCCTTTGAGCGTTTATACGCACTAAAGCGGTTTTTCTATTGAAAGGAAGATGCTTCAGATTTATTGTTAAGTTTATTTAAATGCAAATGGTACTTGATAAGTTTTTTAAGTTGAGTAGCGACCATATTTTATACGAGTATAATGATGATTCATACGATAGCTAAAAAATAAAAGGGGGTTAATTCAATCTTAATTTAAAGTTTGCGATACATGCAAATATCGTTTGACTATTTTAAATCCTTGTATTTTTGGAGTCTCAGCTTTAATATTAAATAAATATTAAATTTCCTTAACAAATGTTTTTAGTTTTATACAAAAAGCTCAAAATGTGATTTCTGTTTTCCTTCCACGATGGGATAATACACACTCTTGAGGGTGTGTATCATATGTGGGACATACTCATCACCATCCCATCACCAACCTCATTGGGTAATTTTTGCAGGCATGTCTCTTTGTACCGTCAATTTCATTGATTTATTACTATACAGTTATATTGACAGACAGACTTTTGGTATGATTAACAATCATCAATCATTACTTTCGCAATAAAGGCTCTCATATAGTATACACTCGAAGTTACAAATAGTCGAAAATTCATTATTATGGAGCAAGGGGCCTGCGTTTATACTGTCCATCCCAGACACAACACAACACAATTTTCCTGGCGTTATTTACAACAGCTATCAGATTTAATTGCTTCTGTCAACCCTGGCCATACATATATATAATAATTGTTTGTAGGCTTTCGCTACCCGACACCAGGGTTCTGTTTACAGTGCAAATAGAAATTACAATTAAATCCTTTTCGAAAGTGTGCGAGCGTTAATAGGATCTGAGTTAAACAATAAAGAACAAAATCCGACAAACTCAACAAACAAAAAAGCAGCGTATCAAATCGTTGTTTGAGTATTCTATATTTTTGAACACACTATAATGTACCTCACTTGTAGTTTATTATGTTTGTAAACATAAATTTATGTAAGGTTTTAAAAATGTACGACAGCCTTACTTTTAGGATTCCGTACCCGAAGTCACCAGGCTGTATCTCATGAACCGTGATAGTTAGACAACCACTACTAAAAAACAGAATAAAAATATAATTAATTGGGGCCCATACAACAGACATGATTTTTTTGCCGTTTTTATGGTACGGAACCCTTCGTGAGCGAGTCCGACTTGCACTTGGCCGGTATATTAATAGTTTAGGTGTGTTCCAGATAGCCATTATTGTTGTTTGCAAAAAATATTACAAAAACGTTTATGGAGAAAACGGGCGAGTGCTTCACAGTAAATTGAAGTAATAAGTCAATAAGCAAAAGATTGAATTTCTAAATAAAAATATCAAATAAAATTGCTAACTCTTGAGCTCGCTTGCTAACTACTCAATAATTTTTTCAGAAATATCATCCATATTTCGATTTTCTATCAGTTCTGTTAATTACTTTTTATTATTTTCTACCAGACATCTCACTTATCCTTATTCTGGAATAAATAAATTAGTTGTAGAAGTGGACAAAATGTTCCCAGTGTAATTTCAACAGACCGAATATATAGTGTCGTTCTTGATAACAAACTCCTTAAGTTTCAAATTTTTGTTAATTATAGTGACCTACTAAATTATCTTGAAACCGGGCTATAAATATCCACTAAAAATGATCCCTCAATTTCATTTCCATTATCAGTTAATAACAGAAATTTTCTAATAACAAATAATTAATGCATGATTACAGAATAAAAATAAATCATTGACATGAATAAGTCTTTCATTGCTGTTGAAATCAACAGCTTTTTCAATTCAACAATTCCAAACAGTTTCAAGATAGTCGTAAAGGTAGTTTTAGTCTTGATATCAGTATCCATCAGTCACTGCTAGTCAGTATTTCCAGAAATGATAAATCAGAAATGTAATTAATACAAAACTGTATTCACGCCATACCAATTATTTAAAGAGATATAGTTAGAAGTTTATTTAGCCAGAATTTCATTCAAGAACGACACAAATTATTTCTTTTTCTTTATGTTTAATTAAATAAACAATCTATATGACTGTATTTAATTTATTTATTTATTACTGACATACTAAAGCAACGACACATTTTAAAGCAAACGAAAAAAACAAATTAAAGATTTTAATTTTATGGATTAATTCTTAACGCTCTAATTAAACGTGAAATGAAACGTGAACTCGAACTTAATTGAACATTCTGCTGAAACATCTTTTATCTAACGAGCCGTTTAATTTAATTAGAAATTTACCGAAACTACTTTGGTATATTAAATAGTGCTGATAAATCGTCTTGGAAGACTGCTGAGCTTGGCGTAGAGAACAGTCACTCTGCTATTCATAGATAATTGTATTTGGCAGATATTGAGGAAATTAAAGATAAGAAATCATTGAAATTTTCAGAAAAAGATAAAATCAGTGTTTCAACACTAGAGAGGTAATCCTAACTGCACTCCCAATCTCCATGGTGGCTAGTAAGTAGCTTTAAACGATGGCATACCAAGGCGATTGCTGACAATTATCATTAACGTTTATTTTTGTTCTGCGTGCGGGGAAAAGAGATGGACAGTAGCGAAAGAAGTGGTTCAGTATGGTGATTTGGTGAGTAACTCAGATTTCTAGAGCTGGCCTCCACTCCACAAGTCCAGCCATTTAGGAGGAGTTCAGTGACACGCTCAGAATCAGTACGATTGTATATATAAAGATTAGAACTTTAGGTTATTATGTTTCTATAAATTCGTGTCATTTTATTGTTGATCCGTGCCTCATAATTAAAGATGTGGGCAGTAACAGTAAATATAAATGTATAATTATTTCAATTCCGTAATCGACCGGATATGAAGGCGCTGTTCGCAGAGCTAACAGAATTGTTAATTAACTTTTACTGGTTAAGTAAAAAGCGTCCGTAGGATTTCGGTCAAAAAACGTTTCATGAAAAAGGACAAACAAAAATAACGGTAGGTGCTATTCGATTTTATTTCTTCATCGTCGCATTTTAGAATTACCTACTGGAGCACAATGTTTCAGACTGTATTAAGCTTCATCAGACACATAGCTCGTTTTGAGAAGATTGATACTTTCCTAAGCACGGACACGTACATAGACAACTGTATGAATGTTTGATGGGAGCGGTCATAATCGACTCGGAAGATTATATGGCTGGATGAGCCACTGTTGGCCTTAGGGGCCATTACAGATCAGCCGACTCGGTGTACCTTATGTACACGATACGTTGGTTTCGCCGTGCTCGTATATACTCCGAAGATCAAAAAGAAATCATTAAATAACGTTAAGTAAAAAATCGAGAAGACAATGAAATAGATTAAGGCTCCTAACGGGATGAATGGATAAGGCATGATATCACATTCAGCGAGTTCCCTTGGAGTCGTGAATAGTAGAGGACGTTATCTCAACCATGTCAAATCCAGAACACAGAAACTCTTCTTCTATGTCCACTGTTATTGTACCCCTTATACTTAAGCTATGCGGGTTACAAATATATCACTATACAATACAAAAATTTATAAATATGTATAGTAGCTACTTACAGTATAAATAAAACAACGATTGAATGAGGAATTGTATTATTCGCACTGTGCCACGTTAATATTTGAAAACACCAAATATAATGAAGGCTGCGAAATAACAATATTTTGTTTAAAATTAAAGAAAGAAAACATTATTTCATGTGCGATACCAGATATTAGGAGAGACGTAAATTATCTACAGACTCGAACTATTGTCAGATTCTGTATAGATAAGATTGTGGGCGTAATAATATGTATAATTTTTCAACCTCTAGACCAATTTGAAAAACTACTTCAAAATATTAATACAGTTTCAAAATAATCCCAGTTACTTTTTATGGATGTCGTTATGAGTGACTTAGGTTCAAGGTTGGAGAATAAACAATGAGACCATATCTCTAAACACATTTTTTCTCCTCATCCTTCTGGCCCTTTCAACCCCACTATATCGAATATTGTTTGAAATATATTGAGGGTTGTTAACGCAGCAGCAAAGCAATTTATAACACCGTATCTTTTAACTGACTGATCGACTTTTACCGAAAGATGTGAAGATTTGATTTATTATTCATAGCCAAGTTTCTGCAAGTAAATTATTTCTGAACCTCAAAGGTATATTTCCTGGAAGTACCTGACTTCAAAATTATAAGACAAAACACAAATTTTACAGGAGAGCCAAATCATTGAATGTATTATTGATTATGATGGCTCATACGATTGGATATTTTATTAATGGGGCGACAAAGGATTTAATGCTTTATACTATTGTATAGAATTTGTTTTTGCGATTTTAATGGGGTAAGAAAAATATTTTGCAAAATTTGGAGTTGCTACTGTATGCCTCTGAGATACAAGGTCCAAGAGAAAAAATATATTTTTAATAGAGTGCAAAAACCATATTCTTAAATTAACATAAATTATTTATGTAAGTGAAGCGGATTAAGTAATATATTCTAAGCCACTCTTAAATTATATCGGCTAAGAATGGCAGCTACGAATGAAACACTTAAAAAAAGATATCTGGAATATATTGCGGAATAAGGGACGAGTGCAGTATCTAGGCAGTATCTAGGCAGTATCTAGGCAGTATCTAGGTAGTATCTAGCTTGATAGTATAAAGGTTTATGAAATCTTTGATTAATTTTATTTTTGTGAACTGTTTCAATTCTCTTTGCATTTTATTTTGAGAATATACAGAGGCATTATCAATTCTTGCGTGTTATTTATTTGTGTTTGAGACGAGGGCTATATTCGAAACTGTTGGTTTGCCAAATCCTAGTCATTGGCATCCTAGTCATATGTACGGATATGTCTATGTGCTTTGGGCTTTAGTGCAACTCTCTTTATTTCACATTTATGCCTGGAGTACATTCCAATCCAATCCAATCAGCCTTTTGCAGTCCCCTGCTGGACATAGGCCTCCCCAAGAGTACGCCACAGAGTACGATCTTCCGCTTTCCTCATCCAGCCACTACCAGCAACCTTTCTCAGATCATCGGTTCACCTGGCAGGGGGACGTCTGACACTACGTTTTCCGAGACGCGGTCTCCATTCGAGAACCCGTCTGCTCCAGTACTCATCGATTCTACGACAGATGTGGCCAGCCCACTGCCACTTCAGCTGGAGTACATTGAATGAATTGAATTACAATCGGTAAGATTTTGAAAGCTAGATGAATAGCTGAGTATTGCGCGGAGTATGAAATTGTCAGAAGAGAAGGTGTGCAGAATGCTAATTTTTTTTTAATAATGCATAAAAAATACATTAAATCAATAAAAAATATAACTAGCCCAAATCATGACCGTTATCAACATTTCAGTCTGCTAGGCTCCACTACTGAACATTGGCTTCCCCTGCAGACCGCCTAAGCCGCCTACATCCACCGTTGCACAGTTCGTCACTCCATCTAATGGGGGATCGGCCTACACTATAATGGCTAATACGAGGCTGCCACTTCAGAACCCTACCTTCTTCATAGTTCAATTCTTGGAGCTATTTGGCCGGTCCATTGCCACTTCAGCTTACTAAGCGTCTGAGCTATGTCGGTAACGTTTCATCTTCTGAGGATGTCTTAACTGTGAACTCTATCACGTAGCTAAAATACCTCGGATAAGCCGCTGATTGACTTTGAGTTTCCTCATGCGGTCAGCATCCTCCGTAACTGTCTCAGCTCCGGAGGTCATCAATGGCAGCAAACGTTGGTTGAAGTCTTTTTTCTTCAATCATTGCGGGCACATTGATAAAATAATATAAAAAGGTAAATATAAAATGTTGTTTCGTTTGAACGACGTGTCACGTTCGTAAGGAACTAGCTTTAATAGAAAATCTTTACACGTGCACCGAATTTGAGTCGTTTCCGTTCCCTCCCATTATCATTCAAATCCCTCGTGACTCACCGCCCGCGCGTGAAATGACAACTGGGGAAAATTGTTATCTCATATTTCGCTTATCTTTATATATATATATATATATAAAATTCTTCTGTACGTGTGTTCGTCACTGAACTCCTCCTAAACGGCTGGATCGAATTATGATGAAATTTTTTTCGAGAATGCTTTAGATTCACAAAATTATTCAAAAAGTTTGGAATTATTTAAATTATAGGATTTAAGACGTGTATACAGGACAAAGTCTATCCGGTCCGTTTTGATATATTTCTTAACTTTTTATTTCGTTGTGGTAAAATTTTCATCGCCAACTCTCAATAAGTAATTCCTATACAACTACTAACTAAACCACTTAAAGTGACCACACTTTATGACAAGAAGTAATGAATAGAACACATGCATCGTCATATTTGTTTCATTCATCTAGGACATATTACGCAATCACCCACGAAATAAACTTTTTCATGGAGGGTTAAAGTTAATGCGTTGACAAGAGATCAACCGTCGATTTAATTAGTTCGTTGATTTGACGCCCATCGCTAGTGTGTACCAATTATCTATCATATAATCGCGGTTTGAATAATGCCGAAGAATGTGTACAGTTCATTACTTTTCTAACGAAGTATGCTTTTTTTCTAAAACTCAACAAATGTTTCAAGATTTTAAAAAAAAAAAAACGTTTCACACAAATGCTCATATTTATATATCTGCGGAAAATGTGAACGGGATTTTTGCAAATTTGTCTTTGCGTGTGAATTTATGACGATGCGTGTGGAGCCGCGAGGCATTTGAATGACAACGGGAGGGAATGGAATGAGATCGGTGCATATGTTAACATTTTCTATTAATGTTAGTTCCCTTCGAAAATCTGTTCAGTGACATGTCATTTAAACGAAACTTCCCTAATTTAGACATTTCTTGACAAGCTGAGACTATACTAGACATATTTGCATTATTATATTTTTTATACTTTTCCCGTTCCCTACATGTAGTCAAGGAAAAGATACATATTTATGAAAAAATATTAAGAATAAAGTAACGTTCCTATGTATATACATATATAAAACAAAATTCCACACTAATTTTAATCCCTTGTTTTCCTTTTCTCAGGGAGATGTAGCAGTGCGACCCTTCTCTGTAACTCCTTACTATATTATGTGTACTCAATATAAACATATTATATCACGACCTCGCCCGTCCAGTTTTCGCAGAAGTTCCTGTAACCTGCTAAGCATGAATGAGGAGTGTTTATTTTGTATTTTGTAGATTAAATTAATCATAGCATTTGAGGAATTAACAGGTATCCTTCCCTTGACAATTCGCTGGGCCTACTAAACATACTCAATGTCTAAGATGTTCAATGTTTCTAAGGTGTTTTGCAGAAAAAACAGACATATTGCCTGCTTAATACAAAAACTATCTATATATATATATAAATGAATCCTTATTTCCCTTGGTCGCGCCATGACGCGTTTAGTTGTGTTTCTTATTATCAGAAGGTTCTTATGCAAAAAAAAAATTAAAATTGCCTGAAAAAGTTTAAAAACAACACCTTTCTCTATTCCCGTACAAAAGATTCGTAATAATTAAAACTCAATTTTAACTTTAATACCGTACCATAAAGTTCAAGTGTTAGTGGAGGGGTTCCGGGAAGGCAAAACAAGTGAGTGACTGTGGTAAATTGTCACTTGAAATGTAAATGTCCCATTGCTGTGCATCACTACATTGTATAAAACAAAGTCGTCCCGCTGTCTGTTTGTCCCTATGCATGCTTAGATCTTTAAAACTACACAACGGATCTAGATGCGGTTTTTTTTTTAACTAGATAGAGAGATTCAAGAGGAAGGTTCATATGTATAAGACATTGCACCCGGGCGAAGCCGGGGAGGGTCGCCTGTTATTATAAATAATTATCAATGTTTTTGTATCATGAACCATATACCATATAAATTGATCGAATTGTCACACATTAAAATCAGGAAATACATATATAATCACGAAAAGATCCCGTAAGTTGTGAAAGAAAATAAATTACCTTGCTTTGAAATTAAAATTATGAGAAAAATTATTATACTCTCGCAAGGGAAGATTCACGGCGATTAAGTTAAAATCGAGCGTAGCAAAACCTAGAAGGTCAATTTGCTTACCAAAAAAAGATAAAAATATTTAAGAAAAATTAAAGCAGTATGTTTTGTTTTGTATATGTGAAAAATTGTGATTTATGTGGAAGATTGTGAAAAATTGTGGTCGATAGTGATTACGGCCACCTGAGGGGTTGTACCTTTGTAAATCGCAAGATGCGTAAGTATAATATTTTCACTTCACGCCGATCTTCTTTGAGCCCATTGTAGTTCCAGGGATGAGAGCCTGCCCATTAATGCAAAAATAAAAGCTACTGCATGGTATAATTGTGACAATGTAGATCATTATTATTGTTAGATGATGATTTGTAGATAATTAGATGTTATTTGGCAAATTAACAATCGGCTGGCCAAATGTAATAGGTATAGTTTTAAAATGATGTACCCACTCTCCTTATTCTTTTACATTCCCCATGTGCTATCAAAGAAGATAAAATAATCAATATGCGATTCAATTCAACAGACTCAATGCATAAATCTAAACAGCAAACGCTACCAAGACGTATTTCGCGGCAATTCAAATGTTGTCTCTGACAATATTGCGAGCATACATCTTCGTAAAATACGAAATGGGGCCGAGATATGAATGTTTCAAATCCTAGAGGACAGAGCAGCCCATGCGTGAAATAGTAACCGAGATATGGAGGGCGCTGTTAGGTCAAACAGAAGGACAAACGATCTCTATACAGCATAGTGTCATTTTATTTAAATTGGAATACCATTTTTCATGACTCCGTGGCGCAGTCGCTAAGTTATAGCCTTCGGCGTCGGGTGTCGTGGGTTCGATTCCCACACGGGACAACTATTTGTGAGACCCAAAGATAGTTATTTCGAAAATAGGTGTTTGTCCGCGTGAAATGTTTGTAAAACGTCCTTACAAAACAGGATAATGTATTGTTATCCTGAAGTAAGGGCAATGTTTTTAAAAATTAAAATAAAATTAAGGAGTGAACCTGAAAGTGATGAAACTACAAGCTATTATTTCGCACTCTAATAAGAGTGTTGATTTTATAACATTGAAATAATAATTAGGTCTATGGACTTACCCGGAAATCGACTTGTCCATAAATTCGTTTAAAATAAAAATATTCAACTTTTTCTTTGAATTATATTTAAATAGACTATTCCTTAAAATGCTTACAGCCGTTTGTATGTATGGATGGATGTTTGTTTCTCTTTCACGCAATTACTACTGAATGGATTTTAATGAAACTTTATAATAATATAGCTTATACATCAGAATAAGACATAGGCTATAATTTATATACATATTTTATGTCTTTCTGTCTGAATTTAACGCCTTTAGCCTATTCTACGCAGACGTAGTCGCGGGCAGCAGCTAGTTCGATATATATGAGATAAATTTACAAAAGGGCACGAAAAATAACTTAAACTCAGAAACTTGCCGTTGAATAATATACAGGCACAAATCTTCACATCTGTAACATCATTTTGATAAATGGCAATCGGTAAGTTAAAAGATACATTGCAATAAATCGCTTTGCTGTTGCGTTAAAAGCCCTCAATATATTCCAAATGTTATCCGATATAGTAGGGTCGAAAGGGTCAGAAAGGATAAGCTGAGAAAATACGCTTCTTGTGATATCATCTCACTGTAAACTTTTCAAATTTATAATCCTCCAAACTTAAATAAAAAGTGACCGAATACAACATCCGTAGAAGCAATTAGGAACGTTTTAAAACTGTATTTTTTTTTTTAACTTTTAATTACTTTTTTTGGATTTACTTTAATATTAATATTGATGCTGCAAACTTCATCATAGTCACTATTCGCTGAGTTTTTATCTTTTTATTTACCGTTTTTATTTTTTTCACAAATAGTTTTAAATTCTTGTGTTGTTAAATTTAAAGCATTGTGGTTTCCACCTATAATTGAGATGGCACTCACCAAGCCTGTTATTAACATACATTACGTCTAAATTTAGTGTTCATTTTGTTGGTGTAACAAAAATAAATAAATATTTTTTTTTATTTCAAAAATTAAAATTTGATATTGCCTAAGGGGTCGATTATTAGACAGGTGCTGTAAGTCCACTTCAATAATACTATAAATCCTTGAAGACCTAGGATTTTATTGCTCAATTTTGAAGCTCAAGAAAACGTTATTCGCCGAGAGCGATACAAACCGAGGATCGAACCTCAAATTGAGGGGTCCTTGGATTGTGCCCCCCCCCCCCCCCCCCCCCCCCCCCCCCCCCCCCCCTTGTTACACGACTGTCCCTCTTTCTAGGGGTTTTTAACACCCTGTCGAGTGCAATTGAGCGGACCGCGTTGTTGGACACCAGCTACGTTGTTCTCCCTATTCCACAAGTCGTCTGCCTGCGGATCTCTTCCGCCGAACCTGTCAAATCCGTCAGGCTAACAGCAAACAACACGGCAGAAACAAAACGCAGGCAACTCTACATCTGCAGTACAACAGGTGTTTAAGATGTCTATTGGTACTAATAACTCTGCAACAGGTGAACTGCTGTGCTCGCTGGCTGCCTTTTCCCATGAAAAAGCTATTTAATATGTATTGTACCTAAAATGGCAATATTTCTGGAATTTAAAGTTGGACCTCCGTCAACAGATTCACAGGTATAAAGTATTTACAAGACTTGACTGGTGCATTCAAAAATGGGACAATTTATCAATAACACCAATATCTCTGATGCATTCGATATTCGAAAAGCCTTTATAAGAAAAGACTGAACAGGTGCCATTCATTGGTGTAATATTTGCTAGAAATCCGTAGCTGAACAAATATACATAAGGAAAACACATTAATAGAAAATTATTTGTATACATGTACCGTATTTCTTCCCATTTTCAGTGTGCGTTATTCAAATCTCTCGCGCTTCTGCCCGGGCTTGAAATGACATCTGGGGAAAATTTCCGTAAATACTTGAGATAACGTAAAACGTGAATTTGTGAGTCAAGCTTTACGTTTATCTCTTTTTTTTTTTTTCAAAACATTTTTACGGCGTGTTTTTTCAGTATTCACCTATTTTCATCGCTTCAAGAATTATAGAACATTTACGCCCGGTTTCTGAAACACTGATCATCGTTGATGTCGACTAATCAGCTGTCAAATGGATTTCAAATTACAGTTTAGGTACCAAAAGAATGGTTAAATTCTCTGAATTGACCAGAATGATCTTCTTTATGATCAGAATGATCAATTTAAAGAGTTTAAACATCCTTTTGGCAATTAAAATGAAATTTGAAATTCATTTGACAGCTGATTAATTGACATCTACGATGATCATTGTTTCAGAAACCGAGCGTTAATATAGATATTTAATAACATAAACATATAATTATGTAAAAACATTTAATGCGTTTATTATTTAAACGGTTATAATTTCTTGTATTTACGCGATTACACATTATAAATGAAACTAATTTTACGGATTTATCGCGTTTATTTTTAATTTTAATTCCCGACGTTTCGAACCCTTTACAGCGTTCATGGTCACGGGACAGACTGAGGTGTTAGACGTCTGATTGTCATAGTTAACCCGGGCTACCGTCAGTTTTTGAATTATTAATTTTGTGTCCGATCTATGCAGAGGGAGCTAATTGTATCTTGTCTTGCAGTAGTGGTTCGTTTGGGCCTTGATTTAATTTTATTGATGACAGGATCCCAAGCTGATGGTAGTACCCAACCTTCTTCTCTATTGAAATTAGGGTGTTTTTTAATTTCAATAGCCTCGCGAATCATCCTTGGGAGGAATCGGTGTTCTTTTGCAAGGATCTGTGGTTTATCAAACCTGATGTAGTGGTTGGGCCTATTCAAAATGTGCTCACAAACTGCAGACTTGTTCGATCTATTGTGTTTTATGTCAGCTATATGTTCTTTCACGCGGCTTTTTATTGCTCTTTTCGTTTGACCTATGTAAGAGAGCCCACATTCACAGTCAAGTTTGTACACTCCTGGATCTTGCAGAGGGATATTACACTTGACAGATGGTAAAAACTGACTAATCTTCTTCAGCGGCTTGTAGAATGTATTAATTGAAGCCTGCTTTAAACGGTTTTCGTTAAGATGCATAACTTAATGATGATTAAATTAATACTTAAACTTTTAAACAACGCTTAAACTTACCACTTTCTTTAATTTAGATCCTTCGGGAACAAATAATGGAATAGTAGGACTGCATCGCTCCTCATCCAGATGCATTTTATATGCAAGTTCATTATTTTTTGCCTGTTTTCATTAAACATTGCTTAACCAATACCTACGAACACCTTTCGATTTCCCATTAATAGTTAATAGATATTTCTACAGGAGCTCCATCCCCGATAGGCGTGCAAGCGATTTTAAAACAATTAAGTATTTACTCTTACTGTCTACATTATCCGTTATGTATTCACATATCAACAATTTTGAGGTACGGATCTACTAAAAATTAGACTAATTGATACAAAATATATAATAACATAAATGTATAATAGAGCATATTCCGAAACGATACTTAAAGAACATTTTTGTCATGTGGTATATTTTTTTCGTGTCACATCTTAAAAAATATCAGATATAACTGTTTCTATAACACACCTTATTGTAAAAGACCTTTATTTCTTTGAAACCAATAATTTTATTGCCCTATTGACGATGTCGTCATCAAAGAAGCTGTCAAATACACTGACTTGCAACAAATAAATATACAATGTTTTCTAAATACATAAATATATTAAAAATTGCGCAATCATAATGGAAAACGTTCCAAATTTTAAGAAAGCAATTAGTGGCGTTGAATATTCCTTTTTCGATATCGAACGAGACCAATTGCCGAATGAAGCAAAGACGCAGTGAGAGCTTAGTAAATACGCAGGCGCCGTGATATTCGTTTGTTTATATCCATTACAGTGCCGATTAGCTTTTGTGACTTTGCCAGCGTGATTCTTCTAATGAAATTTTCATGTACTACTGCTACATTTCCATTTACCATGACAAAAATGTAAATATAATTAAATTTCCAATATACGTAAGGAATTCAAAAAATATAATATGAAATATTTATTGTACTGAATGGACAAAAGTCCACAAAATTTATTTTTATTTAGCATTGAATATTTGATAATATTTAAGTAGCTTAATAGAGAATGAAAATGGTATTTGGGTAAACGTAACAGCCTGTATAAGTCTCAGTACTGGGGAAGACCTTTGCACAGGGGATATTAGAGCCCCATGACCCCAATGCCGATTAGAAGATTTCACGTATCTTTGAGTTATTTTTTTTTCTTACTTAGAAAATATGCAAGTCTCCTCACGCTTTCCTTGACCGCACCCACAACGCACTTGATAAGTGAACACTTTAAATTGCAATTATCTGTTTCATTAGTGCAGGCACTGTTTGCTACACTGTGCTAGTTTAAAATCGATCGCCCGGACACTGAGCTATCACAACTACAAAAAAAATAAAGTTTAAAATAAAATATGCGCGTCCAGTTAGCAATTTTAATGCCACTAAAAATCTTCAAAAAATACGGTGGTAGGGCCACGCAGCAGCCTCGGCTGCTGCACGAATGGGCAGGCTCGTCCAGGTAAGTACGACCTCACAGAGGACCGGCGTAAAGTGGAAGTATAACACTTTCGCGTTTCGTCTGGTGAGTGAGGTGGCCGGAGCCCAATTTTCAAAAGGTTGTCAACGCATCTAGAACCCTCGAGTGTAGTACATTTCCATGGGCGGCGGTATTCACTTAACATCAAGTGAACCGTCTGCTCGTTTGACAATTTTTCACATAAAAAATATATCAGCATAGACCCTACTGCTGATTGGCGGTCTTCACATATTTTTTGTTATTTCGAAAAAAATACAGGTTTCCTCACAATGTTCACTGCTGAGCACGTGATACATCAGCACTTAAAATTTACAATGTCCTGGTGCCGGCACCGGGGTTCGAACTCAGGTTGCGCCCGAACACTGAGCTATGCCAGTTCTTGAAACTTTACTAAACAATTTTTCAAATAATGAAGAAATAATAAAGCCTTATATATACAGCGTGTCTTTACAATATTAATAAATGAACACACATATAGAGGATAACTTTTTAAAATTGCATTGAACATTTACATTTTTTAAACATCAATATTTACCGAGTTATTAAATATTCCAAAACAAATAATTTTAGAACACATGTATAAAACTGTAACGTAAAGTTCATTTGTTAAAGTCACAAAGCATATAAAAGGGTTGAATGAATTTAAAAGAGAAAACATACTGTTAGAAGGAGAGACTTGTAATGCGACGCTGTGGCAACGAATGAAAAAGTCTTTGAATGTATGAATCAGTCAGTTGTAGTTGTATAGGATGTTACAAATTTTTTGTTTTTTCTTTTTTAACTAAATTAGTTTATTTGAAAAATTATCTTTTTTAATTATGGATTTTTTTAATATTAATATTTTTTATGATTATTGGCAAGAAGCGTTAGACGTGTGTTCATTTATTGTCGCGGTTGTAACGACACGCTGTATATAAGTACAAACATTATTGTACAATAAAATTGCTACCGGTTTTCACGCTCCATATTATATTGATTTAGTTTGGCCTTTATTTTTAGCACTGGGTGAAATTTCACGACACACGACCTTCCAAAATCCGTTGTGCAACAAAATGTATGGCCCTTTTTGAAAATCAGTAACTTTTTCATTCAACGTTCTTCTGTATACAGGATGGCTTTTCTAAGTATATCCATTTTTTTAATTAAATTCTAGACATAAATAAGGTTACATAAAAATTATAAATATTTAAAATCACTCGAAATTAATTAATTATATTCATTTGAACTTATCACAAAAAGTGCGTGATTTATATGCAACTCTATTTATTTTACGCGCGAGTTATGACTGAACTAACATGCACACAAGTTCGTGCACAGTAAAATT
Organism: Iphiclides podalirius; assembly: GCA_933534255.1. Classification (NCBI taxonomy): domain Eukaryota; kingdom Metazoa; phylum Arthropoda; class Insecta; order Lepidoptera; family Papilionidae; genus Iphiclides; species Iphiclides podalirius. Next base: position 2,414,460 of record OW152830.1, on the reverse strand, counting down.
TAGGTATTTATGATAACGATTCTTCTATTAAAATTGCCCGCCCAATATTTTTATTTTACACTGTATATGCATGTTAACCTTTTAAGAGACAGTAGATACTGCCGATTGGCTCTAACCAGTTACAAACTTGAAATTTAGGAAAAATTGATTTGCACATTTTTAATCATTTTATTCTTTTTATATATTGTTACAGTGTCGTTGCTCTCTTTGCAAAGGGTTCTTAATTGGCTCCTAAAAACGGGGTTGTCGCTTATAGCTGTGTTCGTTTTGATGACAAGGAAAGCGGCTATGCGTGCTACGCATGTTGATGTTTCGTTAATATAAAATTATATAATTTAATCATTTTGACAACTTATCAAAACTTAATATTAAACTGAGAACTTTGTTTGAGCTGTGATTTGTTAAATTATTAAAAATGCTTATTAAAAAGAATCCCAATAAAATCTTGACTTAAAATATACCTAATAATTCTTTTCAATAGCTTGGATTGATAACTATATTAAAACTACGAACTCATTATATAAATATATAATATGGGGTTCCAGCCGCAAGATTATTATTATTATTTATAATATATCCCTATATTAGGTATAATCACAATAATACTTTTGTTTGAGACTGTAACTTTGATTAGAAGGACTTGTAAGAGTCAATGCTCTTCCAAACACGTCTTAGTTACGATTTTCACGTACACCACTATGTTTGCGTATCTTTAAACATTAATGAGATCAGTTGAGACCTATAAATTATGAAACTAAACACCATCGCACAACGGAAAGTGAAACATCATTTGCATTACATAGGGATTCCCCCGTGAATAGAAGTCTTGATTGAAACGTTGCGGGACGAAATTATTTCTACCTATTTTACCAACCCATTTTAATTTAACTTTAGAATAATCGATAGTTTATTTTTTTAAATATTCTCTTAAAAATGTATATAGAAAAAAATACAAAATACAATATGACATTGCAAGTTTTCTCTTATATTCTACAATGACCGACTGACGCAAAAGAAATGACTGTTGTGGATTGTTACATTACATAATTCAAAACTTAAAAGAACATTATTTTTTCCGAACGCAGAGGCCGTGGCCTAGCCACGGGCTTGAGGCCTTCACAGTGGGTAGTGCCGCGCATTTGCTCGCTCACGCGTGCGTTAACTGGGGGAGTGTCGTCTATGGGCTATCGAGGTGCGGTGCGGACCGTGACCTCGATAGCTCGTAGGTACCATTTCTACGTTAATGCAAAGTCATGGCGTATTACAAATCGATTTACTAATAACTTGAGGACTAGATAATTAGTAATCAAGCCTTACGCCTTATACTGTATCTATTGGAATTACTTTTTCTTCATGCTTAAAACAGACTGTTTCTAGCTCTAATTTCTGTGTGCCGGTTGAGAAGACAAAATGCTCGATACAAGTAAAATATTTCAGGCGGTATATGAAACCGTAACAGTATTATTGGAACATTAATAGAGTAGGTTGGTAAATTAGACGCAAAGAGTGAACAGTTTTATTTGACATTTTTCCATTCCACTCCACTTTGCTTATTAAATTACATTTTCAACATTTTATCAAGTGTCACTCGACCGCTTTCTCCTTAATATTTTTGCTGAGATCATTTCAAATAGAAATATCGGCTTTATAATAGAAATATCTATTTACCAAACTTGAACTATGTATTTTTTTTTTCATTTTAGCCATATAAAATACGCACACAAAAACGCCTCTTATGTATCAGCTGGTCGATGGTTCGGTAATGTGCGAACGATACCTTTATTTATTTCTGTAATAATAATATTACACGAAGTATACTAAAAGAAATGTATTACAAGAAGATATTTATACAAAGCCATACTTCTCAATTATGCGAAGTTACAGCGAATCAGTGGACTCACGCGTCGGGAGCGGTCAAACCCACAGGTCAAACCACTATCCTTTAACAACCACTCTGATCCTATGAAACGCATTATTACCAAATTGATCATCTTTGTTCACTATTTCTACTACTTTGTTCACTATTTCTACGCAACGGATCTTGATGCGGTTATTTTGTACTGGATAGAGTTATTCAAGAGGAAGGTTTATATGTATAATACATTGCAGCCGCGCGAAGCCAGGGCGGGTCGCTAGTAAACTATATGAGGTTATCTTATTCTCCTTCTGAGTCAATTATTTTTCATTGTATTAAATCGACTCCTGTATGTAATAATAATTATACAGGAGTCACTTTTGGACAGTATACTGTCATCTCCAAAAGTGGTGAATTTACAGAAAAGTCGTTTAAAGCAAAATGTGTATTGTTAATACAGGTATTTCGACACCAATCTTATTTTATATTCTTTAAGAAATTTCTTTATATACAGTGATATACAGTGCAAGATACCTATTAAAATACTTATAAGTTTTCTAGAAAATAACTTACATCAGTATACGCTGATTTCATAGACTGATATTGGATTAACTCCAAAATACAGGGTGGCATTTCTAAGTGTAGGTATCCATTTTTTTATTAAATTCTAGACATAAATAATTTTATATAAAAAATGATAAATATTTAAAATCACTCTTATGTAATGTAATTACATTAATTTGAACTTATCTCAAAAAGTGCGTGATTTATATGCAACTCTACTTTACGCGCGATAATTCATAACTAACACGCACACAAGTTCGTGCACAGTAAAATTTAGGTATTTATGAATGACTACCGCATTGTCAACACTTCTGTTTTTTAGGGAATAGAATGGCATTTTTTTTTTTTTGGAAAAACGATATACTATCGAGTCTGAACCTCCTGTGTAAATTTGGGCACTTCTCAAAAAATCTCCCTGTATATTACTATACAATATATGTGTAGTTGTAGGTTTTAAACGTGAAAAAAGATACAATAAACATTTCAGATAAAGGACCTTACTACATTCGTCGGCGCACAGTGGTTCAAATGTCTGTGCGCGAATCCGCAAGATTTGGTTCCATTCTCGCAGGGCCAAAAATTCTTTTGTCTTTTTTTCTACAAATTTAGATTCCATTAATGTTGCCAATAGTGCCTTGGTTTCACTATCATCATTACTTTTACTCCCCACGTAATCCGTAATGTATTCGCATATCAATGATTTTTAGGCACGGCTCAAAATTTCCGACTATATAATCTGACTTGCATTAAATAAATATCAGATGCTTCATAAATACATAAACCTTATTGAAATTGTGGCAAAATGAATCGGCAATATTTTCAAATTTTAAGAACGCGATTTATAGCGTTGAATATTCGTTTTTCGATATTAAACGAGGCCAATCCCTGAATGAATCTAAGGCTCAGTGAGAGCTTGGCAAATGGAAATTTGGCCTTGGTATTTTCATTTGGTTTATTCATATGTAATAATGTATTACATATATTTTGTATTTTCTAGCTTAGTAAATGAGTGTCTTGGAATAATGGTTTGATGCGCCATTGCTACATTTACATTTGAATTAGGTATGAAACGCAATTTTGAAAACTTGTAATAGGATATTAAATACTAATGCTGATAAAACTGAATCTTACACCACATTACTGTTGTTAGTTTGACGCGACCTCACTGCAGGATGGCAGACTGGCAGTTTAATAAAATAAATTACAGGTTTCCTCGATGGTTTCCTTCATCGCTGAACACGTGTTAAGTCAGCAATAAAATTAACAATTTCATTGGTGCTGGCAAAGCATTTTGTGCTCAGGTTGCTCGAGTATAATGAATTGAAAGCGAGTACCGAGACACTGAGCTACCACCGCTCTATCGCACTTACTGGGGTAGGGCCACGCAACAGTTTTCACTGTTGCACGAGTGGGCAGATCCGTCCGGGTAAGTACCACGACCTCACGGAAGACCGGCGTAAAGTAGAAGTGTAACACTTCTGCGTTTCGTCTGATTAGTAAGGCAGCCTGAGCCCACTTTATTTAAATGTGGCAATGTATTTGCAACCTTACGGGTGTTGCAAGTGTCCATGGGCGGCGAATATTTATTAACGTCAGGTGAACCGCCAGCACGTTTGCCACTTTTTCAATAAAAAAAGATGAAATTTAAAATATTGTAGAAATATTTTCGAACAGATTTTCGCCGCTGCGAGAATTTGAACCTGGGTCCTACAGGATCAGGTCTCTACGCTCTATCTACTGATTTTACCTTCAAACCGACGAAAGTCTCATTGTATTATATCCACTTGTTTTACATGCAATTAATAATTGATTAAAAATGTGCTTTTTAAATTGTTTATAGTGCTAATCTTTGCACTTAAGATTGAACATTAAAATATGTAGAAAAAGTGCGAAAAGATTGTCGCCGTTGTGGGAATCGAACCCACGTCTTCGGCATTCGCGGCCTGACGCTCTAGCCACTGAGCTAAACGGCTGATTACCACGCCGACGAAAATCTTAACGCATTGTTCCGTTTTTCGTTTTCCGTTTCGTTTTTTCGTTTTCCATTTTCGTCGGCGTGGTAATCAGCCGTTTAGCTCAGTGGCTAGAGCGTCAGGCCGCGAATGCCGAAGACGTGGGTTCGATTCCCACAACGGCGACAATCTTTTCGCACTTTTTCTACATATTTTAATGTTCAATCTTAAGTGCAAAGATTAGCACTATAAACAATTTAAATTTCTAAAAAAGCAATGGCGACATCTCTCGTTCGAATTATCGTTGTAAAACGGTATTCGAAATTGTTTGTATGCTGGAAAGGATATAACAATAGATGGCGCCAAGCATTGCTTCAAATGCTAAGAAAACAATGTGGAACAATGCGTTAAGATTTTCGTCGGCGTGGTAATCAGCCGTTTAGCTCAGTGGCTAGAGCGTCAGGCCGCGAATGCCGAAGACGTGGGTTCGATTCCCACAACGGCGACAATCTTTTCGCACTTTTTCTACATATTTTAATGTTCAATCTTAAGTGCAAAGATTAGCACTATAAACAATTTAAATTTCTAAAAAAGCAATGGCGACATCTCTCGTTCGAATTATCGTTGTAAAACGATATTCGAAATTGTTTGTATGCTGGAAAGGATATAACAATAGATGGCGCCAAGCATTGCTTCAAATGCTAAGAAAACAATGTGGAACAATGCGTTAAGATTTTCGTCGGCGTGGTAATCAGCCGTTTAGCTCAGTGGCTAGAGCGTCAGGCCGCGAATGCCGAAGACGTGGGTTCGATTCCCACAACGGCGACAATCTTTTCGCACTTTTTCTACATATTTTAATGTTCAATCTTAAGTGCAAAGATTAGCACTATAAACAATTTAAATTTCTAAAAAAGCAATGGCGACATCTCTCGTTCGAATTATCGTTGTAAAACGATATTCGAAATTGTTTGTATGCTGGAAAGGATATAACAATAGATGGCGCCAAGCATTGCTTCAAATGCTAAGAAAAAAAATGTGGAACAATGCGTTAAGATTTTCGTCGGCGTGGTAATCAGCCGTTTAGCTCAGTGGCTAGAGCGTCAGGCCGCGAATGCCGAAGACGTGGGTTCGATTCCCACAACGGCGACAATCTTTTCGCACTTTTTCTACATATTTTAATAAAAATGTGCTTTTATCTCTGATCACTTCCAATACTAAAGGTTTCCCAACTGTGGCCGCGCAGTCTTTACCTTAGGTACTTAAGTTAATTAGCTAAAAAAGCCCTTTGTTAATGCTGTTTAATTTTATTATGGTGTGTGTTCAGAGTGATAAACAGTATATTTTTGAATATTCACACTATAATAAACTCACATATGTGTAAGTATGAATTAAGAATTTATGTTAGGTTATAAATAGTATAGTTTTTATTAGATTATATTGCTTCGAGACTGGACCTCTCGTGGTTCACTTAGTGTTAAATGATTACCATCTGATGGCAATATTTTACATAACAAAAAACAACAGGAACAACCACAAATTGAAATCTTAATAGAGTAGTTAATAGGCGGACTCGAGAGAGTCAACACTTTTATTTCACCTTTTTCGATCCAGCTTCACTTAATTTCGGTTTTGCTTATTAAATTATTTTTTTCAATTTACTGTGAAGCCCTCGCCCGCTTTTCCCTTAATTATTTTATTTATTTATTTATTTATTTATTTATTTACTATTGGCAAACAACAACAACAACAATATTGACTGTCTTGAAACAATATAAACTGATAAAAACTATTCTGCGATATATATGTATATATGTAACCTTAAATAACTTTTAAATTCATACTTACACACATGTGAGTTTATTATAGTGTGAACGTTCAAAAATATACTTTTTATCATTTTAGATACTTGTAACACACACCATAATAAAATTAAATAGCCATAACAAAGGGTAACTTTTATTAGCTAACTAACTTAGGTTAGTGTTAATAATAAAAAAAATATTTCAAAGGTATGTGAAGTTTTCCAATCCGCACTGGGGTCGCGTGGTGGCCTTTGCCCTAGTACGCTCTGTACAGAGGAGGCCTTTGCCCAGTAGTGGACATGTATAGGCTGACACTTTATTTTTACTTAAATTTAATTACTCCGTAGCACAGTTGCCAAGGTGTAGGCTTCGGCGTGGGGGGTCGCGGGTTCGATCCCCACACGGGACAACTATTTGTTGGACCCATAGATAGTAGTTTCGCATATAGGTGTTTACCCACGTTTGTCCACGTCGTAAAACGTTCTTACAACACGGGATAATGTTATCCTAAAGAAAGGGCAATGTTTGTACAACAAAAAATTTTAAAAAATTCTTAGGAGCGCATAAAGCACTTTTAAAAATTAGTATCCTTTAAATATGTCTTGTTCTCATTCGGGAAATACGTGCTACAAATAAGGTAGATCCATGATGGAATGACGGGGGATTAATGAAATCATTTACTACCTGTATGTATACGCAAGGTACTCTCAAAGCGTGATTCGTGAAACTATTCTATTTGTCTCTTACGTGTGTCCAACTTTATGTATCATCGTGCAAATGGAGATCCAATTATTACTCGCAAGCTTGCGTTTATCGAAAAACAGTTAATTAATATTTCTATTTGCACTGCAAACAGAACTCCGATATCCGCTCGATTATCAAAAGACTTCATACAATAATTTTTATTGTTACGGTTCCCAGTAGCAGCTGAATCTGATTGACGTTATACACAAATGCCCTAATACCCCGGAAATATGTAATGTAGGTATTATGCCTGGATTGTTCAGTGTTAACGGAGGATCCCTTGCTCCGTAATAGTGGAATCGATTCTATGTCGCTTCAAGTATCCACAATATAAAAGCTTTTAGTCTGAAAGCAAGTAACACTCATATCAAAAGAAAATAGAAAATTCATTTCAAAAGATGTACCGTATAAACTAAACAAGATTATATCGAGCCCGGACTTGTCCTTGTGTAGATGTGGATGTATAAAATAATTTAATAATGTTTCTATTGCACTCGATTAACCTCGGATTCATAATTTTTATGGATTTTGTCAAATTTTACACTTTTTTAGGGGTTCCGTACCCATAGGGTAAAAGGGGTCCCCTATTACTAAGACTCCGCTGTCTGTCTGTCTGTCCGTCTGTCATCGGGTTATATCTCATGAACCGTGATAGTTAAATAGAAATTTTCACAGATCATATATTTCTGTTGCCTCCATAACAAAAAATACCTATTAAAAACGGAATAAAAATATATTTAAGGGGGGCTCCCATACAACAGTCATGATTTGTATTTTTCGTTTTTATAGATAATGATACTAACCAACCGAGTCCAACTGGCACTTGGCTGATTTTTTTATTCCCGATATTTCATCCACTTTGAAGCGTCACGAAACTCAGTTCGGAGATAGTGCGTGGTCATCGTACCCGCTAATAGTGATGTTGCAAAAGTGACCATCAAATCTTTCAACGAGACAACGCCTCGCCTCAGTCACTTTGATGATTTTGTTAGAGTGAGAGACATCCCATCCATCACTCAGAATTCTATTTTCCGGTGAAAGCCTTTGTCCGGTAGTTCTTTGACTTCGGTAATTACTGTGGCATACAATTCCGAACTGTTAATTACTCAAATAAAATAACTTATTCATCGAAATTAGAAATATAAATTGAAAATGAAAATGAAAATATGTTTGTTGACAAACAGAATTACACTTAAGTACATTGTGCGTTGGCACCACACTAGGAAAGCCTGTCCTGTGGTAGCCAGTTAGTATTATTATTATTACAAATTTGCCAGTCGTAAGATGGCTTCATACTAAAACTTTAATAAATACAACTAATACTTTTAGCTTTTCAATTTCATCCATCGATATTCATTTTTTTAAATCTACCATCGTTTCGTAATCAAATTACTGTAACGGAGAAGAAACAGGCGCAAGAAACACCGTATCATCTTTTCGGATTTAATAGTTATTCCGATGATCTGAATAACGTTGCGGGATTTTATACTTCCTGCGGATTTTTGGTTTATAAATAACTAACTGCTGCCCGCCCCGCGACTACGTCTGCGTAGGATAGGTTGGAGGCGTAACATTCAGGCAGAAAGACAGATATACATAAAATATGTATATAAATTATAGCCTATGTCTTATTCTCATGTATAAGCTATATTATTGTAAAGTTTCATTAAAATCCATTCAGTAGTATTTGCGTGAAAGAGTAACAAACATCCATCCATACGTACAAACTTTCGCTTTTATAATATCAGTAAGGATGTGCTCTAATAAGCACAGTTAATGAGGGCACAGTAAATTGTTCGTTTAAATAAGCGACCCATTAGATGAAACACATTTCTACAGAATCCTTAAATGTTAGCTTAGAAATAATTTAATGTTTAATGGACTCTTTCAGATTTGATGATCCATTAATTTATCTTCGTACATTGCCTAAAAATTGTATGTTATAATTACATAAAAACATTTGACGCAGATTTAAAAGCAATTCAATTCAATAAAGTAAGTAATAATAAATAATAGAAAATAAGTAATCTTAAGTGCAGAGATTAGCACCTAAAGACTTGGTATATATATAAATAAAACTTTAAATAGCAAAGGTGACATTTCCCGTCCGAATTATCGTTGTAAAACGTCAATTGAATTTGTTCGTGTGCTGTAAACGACTTTGGTTATAAGTAACGAAAATAAACTGCCCAAGTGCGAGTTGAATTCGCGCACGAAGGGTTCTGTACCTTTGTCTATAAAAACGCCAAAAAATCATGTCTGTTGTATGGGAGCCCCACTTAATATCTTTTTCTGTGTTTTAGTATTTTTTGTCAAAGCGGCAACCATTTTCGTATAAATTTTAATTATATTGTGTAAAAATTCATACTTAGAAATAATTTATCAAACAATTATCTATTATATAAAGAGGAAAGATTTGATTGTTTGTATGTATTGAATAGGCTCCGAAATTACTGAACCGATTTGAAAAATTCTTTCACTGTTGAGAAGCTACCTTATCCCTGCTTGATATAGGCTATATTTTATTTTCAAAAAACTAGGGATCCTTACTAAAACTCCAATAATGTTACTCAAGGTGTACAAAAATTACCTAGAATATTCTTTACATCGCGTGCGCTGCGAAAAATATTGATGATAGAATAAAATAATGTACTACGACTTTGTAGAACACATTATTATTTCCAAAAAGTGTCGCGACAGCATATATCTAACTATTATAGTTATGCCACAATAAGTGTTCTTTTATTTTAAAATTTTGATAAAAATGCCACCGCTAGAAAAGGCTCTTTATTTGTACCTTGGTATTAATCCTTATAATAATAAATTACTTCGTATTTAAGACTGTTTCAATATCTTTATATAACTTTTTGAATTATCAAATTCGGACATTCCATTCGAAAGATATCACAAGTTTAAAAATATTAGTATATTGTTAATTGTTAAAATTATTTAACTATCCAAACAGCTTAGTGACTGACTTAGTACTTCTTATAATTCTTCAATCACATTTTTAGTGGTAATTCCTGTTCAACATCATTTTAAAATGCCCAAAGACCAAGATCTCATCTTTCTAGAAAAAGTTCCCAAGCGAGTGCATCAAAAATACGTCGTAATGAAGAATCTTTACCGGAAACTGAAAATCGTACAAGTCTGAGAGAGTCAAGTAGAGTGTTTGCAGAGGCTTGAAAAGCAAAATACTATAAATATACAAATTCACACTAGGGAATCGAGGTCTGAGCGTTTCCAACGCCGACGAGATTAGAGAGAAAGACAACAAATAACAACGACTAGAGTTCGTAATCGAGTTTTAGCTCACAGTAACAGATCAGCTTTTTTGCATTATGCTCAACAGTCTTCTGTCCAATTTGAAGCCATGAATAAGATCTGCTCAGTGTTCTGTCTAAAATGACTCGATGAACCAAATGGTATGTGCTGTGCTTCTGGAAAAGTTAGTCTCCTCAATATTGAGGAGCCGCTACAGACAATAAAAAATATTTTGATAAATCATTCACCATCTGAACATTTTTAACCGACATCCGAAAGTACAATAGCCTATATCAAATGACTTTGTTTGACGCGAACTTTTAAAATAGAGGGACAAGTATACAAGTCATCATCATCTTCCTGCCCCTATCCCACCTAGGTGGGGTCGGAACAATATGAATAATGTTGTAAGCTGTTTTGGCCATATTTTTACAACCAGCTGCCTGACGTTAAACCTCCTTGGGAAACAAACCCCCAGATCAAATTTCAACTGTGTACTATCACGGTTCATGAGATACAGCCTGTTGACAGAGGGACAAACAGACAGCGGAGTCTTAGTAATAGAGTCCCATTTTACCCTTTGGGTACCGAACCATAAAATGGCCCCAGAGATGTAGTGCTGCACGGTAGACACGGCGAACTTAAAAGATTCTCTGAGTTACACCGATTGCATGATCCACTACAATATCCATTAATCGTCGTAATGGGAGAAGACAGTTATTATTTGACTATTCCTCAGCAAGGTACAGTGCGTAACAAAACTGTGACATGCATGCAATTGTATGCATTTAGGTTGATGGTTAGAGCTACCTGTTTTAAGCCATTGCATTATTACTTTGACTTATTAGGGTTCCGTACCCAAAGGGTAAAATAGCACCCTATTACTAAGACTCCGCTGTCCGTCTGTATGTCCGTATGTCTGTCCATATGTCACCAGGTTGTTATCTCATGAATCGTGATAGTTAGACAGTTGAAATTTTCACAAACGATGTATTTCTGTTGCCGCTATAACAACAAATACTAAAAAACAAAAAAATATAAATAAGTGGGGCTCCCATAAAACTGACATGATTTTTTTGTCGTTTTTATAGATAATGTTGACAGTAGTAGTGTTTTTGACATTATGTAAGTGTAATACTTCTATATTGAATAAAGATAATAAAACATGATTTTTTAATGGTGATAGAGTGATAGAGTAGCTAACTAGCTGGCGGTTCACCTGATGTTAAGTTATAACTGCTGCCCATGGACATTTGTAACACCTGTAGAGTTGCAAATGAGTTGCCATCTTTAAATAAAGTGGGCCCCGGCTACCTCTCTCGCCAGACGAAACGTAGAAGTATAACACTTCTATTTTACGCCAGTCTTCTGTGAGGTCGGTACGGAACCCATCGTGTGCGAGTCCGACTCGCACTTGCTTTAAGTCGGTTTTTATTCAATACATTGTCGATATGATGGCAAAAAGATATCATAAAGATTTAATTACATATGATGTCGTAATCACCACAGACTGAGGGCTGGTGATACATTCATCTTAGAGACGCTTTAAATCAAGACATTGGCTCATCAAATATCGGTCAACAAAAAAACCAAAGATGCGATGATTTATGACCGAAGCTATGGGAGACCAGACTTCTTTGTCACTTTTACGTGTAACCCCGAATGTCCCGTAAATAAAGCGGAACTATTATCTGGTCAGCGGATTTTCGATCTTCATGACGTAATTTCAAGGGTATTTCATTAAAAGATGTAGAAATTCATAAAATTATTCACCAAAAACGAAATATTCGGAACATTTTATGTGTATGATAATTTTTAGTTTTCAAAATTTTGTTAAATACCCGTGCGAAGCCGGGGCGGGCCGCTAGTACTATATAAATAGTTTGGGCTTAAAGTTAATCCATCGAAGACACAAGCTATTATTGTTGGGAGTACGAAATTAATTTCCCGTTTAACGTTGTCATAGTTATCGCCAATCACATTCGAAGGAACAGTTATTCCATACAGTGATAAAGTAAAAAATTTGGACATTATATTTTATGAAACCTTATACTGGATGCCGCAAATTAGTGAGCTAAGCAGAACGATGTTTGTCGCACTTGGTACACTACGAAGATTGCGCAATGTCCTCCCCATCTCTACTAAGTTGCCTTGGCTCAGTTTCTTTTTCTACCGATCCTTGACTACGCGGATACATGTTATCCGGATCTAACTGAGGAGCAACTTAATAAACTTGAGCGTTTATGTTTAGGGTTGCGAATCTCCGAATTCCGCCATAAGCCCAAGTGGCTCCCGATTCGTCTTCGCAGGAATACTCATTTTCTTCATCTTCTTTACTGCATTCTGTTCAATCCCACCACTGCTCATTACTTAAAAGATCAATTTAATCATTTAGATATACTAAATGATTAACACTCTTTTTCTCTCCGTTCTCAAAATAAAATTCTACTAAGTACTCCTAGACACTCCTCTTCCTTCTATACTAATTCTTCTTTTAAGGTTTAGGAAAAGGATTTTAAGGATAAGGAAGATAATTCCAGAGACGTATAGCAGCGTCTCTGGAATTCTCTTTAGATATTAAACAATCTAAATCTCTTCACATTTTTAAAACAAGATTAAAATGTCATTACCTATCCTCTTAATGTACTATCTGTCGTCCATCATATATCTTTTTCTATCTATATGTATATGTATTAATGTATATATATATAATGTTTTAATTTTTTTGGTGCATTTACTTTTCTTATTATTTATTTTGTACACCCTACCGCTTTCTTCTTTTAATGAATCCTCTGCCCCAGGTAGTGATCGCTGTTTTAGCGATAAGGCCGCCTGTTGTATCCGTTTGTCTTTAGTTATAAAACCTGTATTCTTCTTGATGTACAATAAAGTATATTTTACTTTTTACTTAACTTTATAAAATTGGCTTCAGCTACTAAAGTTACCAGTCATTTGGGCTAATTCAGACACAAATTAGTCGAACCAATACTGACCACTTGACCTTAAGATAGCTTAAACTTGTTTATGTATTTATCTATACACATAAGATATACTGTGTATAAATCTACCAAACAAGGTATAATTTTATGTTATCCTTGGAGGTGCATAATAGATATACAAACGAGTTTATATCGTCTCAGGAAATCAAGATTTATTCATTGGGGGAATTCCCGCGTCGCGCTACATTCCTCATTAATACAAATGGTATTTGATTTTCCTTTTCACAACGATGTCTATCTTGTATCTGCGCCCGGCTGGTTCCATGGGTGAAAATAAACTGATGTACTCAAAATTCAAAAAGGGCATATTAGATGTGTATTTTTTAACTGCACTAAATGTACTTAACGAGCGATGAGTCAGAACATACAAGAGTGGAGAAAATAGTTCGGGGCTGAACATACATACCAAATTTTCATTTTACAATTGACATTACCTTAATTAGTCTTAAGATAATGACTTATCTCAATTTATTGAGCTATCTCGGTGTCACGATCTACTAAGCGAGCTGATTTTATAAAAATTTAATGAATAGAACAACTAACGGTCATTAATTATTTGCTAAGAAACAACAATGACGCACAAGGAAACATGACATGGCATGAAAACAACAGGGGAGTCTGTTGCTTCGTATGCTATTATAAAATATGTAAAAATAAAGCAATCTGTAGGGGAGGTCTATGTTCAGCAGTGGACTCCAACAGGCTGAAATGATGATGAGGATGATGTAAAAGTAGGTGAGAGAATTCAAACAGGACAGGAAGCAATCGAAATATCCCTCGTTTCGGCCTGCCGATGAAGTCATCGGAAAATTGTGTGAGTGTTCCATATTGGCAGTCCGGAGATCGACTATTGAGGAGATTGCCGACACTGTATACATCTTGTGTGGGCGAACGCAAAGCAGTCAATAAACTTGTGTGGAAAAATTCAGGTGCACCGAATTTAGAATTTTTCGCACAAAAAGGCGTTATAAATTCAACGTAATATTGCACGGTATTCATTCGCTTACACGAAGAAATCAAAGAGAAAATGGATTACTCATAAAATTCTTTTCATTAGCTTAATGCGTTTACACGTCTGTTGAATTCGTGGCTCAAATTCATTATTGTGGTTTGGAAATATTTTAATATAACAAAGAAGTCTGAAGTAAACAAATTTTTAGGAGACCTCATAGAATAATTTCGTAAGACTGGCATAGAAGCCTCCATAGCCGGGCGTAATACTACAGCATTAGAACGGCAAGGGCCTATCGCAAATAGGTAACGGAGTCCACAGATCCACACTATCTGCAGTAGCTCCTACTGCAGATCCAATAGGCTTAATTTATAGTACCACTTAACTCGACAATGACAATGTATGATTCATTTCAATTTAATTACTAGTTATGGCTTTTAGCCTAATGGTATGGCGACAACGCGGTCTCTAATCCCGTAATTTTTTTTTGACAATCCATCAACAAAAAATTCACATTAAAATTCATCTTTAGTGACATGACATAACTGGTAATGTATGAAAATGTGTAAAGATAACTAGTATTATACGCTGGAGTAGTATTAAATTTACGGTGGTAGGGCCACGCAGCATCCTCAGCTGTTGCACGAATGGGCAGGCCCGTCCGGGTAAGTACCACGATCTCACAGAAGACCAGCGTATAGTGAAAGTATGACAAATACTTTCGCGTTTCGTCTGGTGAGTGAGGTAGCCGGAGCCCAATTTTCAAAAGGTTGTCAACGCATCCGTAACCCTCGGTTGTAGCAGATGTCCATGGGCGGCGGTATTCACTTAACCTCAGGTGAACCGTCTCCTCGTTTGACAACTTTTTGCATAAAAAAAAATCCATAGTCAAAACCAAATCGAACATATTCGTAATATTATAAATATCGATAACAAGATTCTGTAATTATCTTTGAATTTAAATTGATATTCCTCCTTAAAACCCAAATCAACGAAAGTTTGGACGTGATCTGTTTAGGAATGTAAAAGAATTTGAGCTGACACCAACTTCTTATTCTGCTGTCATCCGTGACGTCCGAAAATATCTTTTTAAAGAGGATCACAACGTAGCGAAAAATCTTAACGGAATATTTTAACTTTCATTATTTTTTTGTTCCTAAAATCTGACCGTTTGTACAGATTTTCACATAATATCATTTCAGTGAATTTTTACAAGTGAATAACGTCGTGATGCAAAATCAAAATGATTTTTTTTTGTTAATCAACCTTTTACCGATATATGTTGTCAACCCGCTCTGGGAACAAACACCCAGATCCGGAACAATTATCTATGTGTCACACAAATACTTTTCCCGTGTGGGAATCGAACTTTACACGTTACAGTACTTACCATCAGGTAGTCAAATCACTCGCAACTTTTTGGGTAAAAAAGGAGATATTCGGTAAAGTTCAAAGGCAAGTTTTACATTCGAAACCGCTACTTGACATGTCTAGTCTAATATTCCAATTGTCAGACCATTACTTATTAGTCAACGTTAATCCTTATATTAATATGTGAAGCAAAAACTTTTTACCCCTTTTTACGAAAATTGCGCGGATGGAGGAGTATGAATTTTTTCACACTTACTATAGTTTATATAGGGAAGGAGGCCAGAATGTTATTTTTTTTTAAATAGTACAAAAAAAATACATTAAATTAATAATAAAAACCTTACACACTCTATCATGTATAATTAATTATGGTCGTATTTTGACCACTGGGCTACCACTAGTGTTTATAATTACGTAATATCTTTAAGTGAAACATTTAACAAATCGCATCGAACTACTTGAGTAACCCTATCTTATAATTAATTAGAAGTATTCTTTCTTTGTTATCCTTGAGACAGAAAGCTGGCTTAGACTAATTGCGCTTAAAAGCTCAAAAGGAACCGTGACTGAGTGCCTAAAATTTACGCTAATTCCTATAGATAATATGTAGGAGCCCAAATTAATTAAATTAATTACTTGTACTTAACACATCAATTAAACAAGCAAGAGGGTAACAAGAAAATTCACACATAATTGTCTTGTTTTTGTTGTTTTAATTATTTTTTGTCCCTAATCTCTGATAGTACCGAACTGATTCTAAAACAGTTTTCTCTTATGTGTAGCTACAAAATCCTCGTGGGAGACAGAATGTGATTTATTTAAATAAGGACATTTCCAAATATCGTGTGGAATTTGGAAATAGTTAAGAAAAAGAAGCGTTCGGCAATGCGTGTAACAGAAGCAATATTACTTTCGTCTGTTCTTGTACAATAAATGAGACCGTTATGAAACTTATATTAACTAATTTTACGAAAGATTCCATGTTCATCAGTTAGTTTAACAAATATTTGTAAAACCAAAGAAAAAACTCTACATAAAGCCAACTAACAATAACAAAATAAGCTAACTAACAAATAGTCATCTAAAAACATCATACCAGCGAATGTTAGTGCTAGGATTCCAAATTAAAACCTCGCTTCGAATTACGGGAGAACAGCTTACATGACTCCACAGTAACGAGACAACTGATCTTTGAACATTTTTTATCTCTATGGTCCATCCTATAAAGCATAAAGTTCGAGATTACAATTTTACGATTGAAACCCATCCGTTAAAGGGGAAGGTGCGGGAAGGACCCAGAAATAGCGACGTAATTACACAATCTTTATTCAATGTTTAGGTATGTACATTTCACCTGTTGGTGAGATGCTTTCATCAAGGCTACAGCAATCAGAAGGTTGTCCTTGATGTCCATAGGTGGCGTATACTATTTAACAATTGCTTGCTCGTTCGCAAATAATCCTCATAGAATTAGAAATCCTCTCATTCATTCCACAATACTTTAAAAGTGCAAATGTTGCCTACCTTACTCAGCTCAATACACAGCTGTTCGGGTGACCAAGCCTCTCGTCATCGATGACGTCGATTCGATCGATTGTCGGAACTTTACAATTTTACATTTTTACAAAAACTTTTTAAAGACAGCAGTTATATTACTTCTATAGTGCATTTAGTATTATGTATACATACAGATAAATAAAATTGGAGTGTCTGTTTGTAAAAGTGTAAAAAAAAAAAGTAAAAGTAAAGTAACAGCCTATACATGTCCCACTGCTGGGCAAAGGCCTCCTCTATAGAGAGGGTATCAGGGCATAGTCCACCACGCGGCCCCACTGCGGGTTGGCGGACTTCACATATCTTCGAAATATATTTTTTTTTGTTATTATTTCGAAAATATGCAGGTTTCCTCTCACGATGTTTTCCTTCACCGCGGAGCACGTGATAAGTCAGCACTTAAAGTTAAAAACTTAATTGGTGCCGGCACCGGGGATCGAACTCAGGTTGCTCGAGTATATTGAATTAAAGGCTAGCGCCCGGACACTGAGCTATCACGGCTGTACACTGAGCTATCACGGCTCTAAAAGTGTTCGGATATTAAAATAACCGCTTTTTACTAAAGGCATATGGATGTTTACACGGTACATAATATACTAAAATACACTTACAATTACAATTTTTGGCTGCCTATCTGTCTATTCGTTTCGGCTAATCTCTGTACTGATTTTGACGGGACTCTAACTGACAGATAGCTGATGTAATAAAGTAGGAAGTACCCGGAGAAGGGTTTGTTTTTTTTTTTTTTGGTAAATCGTGTATTTTGGAAATAACATTTAGATACAAATTACTGAGTAATGAAATATGCATAATGTTTTCGATCTTACCGACGTAATAATAAGAAAATATGAACTGATGTTTTTCACAAAAGAAAGAACTTTAAAAAAAAAAAGGAAAAAAATAACAAAATAACAAATCGACAAAAAATTAAAAAGAAAGAAAGCAATGTCATGGAATCGAAAAAAAAGTAAAAAAAAAAATGTGTAAACGATCGTGACGCGAACCACGGCCGTCTGTTTTGGGGCCGCCCGATTACCGACCGAGCTATTATGACATTTTCTCTTGCGGCGAAATTTACCGTCATATTCGAATTATATTTTTCATTCCCTGAAAACAGGGATAAAATGACATTTTCTAAAAATGTAACCTAGCTAGATCGATTTTTTGCCCCCGAATCTACGCACATACTAAATTTCATGAAAATCGCTGGAGCCGTTTCCTTGATTCCGATTATATATATATATATATACAAGAATTGCTCGTTTAAAGGATAAGAGATGTAACTTAGGCTACTGTCATTTTAAATTCCCAAGGACGATGTTGCGGCCATGGCTAGTACAGAAATTAATTATACTGCCTAACTTATATCAATAAATGTAATCTTTCATAAGTTAAGAAAATTCTGTCATTTAAATTCAGTTTCTATGCCTATTTAAATAAACTTTTACCTAAGTATCTTACGAATAAGCCAAGCTACTATCGAATCTTCGTTGAAATATTAAACCGGAACAGTGATACGAATTGATTTTGCCGGAGAAAATCAAGTTTTATTCATCAGGGAATACCCGCTCGGGCCCAATTCCTGTTTAATGCAAATGGTGTTTGACTTGTCCCTACGCGTCGAATCTATCGCCTCATAGGTTCCAAGGGATGAAAAAATGATGCAAAACAGAGAAACGTACGGAAAACTCCAAAGGGATTTGTAAATAATATAACGGATAAGGGGCATCTTGTCAGAATGAGAACTCTCCTTGCTTAGAGTAATATACGAGTTACAATTTAAAACAATTATAACGATTTTAGGGTTCCGTACACAAAGCGTATGTATACTCTATTACTAAGACTCCACTGTCTGTCACCAAGGTGTTTCTCATGAATCGTGATAGTTAGACAGTTGTAATTTTCATAGATTCTTTATTTCTGTTACCGCTATAACAACAAATACTCAAAACAGAATAAAAAAATATTTAAGTGGAGCTGACATACAGGAGTGATATAAATTATCATTATCTTCGCCCGTTGGGTGGGCCTTGAGACGAACCTGAACAAGACAAAGATGATGTCTAATGTCCATGTCATATCTATACCGGTTATTGTAGTTATCCGTACAGAGGGTATCAGGGCATAGTCCACCACGCGGCCCCACTGCGGATTGGCAGACTTCACATACTTACGAAATATTATTTTTCTTCCTCATTATTATTTCGAAAATATGCAGGTTTCCGCACGATACTTTCCTTCACCGTTTAGCACGTGGTAAGTTAGCTCTTAAAGTTAAAAATTTCATTGGTGCCGGCACCGGGGATCGAACTCGGGTTGCTCGAGTATATTGAATTAAAGGCGAGCGCCAGGACACTGAGCTATCACAGTCAGGTGTCATTTTCAAAAAAATATACCTATATAATCCAACAGCTGCCTGTCTT
Organism: Iphiclides podalirius; assembly: GCA_933534255.1. Taxonomy (NCBI): domain Eukaryota; kingdom Metazoa; phylum Arthropoda; class Insecta; order Lepidoptera; family Papilionidae; genus Iphiclides; species Iphiclides podalirius. Next base: position 2,394,980 of record OW152830.1, on the reverse strand, counting down.
GAGACTCCAATAAGCTAAGAAATAAAATAGTAAACCGAATCCTGAGCTAGCTCGGGAGACATACGATTGTCTTAGATAGTAACGAACGATTCCAATACTAAATGTCGATTTAGTCATTTGATTGTCTCCTCAATTTTAAATTGATAGGCCTTTCCGACGCCCGAATAAACAAAGTTTGAAACGCGACCCGCTTACTAATGGAACAAAATTTGAATTGGAGGTATTGGAGAATTCTGCTCGATATTTCGTTACATCGGAAAATATCTTAAATGGAATCACGGTGACCTATTAAAGAGGAAGATATTAAGAAATTGCACAAGTACGCTACATAAAATAACTATTAAACAGTTAGAACATCTTAAGTCTTAAGTATGTATAATTAATCTGCAAAGTTAAAATTCTATAGTAAAAAGAAGAAAACCGGTCAAGTGCGAGTCTAAAGGCCCATTTACATGGTGCCAGTTTCTTGCCTGTTGTATACAATTAAATTGAAGCAATAAATGAGTTGCATGGTCTAAACAACAAATGGTCTAAACAATTATTGCACGCAATTTATTGCATTCAATTATTGCTCTTGTATGTACAAGAAAATGGCATCGTGTAAATGGGCCTTAACTCATGCGCCATACCTACCCATTATACCTCTATAATAAAATTGATAAATAATTGAGAAGCGCCCACCGATTGAAATTTATACCAGATACTGAAGTCTATAGTTCCTACCTATTAAGTGAATAATTTTTAGGTCGACGGGAACTACCATAAAGATTTTCAACCTATAGGTTACTTCCGGTTTCTTTTTTTTTTATGTGAAAAGTTGCTAAACCAGCAAACGGTTCAACTGATGCTAAGTGAATACCGCCGCCCATGGACATCTGCTACACCCGAGGGTTTGCAGATAAGTTCACAACCTTTTTGGAAATTGGGCTCCGGCTACCTCACTCACCAGACGAAACGCGAAAGTACTTGTCATACTTCCACTTTACGCTGGTCTTCTGTGAGGTCGCGGTACTTACCCGGACGAGCCTGCCCATTCGTGCAACAGCCGAGGCTGCTGCGTGGCTCTACCACCTAGAATTGTCAATTTTGTTTAACAGCAAGGTCTTGCAGCACAAATAAACGAATAGTTCCGAAAAATAATAAAAGTTGAAAAAAATTAAAAACATTGAGTTGTGAGAAGCAAGCAACTTTGATTTCTGAAATTAACGTGATGTTAACATGTTACACGCCCAGCCGCCCTCTTTGTTATTAATAATTTCCGGCATTTCCGGAACCAGTGCGATGCATTTAAAGAATTAAAACTACAAAACAGCCTAACTAAATCATAATACAATTTATATTAATGAAAGTTTTTTTTTTAATTCCAATATAAGACTTCCATCGGCTTAGAAGAAATACATTGTATAGAATAAGTACTTATCTCACTTAAATTATCTTAAATTATTCTTTTGGAACAATAATTTTTATCGTACCGCAACTCTAGTGTGTTGTGTGTGTGTTTTGTTTGTGTGTGTGTGTGTGTGTGTGTGTGTGTGTGTGTGTGTGTGTGTGTGTGTGTGTGTGTGTGTGTGTGTGTGTGTGTGTGTGTGTGTGTGTGTGTGTGTGTGTGTGTGTGTGTGTGTGTGTGTGTGTGTGTGTGTGTGTGTGTGTGTGTGTGTGTGTGTGTGTGTGTGTGTGTGTGTGTGTGTGTGTGTGTGTGTGTGTGTGTGTGTGTGTGTGTGTGTGTGTGTGTGTGTGTGTGTGTGTGTGTGTGTGTGTGTGTGTGTGTGTGTGTGTGTGTGTATACGCGTGTGTTGTGTGTGTGTGTGTGTGTGTGTGTGTGTGTGTGTTTGTTTGTGTGTGTGGGGGGGTGCTACGTGCGCGCGCGCGTGTTTGTGTGTGTGTGTGTGTGTGTGTGTGTGTGTGTGTGTGTGTGTGTGTGTGTGTGTGTGAGTGTGAGTGTGTGTGAGTGTGTGTGTCTTTTAAGGAGAGCATTTTTGTATTTAATTTTAAATTTAAAACCCGACTCGATATTTATCCGTACTTTAGACTACTTACTACTTATCAATACTTTAGATTTAAAAATATTTGTACTTACATTTAATATAATTGTTCCATTCCGTCGCTGTAACCGTTACAAATGATAGAACAAACAATGAATGCTTTTCGGGTAATTTTTTCTTTTGTATAGACGAAACTTGTCTGATTCAAGTATTTAATCAAAGCACGCTCTTGAGTGAGATTGTGTAGTCTTTGCGCTCATATATTAACATACGAAATGAATCCCTATCATTACTCATTCCAATATAACTTGAACCTTAGTGTGGCATTCAGATATAATGCCCGCGCGATTTTTGGGAGCGCCGTGTTAACTGATTAATTATATTGTTAAAAATAATAACAATGTAGAAACCATTGTTCTTTTTGCACTATACAATTACTACACAACGCTAATACAATTACACGTATTGCGTATGTGAATATATAATGGATTAATAGATACGTTTTGGTAGGTACACTATCTTTCCGGTATCTTCTTCCTTGTATTTACTGGTGTGCAATAAAGTATATTCAACCAGTCAATCAATCAATATGCCTCAGAGTGTGAAAAGTGAACATATTTAGACCAAGACCGAAAAAATCAAATTTATATTCATCACATTACGCATTTTTACCAGACATCGTAAAAGCAAACTAAACTACTGTTAATTAGAACACGGGAGGTGACTAATTACAGCAATTGTTTTTGTTTTCTACATGTAACTATGGATGACCCAATTTTGGTGAATTGATATCTAAAACAGCTTCTTTTTTGTGAGAGTTGATAAACGAATAGGTGGTTCATCTGACGTTACGCGAAAATATAGCACTTTTACTTCACGCCAGTCTTTTGTTAGGTCGTGGTACTTTTTTTTAAATTTATTAAGCTCACCTGCAGATGTGACAATAAAACTTTCTTAGGTCGTCTATACACTAATCTAAATGCTTAAAACTAATTGCACATCCAAATTATAGGCAAACACAACATTGATAGATTCACGTATTTGTAAGTAAATGTATGTTACAGAGAAAAAAAATACAACTAAAACAAAAATATTAAAATGAAGATAAAAATAGAATGCATCTAATATGTTGACATAAGCGTAAAAAAACCTTTATCCAGCATAACTACACAAAAATTACAAAAAAGTAAATTTAAAACAGAACAAAAAAATTGTTTCTCGTGGAAATAAGTTGTCAATCATTACTTAGAATAATGTTGCGACATTGAATTAAAGAATCGCAATTAAAATCAATTTTGTCGGAGAACTTATTTACTAATAGCACACAAGCGCGGGATAATTGACTTAGCTCCCAAACAGTTTTCTTAAGAGGAGGCGTTAGGGGTTTCAGTTTGGTGCGTGAACAAGAACGAGGGACATTAAAAATTGGAGTGTCTGTTTTTAATATTAAAATAACCGCTTTTTACTAAATGCATATGGATGTATAAACGGTACATATACCAAAATAATTTTTTTTTTAATTTTTGTCTGTCTGTTTGTTCCGGCTAGTTTCTGAAACTGCTGGACCGATTTGGATGGGATTTTTTGACTTTGGACTCGAGTTAATGTAGTAAGGAGTAACTTAAGCTACTTTTAGTTTAGATTTTTTTATTCTAATATCCACGCGGACGAAGTTGCTGGCACAGCTAGTCATTAATAAATATATTAAGTAAGACTGGACCTATATGAGACCCTTGTGGAACCCCAGAACTTACATTGTGGGGAAAGAATCAACTTATGTTGAGATGTCTTAATATAAATTCGTATTATTATAAATATAGGGTGGCTTTTCTAAAGGTGCTTAAATTCATTCAGAAATAAAAACAAACTTTAAAAAAAAATGGCCATTCCATTCCCTAAAAAACAGAACTTGTTGACAATGCGGTAGTCATTCATAAATGCGTCTTATATTTTTGAAACCAACTTTTGTGCGTGTTAATTATGAATGATCGAGCGTAAAATAAATGAAATACCCATAAATCACGCACTTTTTGAGATAAGTTAAAATTAATTAATTACGTGTGATTTGCAATATTTATAATTTTTATATAACACTATTTATGTCTAGAATTTAATAAAAAAATGGATACACTTAAAAAAGCCTCCCTGTGTACAAATAATTTACTAACTGTTATAAATTTAAATAACTATATCAATAACTTAGTAGTCATCAGCCTATACATGTCCCACTGCTGGGGAAAGGACTCCTCTGTACAGAGGGTATTAGGGCATAGTACACCTAGTGGCCCCACCGAGCTATCCCTGCTCATTTCATAACTTAATAAGGTGAATATTAATAATAAGTAAAAGTATTACCAAATACGGACGGCAAATTCCATATTTTTTAAAATTATCAAGACTGGTAAGACAAATAATGATCCTCGATTAAAAAAAAAGAATAATTGTAATAAACATAAAAGCATTGAAGCCGTCATCTAAGCAAACAATTAACCTTACTGAAAACACGCCAGTAATAAAGTGAATTATCAATTGCTCACTAAAAAATGCGCTAGTGGCTTGTGTAGACTTTATTATACTGGTTGTTTGTATCAAATTATGTCTCGATTTCCTTTTTTCATACGTGCGGACGATAACGTTATAGAAACCATTCCCGTCTCTGTGCGGCATGACGAGGAGCATCGTTTAAAAAATGTCCTGGAAGCTTCCATGAAAAAATTAATCTTCCCTCTGCATCTCATGTGGTGCGTTACATTCACTCCAAAATACAGGATTCGTAAAAACTTGATAACACCCAATAACTTCCGTGTTAAGCTCCTGTCCGTCCTCGTTAGCTTTTGTATTTACGCCGCTTACCTCTATTTCGTCTTTAAATATTCACTTGAGGGACACGAAGCCAATGTCATAACTCGTGGTATCGTTGATCCAGTTTTATTTATCTTTAATTTTACCTACATCAGCCTAGGGGGTATAGTTCAGAGTGAAGCACACACCGAACTCTTTATTAAAATTCAAAAGGTTCAAACCACGTTTGGTCGCTGGACCAAGGCGAATAGAAATATTCTTATAGGCAATTGGTCTACCGTCGGTATTCTTTACACTTTTTATATCGTTAACTTCACTATCGGTATTGTCAAGAGCGGTTTTAACTGTGGTTTAATTCCGAGGTTCTTGGTTATGCTCACAATGGACACCAGCATAATTTATGTGACACGTGTGCTTGTACTTCTAAATACCGTTGCAAAAGAGTGGATAACGGAGATAAAGGATATTACTTCAAAGGAACAAGAACATGGTTACTCACATGAAGATGATGATGATAATCATCGCTGGATGACTGCAGAAACATCCTTTGTAATTATACTAGAAGCCTACAACACCTTTAAAGATATTGCAAAATTTGCCGTAAGTTGTAATAGTGATTGAATAAATAATGATTTTATCTTGATAAAAAAAATATTTTAAACTGTACTTACATTTTCGGATGAATGAGTATAACTGAATTTTATTTCTAGATTTTCTTCCACGCAGTGCTTACCTTCTCTGAAGTACTACTCAATGTCGCAGATGTCATCGCTGTAAGTACAAACATACCCTAGAAAAGTTAAAATCTTAAGTACCTCTTGATTGACAGTTTGGTGTGGTAATATGCAACGACTTTAAGCTTACTTGCTCTATTTACTCTCTTGTTTTTTGGAATACGGAAATCATTTACCTACCTGCCGAAATATCCATAAAAATATTAGTTGCGTAGCCTAATCAATATCTAAATATACTGCTACTAAGCTCATTAACTATGGCTAAAGCGGTATTTGAACACGTTGCATTAAATCGGGAATCCGATTTCTCAGTCACACGGTAACCTCGAAGACTTTCTTTCTCCTGCCCTTATCCCAACCTTTTTGTGGAGGCACAACTTAAAATCATGTTGTTATTTGTATTGGCTATGCTGTTTTACGACTGGCCGCCTGCCTGACGTCAGGCATCCTTGGGAACACCTTGAAGACTGCCTCTGTTTATACCCATGATTGGACATTGGCTAGATAAATCAACGAATGTTGAATAAATTGTAAGTTATTGTAGATAAATGAACAAAATCTTTCGGCGCTGCGGGATTCCAACATGGTTTCGCCGCTGCGATGTTATTGGGGCATCGGAGTGAGGGGTGGGCATCCGGCAACGTCACTCACCAGACTAAACGCAGAAGTATAAAACGATGAAGGGGCGTAAAACTTTCTGTTTGCAATTTTTTCCGAATTTGTTTTCAAATATAATAATAATCTTTAATTGTTATGACAAATAGTTTAGATTTTTCTTGATGGTGCTGGTAGAAATTTTTACCTTTTTTATGAAAATAAATAAATGTTTTTCTAGTTTACAATCGTTTTCTATAAGTTTTTACTAATATTGTTTCAGTCATCAGATTACCGTGTCGCTTTAGGATTATCAGCCATCAGGATTACTAAAAACCAGTTCGTATTAACAGTATTCTGCATGGAGTGTGAAAAATTTTACACCACTACTACAAATGCTTACGTTGAATGTTTGTTTGCTGCGAATTTACTTACCTACCCGAGTAAGTGCAAGATATGGCAAAATCTCGTATTGTTCACAGGTGTCGTTCTTGTCAACATAATATCAGATAAGGGGGATCCAGTTATGTCACTTGTGAACTGCTCAGGACTTTTACCTAGTGGAGTGAACCATTTAATTTTGTACTTGTTACGAAGTTAGTATGAGACTTCAGACTTCATCACGGCATAGTCACAGAGGATTGGCGGACTTCACATATCTTCGACATATTTCTTTTTTAAATATTATTTAGAAAATATGTGGGTTTCCTCACGATGTTTCCCTTGACTGCAGAGCAGATGATAATTCAGCACTTAAAATTAACAATTTCATTGGCGCCGGCGCCGGGATCGAACTCAGGTTGCTCGAGTATATTGAATTAAAGGCGAGCGCCCGGACACTGTTCTATCACGTTCACCTGATGTTATGTGCCCTACCTCGAACATCCAAAATATTTTTAGATTCATAATTGCGTTACCAAAGGTGGGCTTCGATAATCTAAATCGTTAAACAACATGCAAAAGTCTAAATAATTATCATTTTTCTGAGGTGCATTTGCGGAAAAGACGGCCCATTAACGCTAAGTAATAACTGTTGACTCGTTAATTCTAACTGGTTTTCAGGAATTGTTTTGTTATTAGAAAATGATAAAAGTTTTATTTTAACTAGAATCATATACTATGTACCTTTTACTTGAAGGTGGTAAACGAAAAGCCAGTTAATTTAAAACTTTTTGAAACGCAAAAGTATAACAATTAACTTCGCGCCGATTGTGAGGCTTTTGTAGAACGAGCCTTTTTTGTTCGTTTTATTTACTTCGGGAAAAGCTTACGTTTGCCCGTTCCTACACTATGGTAAGAACGGGTTTTGTAGCTAGTACCGACAGAGTCAGGGGAAACACATTTTCACGATACAGGGTCGGCTACTCAAGTCCCTCGATTGGTGCTGATTTACCACAATGCACGGAAATGTTTAAACTTTGCAGTTACTCAAAATTTTTTCTACATTTTTAACAGGTAGAGGCCGAAATCTGTGGAAGAAAATACAACGGCAGAAAGCGACCATGTGCAAACCGCTAACTGCATGCGGTTTATTTGTTGTGGATGCTGGTTTACCGCTCCGTCTTTTATCCGCCATAGTTGCCTACACCGTAGTCCTTCTTCAATTCAGTTTTAAATAAGTATTTGATTATAACACGTACTTAATAAAGCAAATTTATTGCTTAATATTTCTTAAATAAATTAGATATTGAATATTTAAATTCTACTTAATAGGTTATAGTAACGTATTCCCAGAGTGGGAGACGCAGGCAGCCGTGACGCTGTTTATGCTAGTATGGCTGCCGACGTTTACTTTTTAAAGTACTCGTAATTGATGCTACTTTTGAATAGTGTTGGTTATTATGTAATATTAGTGGACTGCATAAAAAATATTATTATTATTTCAAACAAAGTTTTTGTGATGCAAATGTTTGTATTAAAACAAATCGTTGATTCGACTGCAACAACTTCCATTAAATATCATCTCTTCTCTATCTTTATCAACGCAATAGAACCCAAAAACATGATTGTTAAAATTTTTGTCTGTGTGTTTGTGCGCACTAATCTCAGAAACGGCTTCACCGATTTGGGTGCAACTTTATGTCTGCACTGTACTAAGCTCAACTTAACATTTAGTGAGTGTGAGTTTTATTTAAATAATAAATAAAAAAGGTTATATCAACTTAAAAACCAAATTGAAAATCTGTGATGTAAATGCTATCTAATAGCTACAGTTGAATTGGACGAAACTATAGTTATCTATATATTGTGATCTGAAAAAGAACGAGGATTGTAAGTTTATATAAAGTTAAAAAAAACCGGCGAAGTGCGAGTCCGACTCGCGCACGAAGGGTTCCGTACCATCATCTATAAAAACGACCCACCAGCATTGGGGGTCGTTTAGTTTTATACATTAAAATGTATAAAACTTTGCGACAATATGATATATATACCTTTTTTATACTGTTAGAATGACCTTGAACGCAACTTCCTTAGGTTCGACTCGCCCCTGGATCTGCCTAACAGGAAATGAGCCAGAAACCAAGGGCCGATATCGACCTGAACGGCACTAGAAAGTATTTTAGTAGTGATGAGAGGTACAAAAATAAGAGGATATCGGTACTAACATTATAAGACTGAAGAATTTTTTTGAACTCGCTAATCTCGGGGAATACTGGTCCGGTTTGTAAAATTCTTTCACTGTTAGATAGCCCATTTATTGAGGAAGATTGTAGGCTACTGTTTAAGCACGATATGTATAAAATGTACGAGTAGTACATGCGAGCGGAGCCGCGGGCGAAAAGCTAGTCTCAATACACTACATCGTTACTTTTACCTATCCATGAACTTCACTGTAGATGTTACCGGTGAAGAAAAATCTCAAAAGTAATTAAACTTATTAAAAAATAAAATTCCCTTTTCTCCCAAACCTCATCGCTTCATTTTCAACTCAACTTATTCCAGTTACACCCTTTCTTTTGATAAATGTACGACTTAATATATCGTTTAGAAAATATCATGTTTTTTGCTATTTTCTGAACTTTATTATGTTAAAATGTGTAGAAAAATTTAAAAAAGATTGTCGCCGCTGTGGGCATCGAACCCACGTCTTCGGAATTCGCGGCCGTTTTATTGTGTTATTATACTTTTAACATATCATGCCTGAACTCCTGAACGGATTCGAATATCTACATTTTTGAATGAAGATTTACATACATGACAAGCGCTGAATTGTAACGTACTAACATAGTATTTAAAACATTAAAAATGAACTGTTCTTTGGACATGCCGTCATGTCAAGAGGAAGAAGGAAGCAAAAATTAGTAGGTATTACAAATAGCAACACCGCATTCATTGTGTAAATTTTGTCCCCGAACGACAATCTCGAACTTTAAATTTTCAAGAATTTCTAAGTAATTAAGCGAGTAATTACCCGAACACGCTTTTCTTTTGAGAAAGAGCTCAGCTTCGAGGTCCTAAAAGAAAGGAGCAAATTTAAGTATAATTTCTCAAGGGACACTATACGTCATGACGTATTAAACACATACTATGTACTCGTATATTAAAATTCGTGCCCAAAATAAAGGCCATCGTTTTCATGTAATTATTGGTTTTTTAAAAAAAAATGTGTAAAGATATAAACCAGATTTAAAGTGACAAGTAGTGATTCCTGACGATGTTTTGAAAGGTTGTAAGTGACGCAGTACGTCACTACTCCATAGGTAGAGCTTTCCAAACGCGCATTTTAAACGAAATAGTATAGGAAAGATTTAGTCATAAATTTAGTTTGTAAGCAGGTATTTTCCATTTGAAATTTGTCAACCAAGAAGTTACTTATACTTCTTTTTTACATGTACTGCAATGAACACCATAGCTAAGTTTAAGATAAAATGGTGGCCCCATTGAAATGATGACATAAACAAACGTAATAATAAACAGGAAAGGACTTGATTGGAAAATAACAACTTATGCAAAGCTACTGATTTGATGTCAACTCGAGCAGAAAAATGTCAATTGTAACTGTTCGCTCTCCGGAATTAATGTCAAGAGATTTTAATTCACTTTATATATTTTTAAAATTTTTTTTACTCGTAAAGTTGAGATAGAAATGTTTTGAATTTTGCGTTTTCGATGATTCATGCAGCTTAATATTTTTTATCAAACTGCGAAATAAGCTAATACAATATAACTTTATGTTTTAAAAGTGTTTAACAGTGGAAAAACTTATGATAAAAGGAAACTTGATCGTCCTCTTGAATCGAAGTAAGGAGGAATTGTATCCTTTTGTGTAGGTGTGTAGGGTAAAGAACGTCAAATTAATTAACGAAATTACAACAATTTGTCAAGTAGGGACAGTGGAATTTTTTTTTCCGGATACTTGCTTGCCAGCTGCGTCCCATTTGGCAATAAGACTCAATAGCCATAAAAGGCCTCTCTTAAGCTATTTTCAATTACATTCGCATTTTTCGCCAAGGACATTAAAAACAATTGTTTTTACGCATATTATAATTTAACAGAAAACTAAATTATTTCAATGTTTCGATTCGTCTTTAGGCAATGTTAAGATGGAGATATTAGTTTGTATATTGTTAATTTATAACAATAAATTACTTGCTATGTTATTAAAGAAAACAAACATCGAAGTGATGTCCTTGTAGTATATCATACTATTCATGTATCACTTTCTCTATACTGCCCACGTTTTAAACGATATTGTTTCAGTATTATATAACTTATATCAATTGGTATCTCTTAGTCGTAGTAGTATTATTACGGTGGTAAGGCCACGCAACAGCCTCGGCTGTTGCACGAATGGGCAGGCTCGTCTGGGTAAGTACCACGACCTCACAGAAGACCGTCGTAAAGTGGAAGTATGACAAATACTTTCGCGAGTCGATGAGTGAGCTGGCCGGAGCCCAATTTTCAAAAGGCTATCAACACATCAGGAGCCCTCGGGTGTAGCAGATGTCCATGGGCGTTGGTATTTACTTAACATCAGGTGAACCGTCTGCTCGTTTGGCAACTTTTCACATAAAAAAAGTCACTTTATTATCTTCGTTTATACAACCAATAATTACATGAAAACGATGGCCTTTATTTTGGGCACGAATTTTAATATACGAGTACATAGTATGTGTTTAATACGTCATGACGTATAGTGTCCCTTGAGAAATTATACTTAAATTTGCTCCTTTCTTTTAGGACCTCGAAGCTGAGCTCTTTCTCAAAAGAAAAGCGTGTTCGGGTAATTACTCGCTTAATTACTTAGAAATTCTTACAAATTTAAAGTTCGAGATTGTCGTTCGGGGACAAAATTTACACAATGAATGCGGTGTTGCTATTTGTAATACCTACTAATTTTTGCTTCCTTCTTCCTCTTGACATGACGGCATGTCCAAAGAACAGTTCATTTTTAATGTTTTAAATACTATGTTAGTACGTTACAATTCAGCGCTTGTCATGTATGTAAATCTTCATTCAAAAATGTAGATATTCGAATCCGTTCAGGAGTTCAGGCATGATATGTTAAAAGTATAATAACACAATAAAACGGCCGCGAATTCCGAAGACGTGGGTTCGATGCCCACAGCGGCGACAATCTTTTTTAAATTTTTCTACACATTTTAACATAATAAAGTTCAGAAAATAGCAAAAACATGATATTTTCTAAACGATATATTAAGTCGTACATTTATCAAAAGAAAGGGTGTAACTGGAATAAGTTGAGTTGAAAATGAAGCGATGAGGTTTGGGAGAAAAGGGAATTTTATTTTTTAATAAGTTTAATTACTTTTGAGATTTTTCTTCACCGGTAACATCTACAGTGAAGTTCATGGGTAGGTAAAAGTAACGATGTAGTGTATTGAGACTAGCTTTTCGCCCGCGGCTCCGCTCGCATGTACTACTCGTACATTTTATACATATCGTGCTTAAACAGTAGCCTACAATCTTCCTCAATAAATGGGCTATCTAACAGTGAAAGAATTTTACAAACCGGACCAGTATTCCCCGAGATTAGCGAGTTCAAAAAAATTCTTCAGTCTTATAATGTTAGTACCGATATCCTCTTATTTTTGTACGTCTCATCACTACTAAAATACTTTCTAGTGCCGTTCAGGTCGATATCGGCCCTTGGTTTCTGGCTCATTTCCTGTTAAGCAGATCCAGGGGCGAGTCGAACCTAAGGAAGTTGCGTTCAAGGTCATTCTAACAGTATAAAAAAGGTATATATATCATATTGTCGCAAAGTTTTATACATTTTAATGTATAAAACTAAACGACCCCCAATGCTGGTGGGTCGTTTTTATAGATGATGGTACGGAACCCTTCGTGCGCGAGTCGGACTCGCACTTCGCCGGTTTTTTTTAACTTTATATAAACTTACAATCCTCGTTCTTTTTCAGATCACAATATATAGATAACTATAGTTTCGTCCAATTCAACTGTAGCTATTAGATAGCATTTACATCACAGATTTTCAATTTGGTTTTTAAGTTGATATAACCTTTTTTATTTATTATTTAAATAAAACTCACACTCACTAAATGTTAAGTTGAGCTTAGTACAGTGCAGAAATAAAGTTGCACCCAAATCGGTGAAGCCGTTTCTGAGATTAGTGCGCACAAACACACAGACAAAAATTTTAACAATCATGTTTTTGGGTTCTATTGCGTTGATAAAGATAGAGAAGAGATGATATTTAATGGAAGTTGTTGCAGTCGAATCAACGATTTGTTTTAATACAAACATTTGAATCACTACTTGTCACTTTAAATCTGGTTTATATCTTTACACATTTTTTTTAAAAAAAAAAAAACACTGCCCCCACTTAGGATATCATTATCCTGTATTGTAAGGACGTTTTACAAACATAAATTCCACATGGACAAACACCCAGATTCGAAAGAACTATCTGTGGGTCGCACAAATAGACTCTAGAGAGGTCTCTTAAAAGCGGAGCAAAAACAAACAACCAGAAGATATTCTTAGTTATTTGAAACCATTTGTTTCTTTATCATAGTTGTGTCATTGGCGATATCATAAATGGACCGCCAAGTAAAGAAGAAGAAGACGTGAGGTCATGATAGCTATTGACTTCGTAATTTGGATTAGCGGCCACACCGCGGCAGTAAATAAATAAAACTATTTATTGCTTAAGTGTTTTTTAGGAAGTTGTTAAAAGATGAGCTTTTTTTTTTCGCATGCCACCTTCTCACATAAAAAAATCAAGCTGAAAAGCCGACCACGTCCGGCAGTAAGCCACAAATATGGCAGTGGTGTGGCGGGCTCACGTGTCCCTTATGCGCACGGATATCCGTCAACAAAATTGGTTATGCGAGCCACCAGAACCGAAGTGATTGCCGTGGCCGATAATGGACAGAAAGTTGTGTAGTCGTAATGTTATACATATTAGTTTTGGTCAAAATGGTTTTAACGTTATTGTTACTCGTTATATTAGGCTAGGGCATGTCTAATAAATATATTAACGAGCGTCATATCTAGTAACAAATAAGCGCATGTTTGATACGTACGACAACGACGAACACTATAATGCAACGGGCATCTTAAATGCCTAAAAATTCCAACAGTTAAATGAGTCCCATCTAAATTCGATAAAAAAGAAGGACCATACCCTATCGTTTTATTTTTTAAGTACAATATTAACTATTACATTACAGTATTTTACGGATTTGATCGCGTTTTGTTTTAAACCCCGTCGTTAAGACTTAATAGTGTTCATGGTCACGAGAAAGACGATTCCAATTAAACGCGATAAAAGCAATAAATTAGTTTAATGTTCTAAATTAACTTGTACTCTCGCTGGTGTTTTAGCTTTCAGTCCGTAGACTATTAAAGCTTTATTGATGACTCCGTGACGCAGTTGCGAAGGCATTGGCATCGGCATCGGGGTCCCGGGTTCGATTCTCACATGGGACAAGTAAGTATTCGTGGTCTATTTATTTAAAAAAAAAATTGGCTGATTTAAATTGCGCTTTATTTTATTAGCGATTTTTGGTATTAGGGTTACTTTAGATTACAGAAGCTAAATTTCGGCATCAATAGGCTTCTCATGCTAGAAAAATGGCCACAACAGCACTTGCCATTTTTCAATGTTAATAACGTACTCTTTGGGTCCTGCACTATTGGTAACACTAGCCACGGATGTCAAATATGCATTAAGCAATTTTAAGCATTTTGTTTTCACGTCAAAAGTCAAAACATTGCATTAATTTTGTGACAGTTAAAATAATTAGAAATTAAAACATAATAAATTAAGCTTTTCAATTATTCTCTACCTTACAAAATTCTGAAGCAACAATCGAAATATGGATGATGATTCTATTCAGACTTTACGGAAATCTACCCGGGAGTCATTAAAATTAAACCGGCGATTTCAAAGGGATGAAGTTAATGATGTGCAACGATGTATAAAACAATTAAGGTTAATTATTATTATAGTTTTATTTACTGCATTCCAATCTTAGACATGAAGCCTGTCATATTAAAATCAAAATCACCAATTTTTTTAAAGAACCGGTAATTTACTGGTACTTATAAAATGTACGTTTGAAAATTACCGACATTTATTTTAAAAACAATGCCTAAAAATTTTTAAACGTGGATTGTTATTTTTGATAGCTAATTAGACAGTATATTTTTTTTACTATGCAAGGTATAATTTTAACTGAAAGAATAAAACAATCGATTTTCTAAAACATCTTGTCATATCTTTGCGTCAATTTGTTGCAAGTTGCTTTTATTCTAGCATATCGCCACAAAGTTTTGATGAAGTTGTCCAGAAGTTAAAGTCCAAATCCATTGTGATGGATGCCGATCTTCAAATCCTTAAGAATGGTTTAATGGATAATCCAAAGAACATTGAAATTGTTTTAAGAACCCATGGAACTTTACGTGGCCTTGTAAGAGAGCTTTCAGGTAAACATTATTATATTTCTTGCGTTCATGCTTCGACATTAAATTTAGTAGGAATAACAAAATGGTATGATGAATTATTAATTTTTTGAACAGTAAGAGCTTTAAACAAACCTTTATTGTATATATCTAATTTTGATTTAAATTATGTAATATAATAATATAAATTTAATAAATATTTTCAATAATTATTACTCATTTTTATCTAATAATCCTATTTTACCTGAATTGTAATGTGTAACTTAACAATTATGAATACTTTTTAAATTATACATTAAAAAGTATTCATAATTGTTCGGTTACAATTTGTTTTAAATTAGGTTTTAGTATACTTACTTCAAAGTTGATAGTTTTAAATCAAAATTTTACATACCCAAGATACATTCTTGTTACAAACATGATGCTTGTTAAAATCATTACTTTATTATAAATAAGAAATATAAGGATGGGTGTAAAGCCTTACTATCTATAAAATCAAAAATTTTTCATTTACACACATTCACATTAATTATAATATTATTGTTTTCTAGGTAATGACATAAGAAAACAGTGTGCTGCCGCGGGTTGCTGTTGTAACCTAGCTCTCGGAGATTCAAGAGCATGTATGGCTATAGCTAAGGCATCTGGCCCATATCTGACAGCAGCTCTTGACAATCTCACTGCTGAATTAGCGGTTAGTTTAAAAAGTGACTGCTTACTATGATAATTTGAAACAAGTAGTTTTAAATCATCATCACAATCATCATTTTTGTGTAAATAAAAAATTAGAAGTTTACTAATTAAGTTAAAGATATTAACTATTTTAAAAATTCTGTATGAGAAACAAAATTTGCCAACTTTATATAATATTACATCTATTTGGGTTTTACATATTCCATAATATACAACAACAAATATAAAAGTAAACTAACAGACCAAACTGCATCGAAGTACTGTACACTAACTGTGTTAAGGGCCACCAAACAGCGTTCACTGTTGCACGAATGGGCAGGGCCATCTGGGTTAGTACCACGAGACTATCACTTAACATCAGGTGAACCCCCAGCTTCTTGGTCACTTTCTCAAATTAAAAACCCTTTCCTGTTGTAACAAACACAGGTACCCAGTACCTGAGATATCGACTTGCAAGTCGAGATATGCCGTTATTAGTGAAGGTTTATTTTGAATTGTTTGACAGATAAACTGCGCTTGGGCATTGGGCAATTTGACCGGCTCTGGGACGAAGGCGTGCGATGTGCTTGTAGCACAGGGCGCATTGTCAAAACTCTGTGAACTGCTGGAGAGGAATAACGATGATCTTCAAGAAGCCGCAACTTACGCACTTACACACTTTGCATATCACATGGAAGACGATCTGAGGTGAGTGTTCTGCATTTCTCTCTCGGGGCCTGATAACTTCCTTCTTTGAGTGGAATCATGAACTATCTTTGCTGTTTAATTATGTTTAATCTGAGGAATGTGGCTAATATGTGGAGTTTTTGCAGCAAAGTACAAAAATATTGTCCCAATGTAAAAGCACACCCACATTTCTGAATATCTGGATTTTGTTAAATCCGCTCAATTAATTTTATTCAACACAATATTGCTAAAATGGCACATAATGTCCTCCAATACATGTGAGAGAGATAGCCCCCGTCACTTTTTTTATGTGAGAAGGTAGCCAGTGCTATATTAAGTGATAACCGACACCCATGGACATTTGCAACATCCGAAGGATTGCACATGCGTTGCTACCTTTTAAGTGGACCCCAGCCACCTCACTCATCAGACGAAATGCAGTAGTATAACACGTTCGACTTCACAACGCTTCCGGACGGACCTGCACATTTGTGCAACAGCCGAATTTGTCGCGTGGGCCTGCCGCTGAAGCTATTAACCAGATTAAAACATTTATTCTGTTTTTTGGGTTCATCTGTCTGTGGTTCTTGAACACTATAGTCGTCACTGTTTTACAAACTTACCTAATTATTTACACTGTTTCATCTCAGAACCGAACACCTTCAGAAGTTGCTGAAGGCATTGTCAAAAATCGAAGCCAGTCCATCCACCTGCCAACTGGCCTTCATACTATCCTGTCACGGGGACTTCGTGGAAAGTGTGCCCGGGGAATTCCCGCAGAGGTTGCTGGCGGCCTTGGACACGTGCGTGGCGAGACACCAAGGCGGCTGCGGGAGGGACTGCAACTGCGAACTGGTGTATGTGGTCAGGACGTTGGCCAATATGGACGAGGAGGTGTACGGTGCTGTATTGCATCGCTTCTCCAGCGGTGACCTCGGCAAGAGGCTTTGGCAGATTCTTAATTCAGACAGCGGTGGACTCGGGCAATCCCTGTTGTGGCTGTTCGGCAATTTATACAACTCTCGCACCGACGATGCGTTCTTTGCTACTTTATGAGAATCTTTGTGTTTTTTATTATTTAATCAATTATTGTAACTAGCATTTTCAATTCTGCTATCGTCAGCAACATCACGCATCGGTTATCACTCGACTGGCTTGTTAATTTGTTTTTTTTTTTTCTTACGAACATGAATGAAAGTGATAATAAAGGTGTTACAGAATATTAGTTTTATTGAAATCTTAAAGGGCTGACACCGACACACAACGAATAAAACACAGGCAAAGAGTTTGCAATAAATATATTAATATATCAATAATTATAATAATATATTATGTATATTATATAATTTAATAATCAGATTAATATGGATAAGACTACAATTACAGCATACAGAGGTTTATAATGACTCACAAATGTAGCTAAGGGTGTGTTCACACTAGCAGCAACGAGCGAATATAAAGATATTTTGATAAAATTTCGTTCCTTATGAATACCCGTAAAGACAAAAACTTTATTTAAATACTATCAATTATTTATATTTTTATTGTATTACGTACATATTATGGAATTTACCTAAAAAGCTAACAATGAAGAAATAAATAAGATGATAAACAAAATGATCATTCAATTGTCTTTATAACTTCAACTTTGTGGATCCACAACTGTCTTAGTTTCGCTTCCTTCTGTGTAAATTATTTCGTTGGGCTCTTTAAAAAAAGATTTGCTTATATATGCCGAAATAATTATGTCATAGACTTTGGTTTTCAATCATAACATGACTTAAAAAAATCCCCTTGCAATACACGTACACGTAAACCTTCTTAGAAATGTAAATAATCACAAATCAATAATACCTAAATACTAATTACACAACAAGTGGTACCTCAGCTATTATACGACTGGCGCGCGCATTTAATCTTATTCCATCGCTTTGTTCCAGCTATACATCGCTCTCTTTACGCCATATCTTTCTTCGATTTCATGTAACGAAACGTACACAAAACTCGACACGTCCTAGCAATTTCCCCCTCAATTTTGGTCCAATTCTTCTGCGCCGCATAATGTTGTAATTCAGAGAACTTTCACGTGCCTTCAAACGTGTACAACGCCGCTAGTGTGAATACGCCATTTTAAATCTATATTTACCTACAACGAGATGCACTGCACGCATAGCCGTATGGAGATTCACTTTCATTTCCACTGTGAAGAGGCCGTCGATTCGTGGATTCGTCGTTTGTACAGGCCGCTATGCGTGCAACTGCCTCCGCGGCAGTAAAAATGTATCTTTTGGAATGGTTAATATATTAAAGTAAAGGAAAACTATTGAGCACATAACATCATACATCAATGCGTGGATAGGGGGAGGTAACTATTTCACGCACTATTGATTGCAGCGACCTTACCTATTACGCTGTCACTTTTAAACTAGACCTTTGCCTAAAATCGCGGGTCTCCAGTGTAGAAGCATTTTATTTCGCTTCACCCATAAAAGTTTCTAGTTCACTAGTAACTCCGCCGTTATATAGCGATGGCCTAAGCTCCTACGTTGATTATGAGGCTAGGTCTCTTGGTTTTTTCGTATGTAACCAGCGAAATAATTATGGAATTGGAATTTCTATTCGTAATTCTTGCTGCAGTTATCCTAAAATTGACATGTCATAAGTAGTTTTTTTTCCATAACTTTCCCGTCAACAAATTGCTGCTTAGCCATGTGCGTTTAACACTTTAACTACCGTTCCACTGCTCTCTAAATATTATATAAAACATTTCTTTAAATTTCTTATTCAATTACGATAAGAGTTTAAAATTTCAAAGGCTTAAAGCGCTAGTGGTGTTTCACGATAAAATATTCTCAAGCCATTCTTTGTCTTACCGCCCTTACGTCTGTCAAAGTGACAGCGCGGGAGAACTGTTCAACGTTCCTTCGTACGCAGTACACCTACAGCCTTTCCGTTTACATGAGCTCACTGCTACATCACGACTCGTTACAAACGCTCTGATGTTTAATTAAAAAAAAAACAACAGCGTGCGTCGTACGCTCGAAAATAAAAACAAAACCTCGACGCGGCCGTCAGACCGTTTACGAACTCATATATCAGGCGGTCACGCCTAATCGAGGCTGGATGAAACGTCCATTGTTCTGCTCTGTTGTCTGGTGATGTGAGGGCAACGCGGAGGGCGGTCGTCGGTTACGTGTGGTCGGTGGTGTGCTTTCGGTGGTGGTGGCGGCGTTGCCTCGGCCGGGCCTCGCCACCGCCCCCGCCCCCACCCCCGCCCGTGCTTCCAGCACCGTTTGCGCACACTGCAACACAAAACGAAGCAACGTTG
Organism: Iphiclides podalirius; assembly: GCA_933534255.1. Taxonomy (NCBI): domain Eukaryota; kingdom Metazoa; phylum Arthropoda; class Insecta; order Lepidoptera; family Papilionidae; genus Iphiclides; species Iphiclides podalirius. Next base: position 2,375,289 of record OW152830.1, on the reverse strand, counting down.
TATACGCTCTTACTTATGTGTGTATAGTACAGTGACTCCTAAGACTATATGAATCTGTAATGCTGCTTTATAGAGTAGGCGGCAAGCGAGCAAGTCGAGTGATGGTAAGTGATCATCGCCACCAATGTACGATAATGCATACTCAAATGTTGATAAAAATATTTTCTGTCACTATTAAGTATAAGGCTCAGATCTGAAAAACAGCATCACATGCCGAGTTCATCACTTCACATCTCACTACCTGTAAACTGATACCTAATTTACGGCCGGTGTCAATATTCTATGTATATCGACGCTTGAAAGGCAACCCTAACTAAGCGACAAAAATCCGTAAAATGAGTTATATATACCATTCGAATCGCCAGAATTTTTCGCGTCGTTTGATCTGAGTCTCATGGTTCTACGACGAGTTTTTTGTCGCTTAGATATTGAGAGATTTCGGTAAAAATCTACATAATGTGCTTACTAAACGACAAAAAAATATTGATTTTAAGAATATGCAGCACATCGACATTTTGAAAATTAGGAATATGAACTTAGTCGGTTTCTTATATATTGACTTTTTCATTTATTTGTATTTACGTATTTTTACTTGTTATGAAATTTCCCTTTGAAACTACTTAGTAGATCTTACCTACAAAAAGCAATTGTAATTCATGTGGTTACGTATTTTAGCTTGTTATTATATTTTGTGAATGTGTCTTTTGTATAAGTTAACCTGAAATAAAGCGGAAGAAAATTAGAGCTTAGATATTTTTAGTTGATAACGGTTAATATTAATGATGTCGGTTATATAGTTCTACTTGATATTCTAAATGACCAAGCATGGCGAGTAGATAAATTTACCCGTACGCAAATTTTATTTTCCCGTCGCTAAGGAACTGCGTAAGTTTCAAAAACTTTGTATAGATATACACGATACGTGAAGTGACACGCCTATACGGGTTCTCAACCAGGCGTCTGCAGTCGCTTAGGGAGGACGTATTTAACATTTTGGCGCAAATTCAATGAAGACATGGTAATCGAACAAATTATGCAAAACTCTCTCAAAACAGATAGTCACTTTATCAGCTGAACCAGCCATATTTATCACTTACCTCATATCACGATCTACCGTCTACATCTGCAGGACTAAGTAGAGAATCAATCGTATCAAATCTAATCTAGCATTTTGAACGTTTTCTGGAATTTTGTTGTAGTAACGTAGGTATACATTATCCCATAAAACATTTACTTATTTTACGCAGTCTACTTGGAGGATCAATTTATTTTTGTTCCTAGTATTTATATCATGAACATTATTATGTCTTGAAAATTTATCCTTATTTTTATGGACATACAAACATTTTCAAAAATGTATTGAGAAGCAACAGTCAATACCTTTATCTCTTTAAACAAGTTTCTTAATGATTCTTTGGGGCCCAGATTGTAAACTGCACGAATAGCTCTCTTTTGTAAGATGAAGATTGTATTACTGTCGGCCGCGTTTACTCCAAAGCAGAATGCCATAAGACATTATACTGTGGAAATAACTAAAATATACCAAGCGAGCCGTATGCATATCAGTTAACTGTCTTATTTTTCTGACCGCGAAAGCTGCTGAGCTAAGTCTACTCGCCAGTCTATTAATATGGGGGCCCCATTACAGTTTGGCATCAATAGTTATGTCAAGGAATACAGTTGAGTCAATAGGGTCCAACGCTTCTCCATATAAAAGAACATCAGTTTTTACATGTTTAACATTGGAAGTTGTAAATTTAATACATTTAGTTTTTTTATTATTCAACAGTAAATTGTTAGCATTAACCAATGTACTACAGTGGATAGAGTATTGTTTACATCGTCATAACTTAAAGAACGTCGTTTTACTTTAAAAATTAAAGAGGTATCGTCAGCAAACAATACTATCTCATGATTATTATTAACTAGATAAGGTAGATTTATGTAAATGAGGAAGGGAAAAGGCCCAAGAATAGATCCCTGCGGGACCTTCATATTTACCAGGGCCCCAGGAGATCTCTTGCCATTCACGTCAACTCTCTGTATTCGATGGCTCAAGTACGATTTCAGAAGATTGAGTGCAGCATCTCTTATTCCATAGTGGCGTAGTTTCCTGAACAAGGTCTGATGCTGTACACAATCGAAAGCTTTGGTTAAGTCACAGAATATACCTAAGGCATCCTGCGACTCTTCCCAGGCTTCAAAAATATTCATAACAAGCTGAACACCCACATCCGTTGTTGAGCGACCCCTAGTAAACCCATATTGCTTGTTATGTAATAAATTATGAGAGCTAAAATGCTGTAACATTTGATTAAACATGATTTTTTCAAAAACTTTACTAAGAGTTGGCAGTACAGGGATAAGTCTAAAATTATTGGGGTCGGAAGTACTACCAGATTTAAACACCGGAATGATTTTACTATGTTTCATATCATAGTTCATATTCATAAGGCCAGGAAATTCGCCACGATTGATACAAATATTAAAAATAGTTGCTAGGTAAGGCGATATAGCATCAATAATAGAACTGATCACCTTAACCGAGATCCCCCATAGATCTGCAGAGAACAGATTGTCACTCTATCTATTGGGTGTCGTCCTATACTGCGATGGCCAGTACGAGGCTGCCACTCGAGAACCTTTCTTCCCCAACGGTTATCAGTTCTACGAGCTATATGGCCGGCCCATCGCCACTTAAGCTCACTAACCTTCTGAGCTTTGTCGGTTACGTTTGTTCTACTGCGGATGTCTTCATTGCAAACTCTATCATGCAGAGAAATACCGAGCATAGCCCGCTCCATAGTTCGCTGAGCGATTTTGAGCTACCTCATACGGCCAGCAGTGAAGGACCACGTATCAGTCCCGTATGTCATCACTGGCAGCACACACTGGTTGAAGACTTTAGTCTTCAAACATTGAGGTATATTCGGCGCGAAGATTTGCCGAAGTTTCCCGAACGCTGCCCATCCGAGTTGGATTCGCCGATTGACCTCTGCGTCGAAGTTGAACTTACCTAGCCGGACTAATTGTCCTAGATATACATATTGGTCAACAAATTCGAGCACAGTGCTCCCAACAATAAAATTAGACATGATCTTCGTCTTGTCCATATTCATATTAAGGCCCACCCGTTGCCGTTGTGAGGCACTGTTTAAGGTCATTGAGCATAGTACTAAGGTCCGCCTGCGATTCTGCCATGATGACTATACGTCGGCATATAGAAGATGGGTGATGTATTCGCCATCGATGTTTATACCACGTTCTTTTCAGTCCAGAAGCTTGAAAACATTACTATGTTTAATAGTTTATTCATGATAATTCATTTACCTAAAATTGTTAGTTATAGTTTTTTAGAAAATGAGTCATCTTCATGATAGTGTAATTTATGATTGCGACTGCAATAACAATTGTTCAATTTAAGATGATCTCAGACTCCACATAATTGATTTCATTTATTTTTGTGCTTGATTTACCAATACAGTTGTTGATTTAATGTCAATTACGAAGCTAGGTTTGGAGTAATTTTAATAACTAGATAGAATTTCCACAATCACAAAAATCATTAAATAATGGTTAGGTAAATTTACTTGATTTATTAATTTAAACTCTGATTATTTTAGATCAATTTTTCTGTATCAAAATTTTAAACTAAGTAAATTTACCTATTTTTACATGTTACAGCATATGCTACAGTGATGTTTTATATAATTTTACCTGTTTATGAAATCAGGTAAATTTTATCTACCCGACACAAACTGGTGTTTATAAAAGTGTGAGCTGTCTTATTGTGACAATTTCAATAGCAACAAAAAAATTAATTCTACCAGTGTTATCATCATTTAAATCGAACAATAGGTTGAATTTTTATGATTTTTTAAATTTATATTTGAACTTTAAATCACTCTCCTGTAAAATTTGCTAAGTGTCGCTTAGTTAGGGTTGCCTTTCAAGCGTCGATATGTAGATTTGGTTACTAGCTATAAATATTTGATATTAGCACCATAATACGGCAAAATATCTCTGGTAATCAAATCTACAGATAGAACATTGAAACTGGTCGTTAATCTATTTCTTTCTCTGGTGTATAAATTAATTGACGCCTAGTTTATTATTTACTTAATCATCACCTCTCAATCACCGTACATTACATTAGAATAAGCGAGAGCAAAGGACAAATGTCCAAGTTTGAATTTATGTACTTCATTACCCTGACTAAAAGCAAAAGAATAAACAAAACTACGCTTTTGAGAGGCTGGAGGGAAGGAGTTCTCCTTCGAACTGGCAGTCTGGCACAATCAACAACAAGTTATTGACCTAATTGAGGCTAAAGCAAAAAGCTACGTTGAACTAATTTTATGACAAAGAAATTACATTGCATTATTTAAAGCTCATGTAGGAAAAGCATTGCGAACTGTTTGTATAGATGAGTATAAATATCGATATTAAACACGGCCTGACAAACTAAACCGGGTCTTAAAAAAATCCAACTAGTTCTTAAAGGTTTCAGGTGGATCATGGGGGTCATGAGCCCCTCGAAAATTGAATACTTGGAAACATGGTATAACTCGTTCAGTCATTAAAATCTTACTAGATAAACCAATAAAGACAATGATCGTAGAAAAACATTTTTAAATGTTTTTAATGCGCCATGGACAAACTTCAATTTGGCACCCAGTAAAATAATTGCAGTTTTTATTCGTTAGTAGCGAAGACTTTACTTCGATTATAAAGATATTGAACGTAAGATTTCCGGGTACAATTAATTCTCATAAGAATACCACTAACACAACATTAAAAAATTTACGTTTAAAAGCGAAAGCACGATAATAATATTAAAATTATAAGCAGATAATGTCACTTATAAAATAAAAAACGCTACATAATTATCTGAACTTAAATAGTGGGACGTTTGTATTGCATTCTGAGGGGGAGGCCTATGTTCAACAGTGGACGTCTTGCGGCTGACGATGATGATGACGAAATAGTGGGACAATTCTTGAGGCAAATCACGACGCCGAGGACAGATCGACGTGGTGTAACATAAAGTAAAGTATCAGTATAGAATCAGCCTATACATGTCCCACTGCTGGGCAAAAGCCTCCTCTGTACAGAGGGTATTAGGGCATAGTCCACCACGCGGCCCCACTGCGGATTGGCGGACTTCACATTTCTTCAAAATATTTTTTTTTGTTATAATTTCATGAAAATATGCAGGTTTCCTCACGATATTTTCCTTCACCGCTGAGCACGTTATAACTCGCGATAACTTAAAATGAACAATTTCATTAGTGCCGGCACCGGGGATCGAACTCAGGTTGACAGGTGTGACATAACCCGACAGAAAATAATTCTAAAACAGAAGTCACGGCCCTCAGAATTGAGGCTATACGATGCAAGGAGGAGGAGGAGATAGTGGGAATAGAGATTTCGATATCCAAAACTATTTTGTAAATGTTGAACAGGGTACTGTTTAAGAATACACTGTGGTCAAACATGATGGTAACCATTTTATATATGAAAAGGGAAACATTAATGAAACATCATGAATATAAAAAGACAAAAATAAGGGATCCTAAAGAGTACCATAAATATTTTCTTAAAAGATTACATAAGTAAGAATTATTTAATCTCGTACAGAAATCGTTTAAAAATTCTAATCCTAAACTGCCATTTTATGGACAAAAGAGAAATAAGAAAAACGAAAAAATTGTGAAACCGTAGTAGTTACTTTTATCTTTACTGACTGAATGTTTATACCTTGACCTTCCCGAACTGATAAAAATTTCATCAAATTGGAGATCTGCGGTAATATAATTTTTGAAAATGCTAAACACAATGGAGCTAATCAATAAATACGTACTGACTGTATATATAATTATGTAGGTTCTTGTAAGTAAGAAATCAGTAATACCGTTGCAAATCGTCGGAAAAGTATTAAAGAAAGACAAATGCAGTTGCTTTGTGGTAGATTAGAATTGGTTAATGTTAATATAATTATGTATGCTTGACTATGGAGTTTGATTAAAGCGAAATTTACTTAGATATATTACGTGATTCAGCTACCCAATATAATTAGCACCACTGTTAGCTGTGTTAGTACACCAACAGTCAGTGAGTTGAAGGAAGCGTTGAAACAAAAGGATTCGCTGCTTAATTACTGGCCGCGGATGTATTCGCGATATTTTTTATGTTAATAAAATAAACCTCAGTGTGTCCTCACCCTTTCCGTGCGGTATCATTTTTGTAACGACAATTTTCAACTCTGGATACGTGGTCATAGAGTCCACTCGCGATCTATCGTTCGCTTTCGACAAATTTTCATTGCTTAACTCTTTTAATCGGGGCGCGTCTGTAAATAAACAAAAGGGGCATGTTCCTAGCGGTTTGGTGGACAAGCCTTAATCTTTTTTTTTTTTTTTTTTGCTTTTGTTTTTGTGTCTTTAAGGAAATGTCTGTTTTTAAAACAAAAAAAGAGTACATAACACATAAGGATATACTTAAATAAATATGTCTAGACCCTTAATTACTATATTAATAGGTAATTTAAAGTTATGGTATTTTAAAGACTAAATACAAAGGGGGTTATGGATTGAATTTTTTTAACCTTTTCAAGCAACTTTTGACTTTCTCACATCTAAAGTACTATGCATGTATTCTTCGCTCTCCCTACTTACATCGACAATCTTCGACTGTCGACTTTACGACACTTTGACGCTCACTCTCGTTCGTCTATTATTACATATTTGAACCACCCGAATGCTCTATTCACTACAATATTTTCAAACATGCAATAATTTGTCAAATAATTTCATTTTTAAAGAAACAATGGTAGAATTAGTGATTCAGTGCAGCCACAACGTGGCGCGGGAAAATAAAAACAGTCTCTAGAGGTTCTTACAAGGATCTAAAGTGCTGATGGGAATACCTTGGGGCTCCTCGGGCGGTTTGTTGGCTGCGTCCCCGATGGGTTGCTTTTTGCTCTTCTCGTAGCCGTAGCCGCGGCCGCGAGCGTGTGCTACGGAAGGGTATGTTGTGCTTCAATTAAAGGAATGCTAACGGAAGTGAAACGGACGGTCTTCATTCAATACTGTATGAAGTAAATTGATCTCTTTCGATATTGTATATGATGTAATGAAGCTTGCTAACGTCACTTAAGGGGGTGCCGGTGCAGGAAAGAAATTGGGAAGAATATACTAGGAGAGATTTAAAGAGCTTAGAGAATAGAGATATTTTAAGAGATTTCATACCTGTCTCCTTAAAGCTAAGGGAGGTTTAAGGAGACGTAGGTCGTGGTATTTCCCCGGAAGTGCCTGCCCATTCGTGCAACAGCGAAGACTGTTGTGTGTGTTGTTATTACGAAAACTCTAACACTTTCGTTTTGTTAAAACAACACCGCAGATATACTGTCACATGGATCCAGCCCATAAATATAGATAGAAAACGTTAATTTTTCCGTCCACCTGATTCCGATATTGGTTATACACAATGAACATCAACATTTAACCGATGATATTACATACAAATATGAGGTAGATATCTACTAGCGCACCGAAACTGAGGCGCTTTTCGCCAATTGGTGTAATTATATTGCAATTATATAGACTGCTATCTCTTTCGGTATCATACGTTCTGTATAATCTGTCACATTCACCTAAACATGTCATATCATATAACGCCTATCACTACATAGTATAAAACAAAGTCGTCCCGCTGTCTTTCTGTCCTTATGTATGCTTAGATCTTTAAAATTACGCCACGGATCTTGATGCGGTTTTTTTTTACCAGATAGAGTGATTCATGAGGAAGGTTTGTGTGTATAATACATTGCACCCGTGCGAAGCCGGGGCGGGTCACTAGTATACTTATATTATTAAACGATTGCGAGGACGCGGCCGTGTACGTACCGTTGGCGAAGATAGTGGCGCGGTGCGGCGCGAGCTCGGGCAGCGCGAGAGGGCGCCGGCGCGCCCCCCTCGGCGCCTCTCTGCGCACACACGCCCTCTTACACTCGTAGGAAACGCATTGGCATTAGCCCGGTCGGCGTGATGAAATCACAGACGCGTGGGAGTTTCTTTAGTTTCTTTTATGAACCCTATCACAGTCGCGTGGGAGTTTCTTTAGTTATCCTTTAGGAACCCTATTAACTTAAATTATGGGAGAAAGTACTGTTAACGGGACCCCATTTCTGAGACTCCGCTGTCTGTCTTTCCGTCCGTCTGTCACCGACTGTATCTCATGAACCGTGACAGTTCCATGAGATGCAGTCATACATGAGAGTTAGACCGTTGAAATTCTCATAGATGATGTATTTCTTTTGCCGTTATAACAACAAATACTGAAAAATATCGTAAAAAATATTTAAGTGGGGCCCCCATACAACAGATATATTTTTTGCTGTTTTTATAGACAAATGGCACGGAGCCCTTCGTGCGCGAGTGCGACTCGCACTTGGGCAGTTCTTTTAAAATACAATGCCCTTACTGGAGGATATCATTGTCCCGTGTTGTAAGGACGTTTTAGATACAACGTCACGCACACAAACGACCAGACCCGAAACAACTATCTGCGGGTGACACAAATATTTGTCCCGTGTGGAAATCGATCCCACGACCCCAAATTAAAAATTTAACATGGGCTGTTTAGTTCTCACACAGACCTATTTGGTGATTTGAGCTTTGGGATACTTGCTAACTTCAACATTAGTACTGATGATATTTCAAGAGAACTGATGAACAAAAGTTGATGTCCATTCGTTATTACTTATGTTTTGAGCACTCACTCTCTGACGGGCTCCGCCCAGAAGTCTTGCAGGGCGGGGAAGTGGTAAGTGTTCTGGAAGCCGAAGTTGTCGAGCACTCCGCCAGCGCGCAGGCTCGCGTGCAGGGAGCTCTTCATGCACTGCAACTGTGCGCAAGGTCACTGCGCGGAGCCTCGCTCTATACTCACTCACTTCTCATTCACTTCTCACTCACTGCTCATTCACTTCTCACTCACTTCTCATTCACTCATATAGGTGCCAAACGAGTAAGCTGTTCACCGATGCTAATTATCACCGCTGCATATAACACCCGCAACGACGCAAGCTTCGAAATAGAGCTTCTTTTATTCATCGAGTTTCATAATTTGGGCTGACTGATTCCATACTGGGCACACCCTGCATTAAGCGGCCAATAATTTTATATTCACCACTCGATGATGTCATTTGACGTCAAACGATTTGACACACGATGATGATGAACTTGGATGCAGTACACTAACCAGGGCCTCATTTTAAGCTACCATTAGCGTCTGTTACACTTACAATTTACAGTTTTTGTCGATCGTCGACCCAAATTACCTGACACTTGAATTTGTTATTTCATTATTTGAACCTCTATAACATTTATCAATATAACTCATACTGAATTATCCAGCACTTTATGTTTCAACCAGATTTTCCACCTTAAATTTTAAAGACAGATGATGATGCCATGTAACTAATACCCAATTTTCAGCGGTACCTTCTAATATGGTCTAGTAATGTTGCTCTGAAGTTATCGTTGTAGTTGATAAGATTGTCCTGGACCATGACTCTAGATTTTCCTGGACTGTAACTAACGTTTGTGTTACTGATGTTGGATATGTAGGTTTCGAAAATAGTTAGCCATTACATTTGTTTAAATTAAAAAGGTGATGACTTACTAAGGGGATTGTATTGCATGTTATAGCGACCTTACCGAGAGGTGTCTGTTATAGATTTGTTATTATTAGCTTTTTAGGTTTAAGATTATTTTAGAAGAGAATAAGTAAACCTCACATTGTTACCAACTTTAAACATAATTATCTAGCTTATTACGATACTATTATATTTATGATATTATTTAAGGTACTAATCAATTAACGTTTTCCTCGTAAATGATTAACTACTTTAGAAACGTTCTGTTATAACCAATGACCAATAACGATCAGCAATATAAAGTATATCAAGCGCAAACAAACGTAGTAACTGATTAGCGGGCGCCGCGTAGCGCTACATAGCGGCGCGCGACGCCACGTAACATACGGAGCACTACATAAAGCCGCCACGGAGCGGTGCTTATTGAAGCGCGTCGCCACGTAGCGTTACAAGCGCCGCAACGTAGCGGGTCCTAGGAAAACGCTTCGCTATGTATCGGTATGCAGCGCTACAAACGCCACCACGTAGCGGTGCATAACGAAGCGTGTCACCATGAAGCGGTACACAGCGCTACAAGCGGCGCCGAGTAGCGGTGCGTAGCGCCGGACGACGCGACGTAGCGGTACGCGGCGGCGCGCATCTGTTCGTGCGACGTACGTGTGCTTGCGTGGCGGCGGCGCCGTCGAACAAGAGGTTCGTGACCGCGCCGCCCGCGGCCGCCGCGCCGCCGTGTACCTCTCTGCGCTGCCGCTCGGCGTCGGAGCGGAGGCGGCGCACCAGCCGCTCGGCGTCGGCGAGCCGCGCGCGCAGCTCGCCGCGGCTCTCCGGCCCGCCCTCCGCGCCGCCCCCCGCCGGCGCCGCGCCTCCGCCCCCCGCCACCCCCGCCACCCCAGACACCCCCGTCGCCCCCGCCGCCCCCGCAGACCCAGAACACCCCGCGCATGACGCACGCGACTCGAGCGAGCGCAACCTCCTGCAAGGATATTGCACACAACTTTAATTCGATGACCAGTACCCAGTATTGTCCCCCTGAATCCAGTCAGTAGGTTAATGAACATAGAGGGTTCAATTTAAAGTGGGAGGGTCATAGCGCGCTAATAAATTATAAAGGAACGCACTCAGCTTGCGCGTCGAGTAGGCGCTGTAGTTGCAGAGCACGCGCCTCTGCGGCCCTCGCCTCGCCTCTCGCGGCCGCCGCCTCCCGCTCCAGCCGACACACCTCAGCGCGTAGGTGCGTCTCCTGGACACAGGCACACACACACCTCAAACAGAGCGCTCGATCTTTGCGCGCTCATTTCGTAGTAAGTATTCGGATTGAAAATATGAATGTTGAAACAATTGAATTCCAACTGAAGAAAAATACTTTAATCCCATTTCACTGGTAATTTTTCTATTACATCCCGTACTATACTAGGATTAGTTACTTATTGGTTGTTAGTCATATATCTTGAATTATCATTATATATATTATCATTGTGGGCTAATATGGATTTTTAGTGACTCCATGTTCACAAAACACGTTCTCACTAGCTGGAACTCCCACCAAATTATATCGCATTTAACTTTTATTAAAGATTCCGTTATATCGTCTTTTTTCCGTGATATTGACAGAAACTTCGGGAGTTGAAAATATTTAATCATTAAGACAACATTATTGGTTACATAATATGTTAGTCCAACTACCTCGCTATTTTCGGCCGTCTCCTCGCCAGCAGGAGGGTTGGTCTTTGGCGACGTGTCCTTATTGAATATCAACTGGAACTGTAGATCTGTAAACCAGTAATCATGAATCAATAAATTTTACACTATATGTTACTGTGGTGGGACCACCACAGTCATCGATGTATCATGAATGGATACGTCCGTCCGTAAGTTCCACGACCTCACAGAAGACGTGAAGTGGAAGTATTATACTTCTGCGTTTCGTCTGGTGAGTGAGGTAGCCGGGGCCAACCTTATTAAGAAGTAGCAACGCGTCCGCAACCCTACGGGTGCTAGTAATTTTAGCTTATATTTGTTGAATTTACGACACGGGCTAGTATGACGGTGATACATGTACTTATCCAAACTTGGTAAATATTTTGCGAATAGACATATCATCATCACCTCATGCATTTCGATTCACCTGGTGACCTCTTAAACGGAGAAATTCACGAAACACACCTTGCGTATGGACCGAAACAGATGACATCATCTAAGTGTGCAACTAACAGTCCGTAGTAAGTGTAATCCAGATGACTCACTTCTTGGCATCTTATTCGAGTACACTTACGAACATGTTAGTTTAAACCGTATACGGTTCCGGTTTACTTTATGTCCTTAATGGCCATTAAAACCAAAGAAAAGACTCTATCTCACATTGATTGTTGTAATTATTGTATAAACGTGAAACATTGTTATAACATTTGTTTAAGTCATCCGAGCTGTTTAAAAAAGCATGCCCTCGATTGTACCGAATACACCGCATTCATTTGAAGATGTCTACTATATTTAGATGGAGTGTGTGCGAAATAGGCCTCGCGAGAAACAAATACTTCTGTCTCAGAGTAATTGCATTTCATTCAATGTCGGCTGGTGTAAATGTTTTGGCTTCCAGCGGAAGCCAAATTGATACAAGCTGGCACACATAGCAACACATTTAGTAAGGTTATAAAAACATGAAAGCGATTAAAGAGCCAAAACTAACTTACACTTTAGGTGCCGGAAGAATTACGGCTCACCTGTGACCTAACTCATTATGAGCAAGCTACCTTGTAAAATCAGCAAGTAATGTTCTTACAAATATATTTGCAGGTTTTGTAAATAGCACACCTTATGTATAACATCAACTATCACAGCATATCCTAAACAAAAATACGTAGTTTTTAGCTCGGAAACACAGTGCCAGTCTAAACGCGGACTTATCCTTAAGCAATATACCAAGGTACTACAATCACGGTGGGTAAAATAAAAGCGATCTATCTTACTCATTTTACGGTGATTTAATCGCGTCAGCGGAAAACACAAATCTCGGAACGAATCAAATAACTCCGTCCCACTAACGAGGAGAAGTGGCATAGATATTCCTTCTATGAAAAATTTACTTCGAACTGTCTCATCGATATTCGACGTTTCACATTCCAGCTTTGTAGATATTTTGTTGGCAAGCTGCCTCCTCAATTACTTCCGGACGTTCAGCGATGCATATTCATTTCGCTTATTAATCGCTGATCTCGTTCCGCGGCGGAGACTCGACGGACGTTATATAAGTCTGAGGGGCGAGTGAAATAGTTTAAACGGCTTACGAAGCCCCGATCTGAGCGCTGTAGGCTTTAACTCGACCGTTCCTAATATTTACAGCGTTAACAAACATAGAAAACAACAAACACCTACAGCGTGTAACTCGCGATTATGACGCGTATGACTTTTTCACTGGTTTCTTTATACCATAACCATACCCGAAACTGTTAGCGTTTTCTGTAGTGTAAGATACATTTTGCCATTAAAAATTTAAGCCCTTTCATTTTATCATAATTAATTTATAAACTTGTATATGCTCGTTTAATTCTCAGGGGATCTTACACGATGGATAATCATTGTGTTACATGCAATAAATATACAATTAAATACAATGCGACAAATTGTATAGGATTAATACTTTAAAAAATAAAGTTTTATTAAAGCGTATCTGTTAGAACAAATCGGCGTTACACAGGTTACATATAGTCGAAACAAATTCAGACTGGGGATTAGCTAGCTTATGAGTTATACATCACTAAAGCTGCGCTATCTTGTTGCGTTTTTAAGACGTCATCTGACAAGTCCATTTTTTTTTATTAACGAAAAAGAAAACCCACTTCAAATATTCATTTTATAATTGTTATTCAGGAGTTCCCTAAGTGTCTCCGGAGCCAGAGATCCAATACCAATGAAATTAATACGGGACCACATGGGAAGAACCAGCATTCAAATAAAAAAAGAATCGGTTGAAAAGGAGCCACGCGGGCAAGGACCCCGCTACGAGCCGTTTCTTACTGTTCTACCTCTGTTCCTCTCCCTCAGCGCCTCTATCTCGGCGTGGAGGCCGCTCAGCATGAGCCGGTGCTGCTCCTGGAGGAAGCGCACGCTGTGCTCCAGGTGCGCCACCCTCGCGGCCGCATCGCCGCTGACGAAGAACCCGCTGCCAGTGGCCTCTGGTGGTGACTTCTTCACCTGGAACCGCGACATAAGAGTTTATTTATCTTTCAACTTCCACGAAGCACGAACCTGAAGCACCTGCATCCATCAACTTCCCGTACACTTGTATAAAAATGAATTAAAACTTTCGGGTCTGCGGTAATCAAACCTGCACCTTCTGTGCAACGCATGCACCCATTTTACCCACTAAGCTAGGCGGCAGATGACCACACGGCGCGAAAACCTTGACTTCTATCTACACCCTTACGAATCTCATTTATCTAGATATACAAGTTTTATGTCTCATATTGAGTGCAGAGACGGCACTAAAATATAAAAATTAATCCTAAAAACGGGTGAAAGAAAGTAGTTTGACCTGCCATTGTGTTCCCTAGGTGCGCATTTGACGCACCTGTGGCAACGACGATTTTTATTTTAACTGTATTCTCGCTTCTTCTACTTATAATGGAACCCAGTGGGACGCGAAAAATCAATATAGAAAAAACAAACTGTCTCATAGCTATACTTATTGCAATATTCGTACGGCCACACAACGTCGACCTAACTGTGGCTGGGCCTCGCAACAGTCATCGCTGTTGCACGAATGGGCAGGTCCGTTTGGGGCAGTACTTCGACCTAACAGAAGGCCGGAGGGAAGTGGAAGTATTAAACTTTTGCGTTTCATCTGATGAGTGAGGTAGCCGGAGCCCACTTTATTCTAGAGTGGCAACGCATCTGCGACCCTCAGGGTGTTACCAATGTCCATAGGCACGGTAATCGCTTAGCAACGCTAGCTCGTTTACAATCCTCTCATAAAAAAACATTAAAAAACTGAAACGTTCAAACTTGATCAGAGTCAACATACTAATATTCCACCCTCAGGCTTGGAGATAATGCAATTGTTTCAAGACGCAGTGCACCAAAACCTTGAACTAATTAGATTTGAACACTGAGATAAGAGTGAGAAGTGTTTGTTTCCTTTACACTGACAGTGTCAGAGTGTTTTTCTATCATAAACTGTGGTAAGTGTAGATTGAGACGGTGATAAAGGAAGCAATAGCTAAATATCCAATAATCACCCAACTTCAAGCGTATAGCAGACATTTCTGTTTAAAAGACGAAAAAATAACCATAGACAACAAAGAAAAATTTGCATTTGTTCTCGGACGCTTACTGCGTGAGACGACAGAAAACATTTGTTGACATATGGCTGCAATTTCTCCTTTATTTTCGGGAAATATTCTTAATATAAAACAAAAAGAAATAAAAGCATTCAATGCCAATTCACAAAACAACAAAATCAATAGTTTACATTTGTAAGTCCTAAAAAGGGGTTGAGCCTGTTGCCTTGAAATGTTAAAACATTCACGGAAAGCTTAGCTCACGCAACTGGGGCAGAGATTCGGACGCAAAGACATGGAGTACAAGGAAACAATACGCCGGTTGACACTTGAAGACAAAGGAATGCGATTGCAAGCTAACAAGATAGCAGACGTGGATCGCGGCACGGGAGCGATGTCTAGACGGTCCGCTGCCACTGTGCAAACAGCGATAAAAAGCTCCAATACATTACAGCGGCACGTACTGCATTAAAATTTTATTTACACACGTCGAACTATCTTTAACGGGTGTTCTGTATGAGCTTTGTAATTTTTATTGGCTGCAGATACTAACAATCCACCCAAAGCACAGCAACACACATGAAATGGCCCTGTAGTATCCTAATGGAGCGCATATAGTCACTTCTTTCCTCTTGGTAAACAATGAAAAATGTTTTTGCCCAATTTTATGAGACAATTAAGTCAACAAGTGATATGGGCCTTTTGTCAGAACGTCAATCCTAAAAGTGTACTTACTTAAGATTTTATTGATCGACTTAATACATAATTGTATCTACGTTACTAACTTACCAACTTTCATTTGAAAAAATAGACATGGCGAGAGGATACGTTTACGCCATACACCACAGATAAGCAATGTATGGCTTTCAGCGGAATGGCTAATAAAAATACGTTATAAACACTCAGTCGGCATTAAATGTATCACTGTCAACATCGTTCTGTACTTTGCATACATTAACGGGGCAAATCCCGATCAAGGGAGTTTTCCCTTTGTGCCGTTGACCCGTCGTCCGTAGCCGTCTGCTGGCGACAATAGAACAGTTTAATTTACGCTATATTTTCATTAATTTCAGAGCGCCCAATTCGTAACTTTATGCTAAAGAGTACAACAGAAAACAAATTGATTCAAAGCGAGCGTCATAACCGCGACCTACGCAGTCAGCTCGTAAATATTAAAATCCGGAGGCGAGGGTCCTCGCTGGATTCTGAACAACGAAGCCTTCGGTTTGGGGTATGGATTTTTGAGCGTTATTCCGGAGGCGAGGGTCCTCGCTGGACACCCCCAATAGCTAGCTCACCTGCAGCTTGGCGAAGGGCGCCGCCGGCACTAGGACTTTGGAGGCCATCGGGGCAGCTGCAACACCGTTCCCGTATATTATGTCGCGACTGGCGCGCGTCCGTTGGGTCGCGCGACCGGTGGCATCTGCGCGGCCTTGGGGCGTCGCGTAATAATCGAAAATAAAACCGCTCCGAGTGCGTCGGCTATTTCGGTGGGCGACCTTGAGTCGGTAGAGAGGGACGTTCGGCGGCGACGGCGTGCCACCGATGTCTGCGCGGCTCAGGGCGGGAGGTGTGCGGGGGGGGCGCAGCGGGGAGGGGGTGGCGGTATCGATCGCGCTCTCCTCACGCGAGCTGACTCACCCCAACCTTCGTTGGCGCGGCCGCGGTGCATCAGACACTGAGTCCGGCCCAGGTATCTAAGGTACCCCACCGGCGTATTACCCATATTGGCACGCCGACGCATAGGAAATTGCCGATGCGGATCAACGCTAGTTTTCCAATGTTAGAACTTTAACGCAAGAGCTTGACAACCTAAGCTTGACGCAACACGCTTGTGAATGCTAGGAGACGTAGACATTTGCTGGCCCACGAATGCAGAACTGTTGAAGATGAAGCCTAACTTGGAATGAGACGAGAAAAGTTGTAATGAAGATAAAAGTATATAGATTGACATTTTAGCTACAATACAGTTATTCGCTTGTGTCGATCCGTTGTACAACATGTTTATATTGTTAATCTTGTTATAAATAAAGTTAAATTGATATAGAGTCGTCAATGCCAATGTGATCACACAATTAATTGGAGGTTTCGAAAGGAAACACTTTCGAAACAATAATTCATGATCCTATGATTTTGCGCTAAGACGGTTCTGAATTCTGCTGAAATATTTGCTTGTAATAGATTTTTAATGACTCTCAATCGAAATGAAGGATATAAGCAGAGAGTTGACTAGTAAGTACATGATTCAATCGTCATTTATTTTAATTTGACGTAATTAAATAAGATGCATGACCCAGCTTTAGAAACAGATTCTCCGTTGTCCTTAATACAATCTTCGTTATTAATATCGATTATTAAAAACCAATATGCATTATTTCGCACATGTAAGAATATGAAGCTAGTACCTAAGATAATAAATGCATCAACGTTGATACGCAAATAGAACATATAAAGAGAAATTTAATTCATTACATCTTTAAACTGTAAGCGATATCTTATGAAAAAAAAATCATATATGACTTCTTCACTTTTATTAAGCTTTAAAATTTAGTAGAAAAAGTACGAAAAGATTGTCGCCGCTGTGGGAATCGAACCCACGTCCTCGGCATTCGCGGCCTGACGCTTTAACCTGCTAAACTGCTGATTGCCACACCGATCAACAATCTTTTTACAGTTTCCGACAGACAGGACAACAGTTCAGCATCATAATTTTTGTTACATTTTTAAGTTATTCTTTTCATTGTTCAAGAGGCAGCTGAAAATGTAGTGTGAAAAATCGCAGGGAAAATACAATTTTAAACTTTATATTTATTTTCTTTTCATCTATAGTGTGAGTGAAATAAAATTAGCATTATTTTACAGTCATTGCCAAGTCAAGTTGATCATTATTTATTTTAATCCGACTATGACTTATTAATGTATAATGTCGTAGGTACTATGCCTAATGAATTTCGAAGATATGTGAAGTCTGCGAGTCCACAGTGGGTCTGCGTGGTGAACTATACCCTAATATGTATAGAGGAGGCCTTTGCCCAGCTGTGGGACCTATACAGGCTGTTACTTTACAAACTTTCGCCTTTATAATATTAGTAAGGATGCAAGCTCAATTTCCGCTGATACAATAGTTCAAACACGACAGAGACAATATTGACCCACCGCCGCATTGCCTCTCTTCTCGACTCTTGACCTTCGCCTAAAGCGCCCTCAAAATGTTTCAGCTTTTCAGCGTTGAAAAATCTAGAATAAGCTTTGTGCAAAGAGGTTCTATGAAATTCATATTTTTGAATTTCTTCAGGATGTATACTTATTATAAGTAATTTATACCTGCGTGTGATGTTACCATTAAAGTACACCTTAACTTACTGTACTTAATAAATAACATTTAAATACATAAATATTTTCATATGTAATTTACAATTATGTTTAAATTGTATTGTAAACATGTATCTATGAACTTTATTACATAAAGTTAGGAGCGCGAAGAGGTCGCCCTATTTTTACGTCTACAGTTTATTTTCTGTAATATTTATAACAAAAACAATTAACAATTTTGACCCTAGCTCGTGACAATGGGGAATTTTGTGATAAATTATTTCTTCATTAATAAGCTCAGTAACAGTCTTTACATGAAACTTACAATAAAGTAAAACAATCATATCTATATTAAGTTCATTAATCTTAACAATAAATCAGATAATATCTTAACAGAAGAACAAAATTTGGAACCAGAGGCGATCATCAAACTAAAGAAAAAATACCAATAATAAAGCACCATGTATCCACTTCTAGTCTATAAACTTAATGGTTATCACCTTAAAGGGGGTTAGTAGTTCACGTTGAAAAAATATTAGGCGAGCGATAACTTGTAAGTTTCCTTCACTGAGATCGAAGTAAGATTTAGGTGATTTAAATTGATTTTAATGAACTTTGTTTTTATGTGATAAGGTGGCATGCGAGCTGTCGGTTCAACAGATGTTAAGTGATAACCGTCGCCCGTTGGCAGTTGCAATACAAGTGTGGGAACACCTTTTAATAAACTGATCTCCGGTTACTTCACTCACCAGACGAAACGCAGAAGTACCTATAACACTTCCAATTCACGCCGGTTTTCTGTAAGGTAGTGGTATTACCCCGGACGTAGCTGCCCGTTCGTGCAACAGTGAAGAATGTTGCGACGCCCTACCATGCCGCAAAAACACTTATACATTTTTTTAAGGATTTTTAATTCTGATGCATCTATGTTCCTATCGATTACTCATCATTATAAAACCGAAAGAAGCAACTTGCTATCATTTTTATAAAATGTTTTTTTCTTTCTCAAAAAAACCCCCGCTAACGCCTTTAATCATAACGCTTCGAACGATTAATTTATCCATAAAATCGGAGACCATTGACAATTTTTAAGTTTCATTTTATTACAGCTTACAGCTACAGAAACGGATTAAGCTAACCAGGGAGTGACATTTTTTCTAGCTTATTACAACCCTAAACGTAATACTTGAACCTGACGCCACACTCCGGTTTATCATACAATTCTTTAATTGCTTTATATTATCACAGTGCCAGGCCTTAGAGATATCAGATTTAATTTTCTTGTTAATAAACAACCACTAAGTACCAATTATTGGATTCGTATATTCTGCGTAAGCATTCATAATAATTTGTAATGAAGAATGAAATTTCAAAGGTAACCAAAAATATAATTTAACTAATTTTGGTTGTATATTGGTAGATTCTCATTTATGAATAAAAAGAAAAACCTACCTAACTAAGCAATGGTGATAAATTGATTACGAATAAGGACGCGCGATTTAAGGTCACACGTTAGAATCTCAGCGGCGGAAAATATTAAGATTTACAAAGTGTAAATATCACACTGATGTTGTATCAGTGTAAGTTCTCGGTTTATTCTGATTATGTCAAATAACTAGAAATTTACCAGGTACCAAGCTAATAGCAACAATCCAAGTACCTACATTGTTACTGTAAATTCGTTTAAAAAACAAGGTTTAAAGAAAGAAGGTATATGTTGATAATCTTTTAAAAAAAATTCACCTGAATTCAAAACTTAGCGTCTAACGCCTTGCCCGCCGCCGTCGAACTATTTAAGTGGATATGTAGGAACTGTCCCTGTTGTGTGCTATTGTGTTACAAGATTTATCTTTGATAATCGAATGTTAAGTAATGAACACTAATTTTTACTGAATCAACATTACCCGCAATTCACCCATGTTCAAACCTAGAAAATGGGTACTTATTGTTAATAACCACGTCGCATGTCTCTCCGCCATATAAAAAGATATATTTACCTATTGCTCCTTTAAATCTTTGAGAAAATATAATTAATTACAAGCAATTTAGATACCTACCTCACCATGGAGTCCTTCTAAGTTAGTCGTGCTTAAAGTTGGCATGTTAAGCTGAGGGAAATGACGGTTCACTGGTTTTAATAAGGGACCACGAGGAGCTCCCATGGTCAACAAGGGTTCCATACTTAATAACATTGTTAAATACAAATGTTTTTACTGTAATGAAAATAAGTTTACGTCTGTTTTAATAAAGTCCAATCATTTAATCTAACCGCGACGGAAACTTTATAGTTTAGCAACATACTTTTTACGAATACATAGATAGACATAATTATATACTGAAATACGAATAATATGAGATATACGTTGCTGAGCAACCAAACTTTCAATTTAATATTTTTTTTCTAGACTTAAACACAAGATCCGTATAGTGGAACACATTTATGGAATTGTATCTCCGCAACCCCTACTAACGAAAGATGAATATTATAACTTATATAGAAATAACTTCGTCGAACAATCCTATAACAATCCTATTGTTTATAACGTTGATAGGAAGTCACCGTTTTGGACGGGGATGCGGGATAGCATCTCTATTAGATCTGTGCGGGTTAGATACCGAAAGCTTTGATCAACAGGCTTAAATGACTATTCATTCATTTAAAACTTGGATATTGATTCTTTTATAGTTTCTTGTCGACACATTTTAAAATACGGACAGAGTTGTTATTTTTAGATTGAGATACAAGCATATCAGCGTCGGTTGCATTACGAACTAAGAAAACGGTTATGGATAACTTTAAGCCGCTTCAAGTGATTAGCGGAGATATGCAAAAAAAATATAGACACGCATATGTATTTGAAAAAAAAATGTAATATAATTATTAAAATATAAATCTCAAATTTGTCAGAGTTCTCTTAATAATTTTTAGTGAGATTGATATTACAGAATAAATTTTGTGTTGCGTATGGAGCGTCTATCCGAAAAAATATTTCGAATATGTCAATCTCGTTTTCAAATATTGTTTACATTGTTTTATATTTATTATTATTTTGTTTGCATTTAGAATTTACATAAAGAAGGCATAGGAAATTTTTATTTTTGATTGAAGGACGGTTCTTTGATTATATTGTGATGATATCTGATGTCGAGAGAGGTTTTTCTTTTATGCCTGAAATTAACTTAAATGGCTTGCAGGTTTGAATTACATTAGGATTTTTTTATACCTATCTTGTTTATGTTAAGGATTGGAATTTAAATTGTAAATTTGAAAGTAGAGTAATTTTCTGATATAAACGGAATAAACATCATCGATTAATTGTTTTGTTTTGCTATTGTGATATGTACTGATACGAATATTAAAAATAGCGCTTATAAAACTAGAATGTCCTTACGCGTTAAAAGAAACAAAATTGTACTTGCGACTTCATTTTTTAAGACCAATTACACTGCTTTTCGTAGTATGTTGAAGATAATGAACTTAAACAAGCCTGGAAGTCAAGTCGGCGTGAACGAATAAAGCAACAAGAAGAGAAGATATGGGAGGAATTTATACAAGAACAAGATATAGTGCACAGCGTGTGTGAAAGTAAGTGTTTCTTTCATCATCATCATCATCATTTCAGCCTGTTTGAGTCCACTGCTGAACATAGGCCTCCCCCACAGCACGATCCTGAGCCACCTGCATCCATCGACTTCCCGCACATTTGCACAGGTCGTCACTCCATCTAGTGGGGGGGTCGTCCTACACTGCGATGGCCAGTACGAGGCTGCCACTCGAGAACCTTTCTTCCCCAACGGTTATCGGTTCTACGAGCTATATGGCCGGCCCATCGCCACTTCAGCATGCTAATCCTCTGAGCTGTGTTTCTTTAATAATATAATTTTCTTTATTAACTCAAAATAGACAAATATGTCAACTCGAAATAGAAAAATGTGTAATATTAATTAAAATTATTATCTTTTTCTCCTAGGTGACCCATATCAGTTTATTGAGCAATTACCAGACACATATCTACAAGAGCTGTTGTGTGAACGGCTGAATAAGAAACAAGAAAATGATATGAGAGATGATGTGAGTGAATATGTTGTTATAATGTTTTTTATCCTCAATAAGTAAACTATTCCCATATTTATAGTAAATATGGGAATAATTCATTTTGATTTATTACACTGTTCCCACATTCTTTGTCTAAATATTATGTTGTATTTGAAAATATATGGGTGCAAATAGAAAATTGGTAATAAAGATGAAAAGCATCCAAATATCACATATTTGGAATCAGAATAGCACATATTTGTAATTAATAATTCGTATTTAAAAGTTGTAATCATTATCTAGATAACCGTTTTTATACTTTATTCAATAGTAAAAACATATTTTTACTTATTTATTATATATATTATATTGTATAATCTAGATTGAACAGTTACATTACTGGTATTTTGTGCATACCTTTTGGTACTTGAGGGAATTCTCAACAAATTGAAATAAAGTGAAGTAGATTGGGTTTTAATCATGTGGATGCAGGTAGCTTAGAATCATACTTCATGGCAGTATGTGGCAGAAGCTTATGTTCAGCAGTGGACTCTAATAGGCTAAAATGATGATGGTGATATTGATGAAAGAGTTTAATCCATACTAATATTATAAATGCGAAAGTAATTCTGTTTGTCTGTCTAGCTCTCACCCGTAAACTACTGAACCGATTTAAATGAAATTTGGTATACAGATAGTCTAGAGTGTTGTAAAGGGGTGAAAATTCTTAATACTTATTTAAGGGCTTCAACATGAGCGAAGACGTGGGCAAAAAGCTAGTAGTATATAGTTTGAAGAATGAGGGTTCTTTCACCATATCCTTTGATATGTACATTTAAAGTTATTAAATACAGATGATTACAGAGCAATAAACATTTAGATATTGTTAATGTTCCTAACATCATTCAAAGTATTTAGCTTAACTAAAGTAAGCAATAGATAATTGTCTATTAAATAATATTCAATATAAGTCATGAAAAGCAGAAACATTTTTTTACCCAACTCTGCTTTACAACTTTACTCAACTGCAAATATCTTAGAAACAGATTGCCAACCACTGGAGCCCTTGTTTTCTTGTCACATTTATATGTCTGAAACACATATTGGAATAAAAGTCATTGATTTTCAATAAGGGATTGGATGGAATTATTGCCATTCATATACAAAAAATACATAAATTGTTAGTTACTAAAATTATTTGACATTAATTCTATTTGTATATTCTAATATATCACAATAGCTCAAACGAGCCATATTTTGCAGTGCCTTTTTTTGTTTCCTTTGGGACTTTAAAATAAAAAGCATAAATATTATAAACACTCTCCTGTTCAATGGATATGTTGTGAATAATAATCGAGTCAATCCATTGGTTAGCTTTGTGGATATATACGGATAAATACGGAAGTTATATTTTATATATAAAGAGCGAATACCTTGATACAAAGGTTATAGTTTTAGACAAGTTGTATTATTGTATGTTGAATACAACATAAAGTTAGAACGCCTTAAAATTGATTTTACAACATATATCTAACTACCTTGGTCTAATAAGTTGAGCCTGTTTCCATAATAGAGACATATACTCTAAATTTTTTTTATAAAAAAGCATTTGATGTATTACTTATAAATTACAAGTTATTTATGTGTTTTTTTTTTATGCGAAAACTTGGCAAACGAGCAGACGGTTCACCTGATGTTAAGTGAATACCGCCGCCCATGGACATCTGCGACACCCTTGGATTACAGATGCGTTGACAACCTTTTGAAAATTGGGCTCCGGGTACCTCACTCACCAGACGGAACGCGAAAGTATTATACTTCCACTTGACGCCGGTCTTCTATGAGGTCGTGGTACTTACCCGGACGGGCCTGTCCATTCGTGCGACAGCCGAGGCTGCTGCGTGGCCCTACCACCTGGTAAATTATTTACGCGAACACAACGTCTATTCAATGAAATTTTGTATTCCCGACTTTTTGGATGCCTTTCAGCATTTATAGTCATGGAACAGATATATATATATATATATATATATATATATATATATATATATATATAGCGGTGAAGGAAAACATCGTGAGGAAAGGTGTATATTTTCGAAATGTATAACGAAGATACGTGAAGTTCACCAATAAGCGGTGGACTGTGCCCTGATACCCTCAGCGTAGAGTATGCCTCCGCCCAGCAGTGGGACATGTACAGGCTGTTGCTTTACTTCTTTCATGCATTTGACTGCAGGAAGAGCAAAGCGAATTTCCAATCGATCCCACGGACAGCGTCCCAGCTCGTGACCACTGTGCTGATGAAGCGGAGGATGGCCACAACGTGTTGCACATATTCCACGACGAGGTGGACAGCGAAGAGCTATCTGGTAAGAAAATCCCTACTGTCTTTATAATCTTACTAAGTTTATAAAACCTGGTTATGCGTTCGGTATAGAATTTTCAATAGTAATAAACGTTTCACGTCAAGCGACGACTATTTTTTTTATCTGTATTGTGTACCTGAAATGCTTTTGGTATTTATTTGTCTTGCCCTAATCCCACCTATGTAATGTATCCTATAAATAATCATTCAAAATCATCAAAACCATTTTCACCGATGTGGTATTTCTGTTGCCCCTTTAACAAAAAAAAAACACTAAAAATCAGAATAAGCCATGATTTTTGCCGTTTTTATGGATAATGTTACGGAACCGTTCGCGTGCTAGTCCAACTCGCACTTGGCCGGCTTTTTTAATCTATTTCCCTTGCTGCAGAATAATATCCTGTATTCTAAGCAAGTTCTACATATACAAATATCACCCGGACAATAATATGAGCAAGCAGATCCGAACCGTGACGTGAAAGATTTTGATTGCATTTGATTTTGATTGTTCCACGTTCTTATAGGACAACTGTTGAGTTTCTTGCCGGTTTCTTCTCAACAGAAACTGCTTTCCGAACCGGTGGTAACTTACGAACGTGTTAATTTCTTGTAAAATTTTGACGTTTCATAAGAACGCGCAAGCGTGTATGTGAATAAAGATATTTTATTATTATTATTATATTATTACTCGTCTAAGTAGGTCTTTTGTCAAATACAGGCACCGAGGGCGAGGCTTTGGACGAGTCTGGTGGCAGCCCTTGCACCGTGAGGGAGAAGGAAGAGGCTGAAGAGAAACCCCCAGACCCTCAACAGGTCACCGAGAAGGTTTCAAGTGCGTCTCTCTCCATTCCTAGTTCTTTCAGTGAGGGACGATCTTTCTTCTGTTTTTATTTTTTTATTTTCATTCCATTACGTCTTAGCTAAGTGTACGATACAAATTTAGTTGGATGTGTAAAAAAGTTAATTTTCAAATTTATACCAAATTTATTTATTTCCGAGTTAAGTTTAATTACTATTTTCAATTATTCAATTATTACTATTTTAATTACTATGTTCAAACGCGGATCGTCGTCCCGATCGATAGTAATTCTTTTTGTAAAACGTAAACGGCTAAGCTTATATAAATTGCTTCTAGTAAATCCTTTCTAGACGCAAACATATTCATTATAAAATGAAAAGAAGAAAATCAAAAATCAAAATCATATACACGTCATTTATTTTTGTAATCTACCACAATTTTTAATGAGGTTCCTCTAACGGAGAAGAAACAGGCCAAAGAAACTCCGTAGGCATCCTCTTCTTTTTAGATCAATGAAATTAAGACAGTAACTTACGTAACGTTTTCAAAAGATACTTCGATAATGTCGCCGCTGCTTTGGTTTTAAAAGATAACAATTTATTCTATCGAGTTTTGCTTTCACTGTCTATTACGTAAACGGCCAGTTCGTTTATCGAGGACTGTTCTGGTAGCATTACTGCAACTGTGTGTTCTGTGTTTGCTATAACCTAAAAAAAGGAACCCAATTGCAGTTAGGTCGTCGGAAAACATCGCCAGCGTAATCGAGAACAGCATCTACTGCGCCAAGGTTAAGGATCTGCGGGTCAAGATCAACGAGGAGCTGTTAAGCATCATGTGAGTTCTTCAAATAATTGGTACAGCAACGACAACTTTAGAATATCACGGCCACGAATCGGTCAGCTCGTATTGTTCATAAGATCAGTATGACGGTATGTGACCTATCCTCAGCCATCAGTTATTCTTCTTCTTCTTCTTCTTCTTCTTCGTGGTCTTCATTACTGAAGGTCGTGTCCGTCCTGAAAAATTTTCAGTGAATCGGCGACGAGCTGCTTCCACAGCACTCTATCTTCGGCTTTCTTCAAGGCAGTGGAAACAGGAAGCCCGGTTATAAGCTTCACTTGATCAGAGATTTGATAAGCAGCTCTTTAACTCTAGTCCAGTTTGTATCTATGTCCACGTTTTCATCTAGCTTAAAGTTTTCAGAATTATTAATGAAACACTCCTTGAAAACAGCAAGCTGTCGTTCTGAACGTCGAACTTGGCGTTTCACTGAGTTTCTTAAACACCTTTTGAATTTTATACACATTTCTGAGACCAAGAGCTTGTGGTCACTCCCGCAGTCAGCTCCAGGATACGTTTTGGTGTTGCTGATACAGGATCTCCATCGGTTTGAAACAGTAATATAGTCGATTTGGTTTCTAAAACGATCACCTGGCATCATCCACGTATACAAGCGTCTGAGATGGTTCTGGAAGCAGGTATTCATTATAGTGAGGGAGTTTTCAGCACAAAATTGCAGCCATACTTCGCCTCTCTCATTCCTTTGTCCTAGTCCATACTTTCCCACCACTTCTCTTAGATGATTATCGTGAAGTGTTGATCCGACTTTTGCATTAGAACTGCTTCCCATCAGAACCGTAATATCTCTTCTAGGCAGCGTTTAATAGTGTCCTCCAACAATTTGTAAAAATCCTCGCATTCAGCTTCCGAAGACTGTGAAGTCGGTGCATAAACTACGACTAGGTTCACACGACATGGTTTTGTGTTTAATCTCATAGTCATTATGCGGTCGCTCATTGGGTTATACCCGAGTACTGACTTGTTAATAAGTTGAGACAAACAAATACCAACACCATTTTTACTTTTATTGTCAGTCCCAGAAAAGTAAAGAGTGTGGCCTGTGAGTAGGTGTTGTATAGAAACCGGATCCTCTCATGTGTGTTTCTGTAATGCCCAGAATCTCCACATTATAACATTTCTGCTCCCTTCCTATAATTTCCACTTTCCCTGGTTGAAGCATGCCTCGTACATTCCATGTCGCAATTCTGATTTTCTTGCGAAGTTGCGGGCGGTTCTTATTATTCTGTACGTTGTTAATAACACCAGTAGCATCCTGTACGCACCGAGCCTGATGTGTCACTTCAGTGGACCCAGTAGCATACTTCACACCATGCGGCCATCAGTTATAGATTTTTTTATTTAATTTTTATCTTAAATCCCGACTTTGGACCCTGCGAGTGCTTCGAAGCGTCGGGAATTAAAATAAAAATTAATTTAAAAAACATCCTAAAATGATTTTTACCTGTGCAGTAATTGCCTAAATCAAAGAAATCAGTATCGCTACATAGTATAAAACAAAGTCGCCCCGCTGTCTGTATGGCCCTATTTCTGCTTAGATCTTTAAAACTACGCATCGGATCTTGGTGCGTTTTGTTTTAACTAGATAGAGTGATTCAAGAGGAAGGTTTATATGTATAATACATTGGACCTGTGCGAAGCCGGGGCGCTAGTTTTTATATAAAAACTTCGATATTTGTTAATGGGGCTAGTACATCTATACAGCGTGTCGTTACAACCGCGACAATAAATGAACTCACGTCTAACACTACTTGCCAATAATCATAAAAAATATATAAAAAAATATATTTTTCAAACAAACTAATTAAATAAAAAAGAAATAAAATTTGTAACATCCTATACATCTACAACTGACTGATTCAAACATTCAGACTTTTTCATTCGTTGCCACAGCGTCGCATTACAAGTCTCTCCTTCTAACAGTATGTTTTCTCTTTTAAATTCATTCAACCCATTTATATGCTTTATGACCTTTACAATGAACTTTACGTCACAGTTTTATACGTAAGGGTGTTCTTAAAATGTTTGTTTTGTAAAATTTAATAACTCGGTAAATATTGATCATCATGAATGTAAATGTTTCATACAATTTTAAAAAGTTATTCTCTATTGTTCATTTATTGTCGCGGTTGTAACGACACGCTGTATTAGTAGCTCCGTAAACGTTCAATGCGCCCGGGCAAAAATTGCTCCGCAAGTTTAAAAAACAACTTCCTAATATCTGAAAAAAATCACTTCACATTTCGAGTAACTGCCTCCAAAACCAGAAGACCCTGGTAACAATCCTGCAGCGCCGCAAGTTTTTCTTCATCTAACTACAAAATTACATATGAAAGTTTTATCTTCAGTTCAGAGACTAGCACTAAAATTAAAATTTAAAGCATAGGCGACATCTCCCGTTGCAAATATTCATCGTTGAATGTTCTTTGTATAGTGTCGCATGCTGTACAGGATGCCCACTAGATGGCGTCTAGCATTGCTAAAAATGCAATAGAACGAACGTAGACAGATGTCGAGATTTTCACGCCGGCCGCTTAGCTTACTCGGTGAAGCGTCTGGACGCAAAACCGGAAAACGTAGGTTCGAATCCCGCAGCGCCAAAAGTTTTTGTTCATGTATGTACAAAAATGTACATTTAACAGTGAAAACCTCGTTCGCAACTGTACTCCAACGTGCAGTGCGAGCGAGAGCGAATACAATATTCACTGCGGTGCGAACGAGAGCGCAATGGTTTCCCTTCCTATAACGCCTATCCTATTCAGTGTATCAATGATTTGGACGAATGTCTCGCAGTTTTGTGAGCAGTTCTGTTTAGTTTATTACTTACTAGCGACCCGAATTAGCACTGGTACAATATATTATACATATAAACCTTCCTCTTAAATCAATATTTATTAAAGGAAACCGCGTCAAAGTCCATTGCGTAGTTTTAAAGATCTAAGCGTATGGACAGACAGACAGCGGGACGACTTTGTTTTATACCATGTAGTGATAGGTGAATGTATCAAGTGAGAATGGCATCCCGTTAATAGGACGTCGTTAGAGCGCCTCGACCTGTCCAACGAGGACCCTGAAGATTTGCGGAAGATGCTGAAACGCTCCGCGGAGTTCTGCTCGAGGTTCAACCGAATACATCTGTACCAGCTGCAGAGGCAGGTGCGATGTACATGTTGTCTTGGTGACTGTGCTAAAAAATTTATATCTGTGACAGATGACTATTTATTAAGAGGAGTAAGGTGATATCTGTGATAGGTCACTATTTATTAAGAGTAGGAGTAAGGTGATATCTGTGATAGGTGACTATTTATTAAGAGATACTATTTATTAAGAGATACTATTACTAGGTGATATTAGACGATAGAGGTGGTAGGGGTTATCCGAGGTAGGGCCACGCAACATTGTTCGCTGTTGCACGAATGGGCAGGCCCGTCCGGGTAAATACCACGACCTCACAGAAGACCGGCGTTAAGTGAAAGTGTTACACTTTTGGCGTTTCGTCTGATAAGTGACATAGCCGGGGCCCACTTTGGTTAAAGGTGGCGACGCATTCGCAACGGGTGTCGCGAATGTCCATGTGGGTGGCGGTTATCACTTGACGTCAGGTGAGCCTCCAGTCGTGTGCCAGTTTCTCACATGAAAAAATTAAAGAGGTAAACGAATGAAGAACGGAAACCCGGAGTGTGTCCCGTGACCATGAACGCTGTAAAGGGTTCGAAACGTCGGGAATTAAAATTAAAAAAATCTGTAAAACTAGTTATAATGTGTAATCACGTAAATACAAGAAACTATCAAAAACGGAAACGTCGAAAATCAAATGGACATTTTCATGCTGAACTCAGCTGAATATTTTGCACCAAATTATGAATATTAAGATGGCATTGGGGAAGGAAGGTTCTCGGGTGGCAGCCTCGTACTGGCCATAGCAGAATTGGACGACCACCACTAGATGGGTGACGACCTGTGCAAGTGTGCGGAGAGTGTAGATGCAGGTGGCCCAGGTGGCATAAGTTCAGCAGAGACTGAACAGGCTGAGATGATGGTGATGATGAATGGCAATAAAGACATTCATTTTTTCATTCGTAGCCGTGATTGAGGAAAAGAACGGAAGTAATATTGAACTGTTGTTTAAAGCGTTGGCCTAAATAAAAAAAAGTTGTTGAAGTTAACAGCGGTCGAGCCGCGCAGCAGCCTCGGCTGTTGCACGAACGGGCAGGCCCGTCCGGGTAAGTACCACGACCTCACAGAAGACCAGCGTAAAGTGGAAGTATGACAAATACTTTCGCGTTTCGTCTGGTGAGTGAGGTGACCGGAGCCCAATTTACAAAAAGGTTGTCAACGCATCTGCAAACCCTGGGGAGTAGCAGATGTCTATGGGCGGCGGTATTCACTTAACATCAGTAGAACCGTCTGCTCGTTTGGCAACTTTTCACATTAAAAAAAAAAACAAGTTGAAGACTCCGTGGCGCAGATGCCAAGGTATCGGCTTCGGCGTCGGGGGTCGTGGGTTTGATTCCCACACGAGACAACTGTTTGTGCGATCCACGGATAGTCGTTTCGCATCGTGTTTGTCCTCGTGCAATTTATGTTTGTAAAACGTCCTTACAACACAGGACAATGTTATCCTAAAGTGAGAGAAATGTTTTCGGCCTCATATTTTAGCGTCATTCATTGATTCATTTATTCACCCCCGGTTCTGCAGGTGAAGGACGCGGAGCGAGGCTGCGGTGTGTCCGGTGCTGCAGCGGCGGGCGGCGGGCGGCACACGCAGCTGCAGGCGCAGCTGCTGCGACTCACCTCGCTGCACCACAACGTGCTGCAGGCGCTCTGTGTCAGCTATTGTTTTCTATGTTTTGTTTAACTCTTCCTTACTCTATATCGGGGTTCATGTTAAGTGAATACCGCCGCCCATGGACATTCATACACCCTAGGGTTGCAGATGCGTTGACAACCTTTCGAAAATTGGGCTCCGGCTACCTCACTCACCAGACGAAACGCGAAAGTATTATACTTCCATACCCGGACGAGCCAGCCCATTCGTGCAACAGCCGATGATGCTTGGCCCTACCACAGTTAAAATTGTTGAATGTAATCTCGGTAGGAAACAATTTCTCAACCTATCTTTCTTCTATGCAGGAGTATTTTGATATCTGTCATGTTAAATATGATGACTTAGTTTAAAAAGGATTCGGTAACACCGTATTAGACTCTGGTTTTTCCCAAAAGTCTGGTCCGTAATATGATGAATTTGGTTGAGATTAATTTGACAACCCTATCTCCTTTACATATGATAGAGGCAATTGAACAACAATATCTCCTTTATTGGATATTTCTATCTTACTGAAATATTATATAGGCCATTGGACAACCCTATCGTCCTTAGACGCAATGAGGACCAACCCCTATCTTCTTCAGAAACAATACGGGCAAATTTTTTTAATGAAAGAAGGAAAAAAGAGCGGGTCACTTGATTGTAAGCGATCACCGCCATCTATGAACACTTGCAACATCGGAGGAGGCAATTGGACAACCCTATCATCCTCGCAAACGATTGGCCAAACCTATCTTCCTTAGGCACAATACAGCCAATTTGACAACTCTATCTCTCTTAGACTCAATACATTCATTTTGACAACCCCATCGTCTGTAGACACAATAGAGCCGATTGGACAACCCTATCTCCCTTAGAGACAATGCAGACAATTTGACAACCCTATCGTCCTTAGGCAAAATACAGTCAATTGGACAACCCGATCTCTGTTAAACACAATACAGCCAATTCGACAACCCTATACCACTCAGGCAGCCCATCTCCCCTAGATGGTGGGGGGGGCGGCGGGGGCGGGGCGTGACGTCACCGCGCTGCTGCGCGCCCTGCCCGCGCCCCAGCGCGCACAAGCGCTCTACGCAGACGTGGGTGGCCTCTGTCCTCTATTAGACTGAGACGTAGTTTGGCCGCGCTGGATTCGATTAGTTTACTTCATGTTTTCTCAGTAGACGCGTTGCCACCCTTTTATAAAGCGAGCCCCAGCTTTTTTTTTTATTGAACTGGCCAGCACTTGACTGCCATCCCACCTGATGGTAAGTGGTGATGCAGCGGTAAACCTATTCACTCTTGCCTTGAAAACGCCTACGTTGTAATCGGACGGAAAGACGGACGCCGGCAGGTCGTTCCAGCTTCTCACTCATCAGACGAAACGCAGAAGTATAACACTTTAGCTTCACGCCGGTTTTCTGTGAGGTCATAATACTTACCTGAACGGACCTGCCCATACGTGCAACAGGGAAGACTGTTGCGTGGTCTTACTACCGTACTAAGATCAAGGATTTCATGTAAAACAACGTTATGCTTGGTTTTGAAAGTTACTGTAATTCCGTTGGTATGATAGCTTCATCATCAATAATATCGACACACTACTTGCTTAGTTACAACCTGTTATTATTACTTGAATAATATACATATTTCCTCACTCCTTTTATCTCACCGAAAAGCAATAGGTAAATCAGCAGTCAAAATCGCAATATATTGAATTATCTTGAGTATTTTGAATTAAAAACAAGTATCCGCACACTCTTCGCGAATTGTTAGTTTCAACAAAGAAATTATATAATTGGACACCACGGGTGTACTATCCTACAATAGGAAGCTTTTCAGATTGAAAAGTCGTGACGATAACCTTACCCCACCAGGAGCTGCTGGCGACATGTGACAAGTTGGACGAGGCCTTGGAGCGGCACAGCGTGATGATGGCAGATGTGGTGCGCAGACTGGAGGAGCCAGATGTGAGTAGACAGTGGATGGTGAGCTGGCCACCATAACGTGACATCACTAAGATTTTATTATTATCAAGAGCAATAGTCAACGTTATATATTCAGATGTGTACATTGAATACAGAAACGCTTTATACTGAACACAGAAACGCAATCACACAAACGGGTTTATTAGTTTTTTTTTTTTTTTAATTATATTCCACTTGTTTATTTTAACGTGTGACAGTCTTCATTTGGCGGTCTACTTCCGTTTCCAGAAGAACCCATACGCGAAGCCGAGCCAGGCCAGAGGACAGAAGAGACCGTCTGCTTCCAGCAATAAGTCTCCCGCGAAAACCGGTAAATTCCCTTTGACTATATCCAAATGGTTGTTCAAATCTAGGTGATGATGAAAAACGGCAATTTGTACTTTCCTAGTGATTCTGTGGTAGTGAGGATGCTATCGCCATCATCAGCCGCAACACGTCCACTGTCGAACATAGGCCTCCCCCTTAGAACGCCACAACGGACGAAACTTTGCCATTTGCATCCACCGCTTGCAAGATTTGTTCGTGCAACAGCCAGGGCTGCTGCGTGGCCCTACCACAGCAAAAAGTGTAATAAATAAATGCGAAAAAACAATTTAGTTAAAATAAGCTGTCATTTACGTCGGCGCGGCAATGAACCGCTGAGCTTGGTGGTTAAAGCGTCTGGGCGCTGGAAGTGGCGGGTTCGATCCCCGCGGTGGCGTCACCTCTCCACCATTCTTTTGTACACAATTCAATAGACAGCACCTTTCTCATTTGCCATGCGGATGGCTTCCGTGTATGGAATCTGTATGGACGCTCCTCTTCCCCAGCGTCCAGGGCCGACGGCAGTCTGTCCATGTACTCGCTGGACACGCACCGGCTCAGCCTGAGGGGCAAGAGCTCCAGCGCTAGGGTCAACCAGGCCAGGTTTGTGACCACGTCTATGTGTCTCGGTGGTTAATTTGTCGTTTGCTTTCTCGAATACTGTGTTAGG
Organism: Iphiclides podalirius; assembly: GCA_933534255.1. Taxonomy (NCBI): domain Eukaryota; kingdom Metazoa; phylum Arthropoda; class Insecta; order Lepidoptera; family Papilionidae; genus Iphiclides; species Iphiclides podalirius. The sequence goes on along the minus strand of OW152830.1, from coordinate 2,341,214 downwards.
TCTCGTAGAGGATTTCGAGTGATGGTGATGTTAGAAATTTCCATTACATCACAATTTGAACGTATACTTAAACGTTTTGTTTTTAATCTGCATGAATATTGTCTAAGTTTTCGTAGAAAGTATAGAGTTTAAAGTATTGAGGTTAGTTTAAAGTATAGAGTAACGGCATCTGTCTAGTTTTGGTTGTAGTTGTAGAGAGGCCAGCACGGTACGCTCTGATTGAGGTAATACACGCCAAGGCCCCATTTCGTGTCAAAATTTACATAAAAAAGAAACACTTTAAATACGTATTCATAATAAGATAATCGGTTCCTAGACGAGGGTGTGCAGCACTAGTTCTACACAATCGATACACGCGTCCCCTCCCTAGTTCGAATGAAATGTCATCGTTGGAGCGATGGCGCGAATTTGTACCAAAAAATAGTAACTTTTTTTTTTATTTGGGCATTCGTTTTCCTAAAACTGTGTGTAGTTTGTATGGTATGTATTTTGTGAATTGTTCAATTGTAGGACTTGATCATTATTTTACTTTAACGTCTTTATCCATACAGACTATTCATTATACAGAAGTCTGTACTAGTTAATTTCGGACTGTGAACTAGTTCATTCTATTAATTCTATTAGCTCTTTTCGGTCTCCGGTTTTGTTCGGTGTATCTACAAGAAATATTATTGTGTAGTCGGTATTTAAAACAGGTAAATTGTTCAAACCCTCCACTATATTTTAGCTATATTAATCTTAGCCATGTTTGACTTGTTTTCAGTATAACACTTGTACTTATTACATAGACATTAGACAAGAGTCTGCCGCCGTTTGTTTTTCTTTTTTCTTCTCATTTTCTAGTCCCAAACTAAGCAATGCTTGTACTATGGGTACCAGAAAATTGATAGACATACTTAAATATACTTTTCTTTTGTAAATAAACACACATTATACATATATAAACACGCAGACACTAGAAAAACACTACGCTCATCACACAATATTTTTCCAGTAGTGGATCGAACCCACACCCTCTGGCGCAGAAGGCCTTTCGGGTCGCCTTTTTTGCTGATAACGACTAGTAAGTCGTTATCGCATTGGTATACAGCACAAATCTCCACTAACCGTCATCTTTTCCCCAACGAACAGCGGAACCTTGAAGGCGCGTGGCAGCGCGGGAAGGGCGCCCAAGAAACTCGCCACGCCCAAAAGCCAAACGAAGTCGCCGGTGTGAGTTTATCCCATTTACTTTGATAAGTTCTTTCTAACTACAAATAATTTTAAAGTAAAGTAAAATAACAGCCTATATAAGTCACTAAGTGCTGGGCAAAGAGCTTATAGTAGGCATAGTCCACCAAGCAACCCCACTGCGGATTGGCGGACTTCACATATCTTCGGAGTATATTTATAATTTGTTATATTGTTTCTATTTAAAAAAATATATTATTTTGATAATAATACTTAATATGTAATTATTGCACGAGTTTTTTTATGGAAACGTTCAGTTTATTCCAAGAGTTACAAGATATTTGACGACCCGATTGGCTTAGTGGATCCTGCCTCCTGCGCCAGTGGGTGTGGGTTCGATCCCCACTACTGGAAAATATTGTGTGACGAACCTAGTGTTTTTCTAGTGCCCGCTATTTATATGTTAAACAATTATTTATTTACATAATAAAAATATATTTATCAGTTATCTAGTATCCATAATACAAGCGATGCTTAGTTTGTTAAAAATGTGCCGTGAAATATTTATTTATTAATATAATTGTTTGCGCTGACTAACTGTGGTCTAACATTAGCATACAAGTGGTCCCTTGTCCGCAGGAGGAGGCGAGGGCGTCGCGACGCCGAAGTGCCCACGCTGGTTCAGACGGTGGCAACGGTGCGTGCCACATTTGCCACATTTACCACGCCAAACACAATTGCCACACTCTGCAACTTCCACGTTCGGAGATTTGCCGATTTCCCCACAATCGCAATTGCTTTTCAGACTTTTCGACTGTATTCTCACACGCACTAATGCTTAAGGGTCGCTGCCTTGTCTAAATTTATTTATAACGATAGTTAAAACATGTAGAAAAAGTACGAAAAGATTGTCGCCGCTGTGGGAATCGAACCTACGAAAAGAAAAGTATGTTTAAGTATGTTCATCAGTTTTCTAGTACCCATAGTACAAGCGTTGCCTAGTTTGGGACTAGAAAATGTTGTGTAAAAATGTGTTCTAAAGTATTTATTTAATATTATTATTACTTTATTAGATTCGTAAGGGAGCTGAGATATGCATTCGTCGCGGACGTGATGGCACCGCCTTTCCCTTGACCTTCTCGCCGCTTCGAGTGTGTCCTCTCTTTCCCACCGCGCCCTTTGTATATGAAATTTCCATACATGGTCTCCTAATTATGAAAAGAGGTGTCGTTTCCAGTGCGCGTCCAGCCGAACGAGCCTGGCGAGAGCCGCGCCGAACAGCGGCAGGGGGGAGGCGCGGCCAACACTGGCCAAGGGCCGGTCGCCGGAAGCCTCCAGGAGGAGCAGCGGCACCTGCAGCCCCAGGTCGCCGACGGCAAAGGGGAACGGCGGGAGAAGCGGCCCTCCCCCCACCGGGCGGTCGCCGACGGTCACCACTGTCGAGAAGCGCTCGCACCGCACTCCCACCACGGTGAGTGCTCGCAATTTAATGTACGAATGGTGCGGGAGAGTATCTCCTTCTCACTCGCGCCGCCAAGTGGGAACGGGACGGCGAAAGCGTTGGCTATCCGCGTCCCGCCCCCGCCACACGTAGACGTACAGTCGCGTCCAGTGTTGCTGTTACGTCTCGTGGAAGCGGACCTGAAAGTTTCATATCCAGAACTATCTCATGTGCTGCATTTATGCTATTGACATTAATTTTGAGTGACAAGTGACACAAACATTATGTTGTAATTGCCCTTTTTATTTCGTTTTTTTTTTATTTTATTTTCATTATGATTTCAATAGTTTCGTGTAGCTATTAATATCCTTTTCTGCAAATTATCTCGTTAATGTTTCATAATATACGCTTCAATATTTTTTTTATATATCAGTTAAAATATATAAATTATTTAAAGACTTTGCTTGAGATGATTCGAACACGTATTGCCGACAAATTAAGCATGCATCACCATTTCCAAAACTCGCCGTCTAGTATCGATCGCTAGTAAAATGAAACAACGTTTAAAAAACAAAAAAAGAGTGCTTTATTGAAAACGCAAGTCTTCCGGGAGGCGTAAAAAAGAACTATCGAGCACGCACCTACCGTCAATTATTAACGACTAATTGTTTTATTTACAAAGAAAATGTCTTTGAGAAGCGAAAACTTCTTATTTCTCGTTCACAAGAAAACATTCATTGAACTTAAATTATTTTAATTAACATGAAATTGTTTTGGGGTTGGTGCAAACCTGAGTAACGATAATCGTAGACTTGGACTTTGCATATAATTTTTAATGAATCGAGAGAAAGAGCGAGAGGGTGGGAGAGAGCAGCAAGTCTGCAAAGGTTTGCACCAAAGAGTCGATCGAGCAACGAATACATCGTGAAACCTCAGAAGTAGGCTGTAAATAGTGCATAAAGGCCCATTTACACGATGCCATTTTCTTGTACATGCAAGAGCAATAATTGAATGCAATAAATTGCGCGCAATAATTGGTTAGACCATTTGTTATTTAGACCATGCAACTTATTTATTGCTTCAATTTAATTGTATACAACAGGCAAGAAACTGGCACCGTGTAAATGGGCCTTTACGATATAAACGATTATAAATTGTCAACATTGCGACGTGTAATTGTCTCGACGAAATAAAGAACATTTAAAGTGGCACACACTTGCGTCATATAAGAATGGTAGCGTTTCCGTGTCCGACATTAGTATTAGGTGCCTTTAATAAATAGACGTCGGCGGACCAACGATGGGTTTTTGTGTGTTTGGACTTTATGCGCATTTCCCACACAGCGGCTTGTTGTCCATCACCGAGAATGTCGAGTCTGTGACGGGGTTGCTGCATTTCTGTAATAATAATGCGAATAATGATTAATATGTACGACCAATATGGGAAAGCAGTTATTATAATGACATCCATATTGGAAGAGATAACGTACAATGTGTGTGTGTGTGTGCGCTTGCACGTGCGTTTGTGTGCGTATATTATCATATAATATATATGTAGTAGCTGACCCGGCAAACGTTGTTTTGGCATATAAATTATTTGTAGGGTAGAAAAAAATGTTTGGGGTGGACCACCCTTAACATTTAGGGGGATGAAAAATAGATCCTGTCCGATTCTCCACCCTGGTCGATATGCACTCACAATTTCACAAAAATCGGTCTAGCCGTTTCGGAGGAGTTCAATTACAAACACCGTGACACGAAAATTTTATATATTAGATGTTTATATATTAGATGATGAATTATAGTAGCCCCTGGAAGTTTATGAATCGCCGATCTCAAGTAAATAGGTTGGATTTAATGTAATTTCTACGATAAACTTTTCACATACACCAAAAAAGGCTCGAAACAAATTGTAATTAAAATGGGCGCCGATGTAATGAGCAACAAGTTTTTTTTTGGCGTTAGTTATCGTGTATAAACACTCGCGTATGCCAATATCTCTCCAGTACTTGACGAATATTGCACAGCGGCCTTTGGAGATAGACAATCAGCTAGTTTCGGTTTCGTAGAGCGCTATCTCTGTTGCACACTTGTTATCTCTGTCTCTTTCTTACGTCCTAAACAGCTTTCTTTTTCCAAAGGCCAATTTTTATCGCCGGGTACTATAAGTATGTGAACACATAGGGCTGTCAACGGTCCTTGCCTCTGCATACGTCGATACAACAATATATACACATACTGTTCATCATTCTTCCCTCTTGGGTATAGTCTATAGAGGATAGTCTTATACAGTTTTAACTGGTGTAGGGCCATGCAACAGTCTTCTCTGTTGCAAGATCGACGTGAGGTGCAAGTGTTATACATTTGCGTTTATTCTGGTGTGTGTGGTAGCCGGGGCCCACTTTATTAAAAGGTTGCAACGTATCTGCAACATGACCTTCGGGTGTTGCAAATGTTAACGGGCGGCGGTTATCACTTAACTTCCAATGAACCGCCAGCTCGTTTGCCACCTTCTCACATGAGAGAAATATGTGCTTATGTAATGAGGAATGAAAAACCGTATACTTTCTAGGCGGTTCTTCTGTATACAGGTCTAGTTTAGTGAACCGGTGGTGGTTTGACGTTCAATGAGAGCTTCAAATAACCCTAGGCTATATCACGAAATTTCGATGTTGAGTTGAGTCAATCGTTTGATGACTCCGTGGCGCAGTTGCTAAGGTATCGGCTTCGGCGTTGGGGGCATGGGTTCGATTCCCACACGGAACAGCTGTTTGTGTGACCCGAAAATAGTTGTTTTGCATCTGGGTGTTTGTCTTCGTGCAATTTACGTTTGTAAGACGTCCATACAAACAGGATAATGTTATTCCAAAGTGAGGGCAATGGTTTTTAAAAGAGAAATAAAGAAAAACAATCGTCTCCCGGGGTTTGGTAGCGGTGTGTGGTGGGTTCACCTTGCAAGTGAAGCATCCGCCGTGCCACTTGGCGTCGAGCGCGATGATGGCCTTGTCCACGATGGGCTTGGCGCAGCCGGCGCATCTCGCGGCGAACTTGTCGGCGTAGCACGCCGAGCAGTACGGCCGACCGGCCTGCGCAGACATACATTCGTCTTGAAGAGCTTTCAAAATATGCAAATTTTATATAAGTCATTGTAATATCTCTCACAACAATCCAGAAAAACTTACGCCAGTGTGTTAGGTTAGGGCAATATAAAGCGGCAACTTGGAAGTACCACGAGCTCACAGAAGACCGGCGTGAATTGGAATTGTTGTACTTCAGCGTTTCGTCTGGCCCACCTCATGCAAAAGGCGGCAGCGCATCTGCAACCCCACGGGTGTAGCAAATGTCCAGGGGCGGCTGTCACCTAACATCAGGTGAATCACCGGCTCGCTTGCCGCTTTCTCACAAAAGAAAAAAAAAGTCCTCCATCTCAAACCTGTTCCATGAAGCCTCCGCCGCCCAGCTCCTTCCTGCAGCCGCCGCAGACGAAGTGGTGCGAGTGCCACGACACGCCCAGCGCCTGGATCACCCGCTGCAAGGCCAACCAACATGTTGGTGAACATCGATGGTTGACTACCGAGATGTCTATACAACTAACTGTACTAAAAAAGACGACGCATGTCCACACTGCGCGGCGTTTGACAATTGTTCCGCTTTACATTACATGACATATATAAGTGAATGTGACAAACGAAGATGACGAAAAGATGATATGGAACGTATGATACAGAAAGAGATAGCGGACTAATAAATTACAACGATTTTAGTGCCTCAGTTTCGCCGCGATAGTATTATATCTACCTCGTACATGTATATAATATCATTGAGAGTAGCCACGTTGTCCGCGCTCCTTTCCTTCGCACCCTTAGTTATTACGGCACTCTATCACAGTGTGGCCAATTCGGCCGTTATATGCTCTTCTAGGGGTGCCATCAACCCCCCTTGATGTTAATAGCGGTAATGACAGACTTCATCACCGGTAACTAGTCGCACGTGTTTGTTGTGAATAAATAATGGAGTGTTCATGGATTCCCTGGAGGTAACAGCGCTAGCCAAATAGGGTTCTACGCTCTTCCTCTTTGAATAAACCAACATTGTTATGTTTCGGGTAACCCGATTGGCGTGATTGGCTCACGGGAGTAGTGAAACACTGCTGAAAAAATATTGTGTGATGAAGCACACAGTGCTTTTCATTTCATTCTATACAGGTATAATATGGTGCTTATGTATAAATATAATATGAACCTATTTATATATGTTTAATATCTTTATTTATAGGTATAATATGTATTTATTAACAAAAGAAAAGTATGTTAATCAGTTTTCTAGTACCCATAGTAGGTACTAACGTTGTTTGGCACTATAAAACGTTGTGTAAAAATATTTATTTGTGAAACGTAACCTTCTACAGTAACACATCGTTTTCTAAATCTAATAACACTGTTTACCCACAACTAACTATACCTAAGACTGTTAAAAAGTTTCAGTCGATATGATAAATGTAGTACCCATTATAATTTATATTATCGTTTCATGCTTTAATTACTTGCGCGAATACCTAAAGATTGTCAAATGAAACTTTATTAGATAAAGCTCTTTTCTAATAAATTAAAAACTATTATAAATACTAGCTGCTGCCCGCGACTACGTCTGCGTAGAGGGGTGAAAATTTAGGGTTGTATGTATTTTTGTATGCTGTGTCATAAAAAAATAGAAACAAAAAGTTTTATATAAAAAATAAAAAATAAATTTTGGGGTGGACTACCCCCTTAACATTTAGGGGGACGAAAAATAGATAGTAGCCGATTCTCAGACCTACTAAATACGCATATAAAATTTGGTAAAAATCGGTCGAGCCGTTTCGGAGGAGTTCAAGTTCGAACCCCGTGACAATTTTATATATTAGATGATAGTTTTTTAACTTGCCAAATGTATATCCATTATACGAATGCTCGTCAAAAGTGTCTTTGGCGCCTTAATGGGTCGTTTATTTGGGCATGCGTCGCCCGACCGCATGCGGTTACATCATCGAAAGCTGTGTGAATGATTAAAAGCTTGTTATGTCGCCCAACGTTACGAGTAGACATCACGTCCGTTTTTAAACTAACGCAAAAATAGAACCGGCCACTGGCACCTCTCGGTTTTAAACGGATTCCGGATAAGGTTCGTCTTCAGAGTCGTGAATAAACGGAGATGCCGAAAGAGTCTAAGCAAATATCGCTCATTTTGTTTTATCATTGAGTTTCATTTTATTTTTTGAAATAAAATAGAAATAAGTAAAATATGAATAATTAAACTTTCGTTTTCAAAACTTCTTATAAATGACATCTATTGACAATTTGTTTAAATGAAAGATAGAGAATTAGACTGAATTCTACCAATATTGTATAACTTATTTATTTTATTTGTTTATTTATTCTATATTGAAAACACCTCACAAAGGGTTACATACCCCTACCATATTAATTGAATAATTGGGTGAATTGTAAACTTAAATTTACCGTAAATTGGCACTAACCATGGGAGCACGGAAAATTTATGTATATTATATATGTCATTCACGAAACGGTAACACATTAATGTACACATAAGTATTTATAAATAAATGTAGAGATTATCATCTAATACTCTTCAGATTAATACTTTATAATATTCTCACCAAATTTCAATGAAACGCATCTGGCCTCTTTGGTAGGGGAAGAACTTTAATTACTTTTCGTATTTGAACGTTACTTTTCATACATTTAACGGCAAGGACTTGTCCCGCAATCAGCAGAGAGCTGGTGTACCCAAGATACACAGATAGACTTATCACGGGCGCACGGATGAGTAGACGTCGATTTTTTTTCTTCACAAACAAATGATGTCACCGCGCAAAGACAATGGTGGCTTTGTTCCAACGCGGCGTCTCCCCTTAGACTAATTGACACACACTGTGTTGCTGTTTTATAAACAATTTAACTTTGGACGAGCCGCGCAACAGTATTCACTGTGGCACGAATGGACAAGTCCGTCCGGGTAGGTACCACGACCTAACAGAAGACCGGCATGAAGTTGAAGTATTAGTACTTGTGCGTTTCTTCTGGTGGGTGAGGTAGCCGGGGTCACTTTATTAAAAGGTGGCAACGCATCTGCAACCCTAAGGGTGTTGCAAATGTGCGGTGCGGTGTTGCCATGGGCGGCGGTTATCACTTAACATAAGGTGGACCGACAGCTCGCTTGCCACTTTCTCACTTTAAAAAAGTGGTTCCTTGTTGCCTACATGTGTGGGATCTAGGGAAGCAGAAACTTCCCTGGAACAACGGCTTAGACCAGTAGGGCTCTGATGCGTACCGCAGTCCTAGAATCCGTCGTGAAGTCATGTAGGAAGCTATGGTGATTCTAGTAGGATGGCCATACACCGTTTTCTGATGAGAAGGCTGGCTATCTTTGGAACTTGCGATGAAAGTAGACGCTTCATTCAATCGATTAACTGACCAGGTATGATTTATTGCCTCAGCAATGACAATAGTGTCTCCGACTCGAATCTGTACTAATTCGGGAGAATTTTGATAACCGAGCCATATTTTATTGGGATAAACTTACTTGGTTCATCAATAATATCTGATCGGGAAATGAATCCGCACCTTGCGTGCACTCCCCAACGCCCTTCGCGACTTTAAATACATCGGCAGCGGTTGTATTACGCAAAGCAGATAATGTTATTCCGATCAATTCACCTTCTACGGTCGCGGTCCTGCCATTTACGGTTACGCTATGTATGAATCATTCGACGCCGTGCTTAAAAACACGTACGTAAAACAACAATTTGATTGCCACTAATTAATTGTCATTAATTTCATTTTAATACACGGTTTTTTTGTTTATTTTAATAGCGGCTTTACCGCGCATTCCTATTATTGAATAGTTGCTGGTTCTTAACACTGTCATAATGCTGTATTAAAATCGACCAAGGTTTCGAATTGTACTTAGCCACCAGTCGTGTCTTTTGTTGAGTCGTGGGTTCGATTCCCACACGGGACAAGTATCTGTATGACAGTGAGATAAAACTATTTGTTCTCAAGGAGGGTGGACGTGAGACGTAATAAGCCTTACGAAATAAAGAATAAGAATAAGGCCAGCCGAATAATAAACAATACTATTATTAAATGAACGTTTCGAATAATGACGAAGATTTACAACGATTACTTCCCTTGCGTCTTTCCAAAGCGAAGGTATCATTCTTTCGTCATCTTTATCAGAGATAGTCTCGTAGACACAGAAATAGACTCGCAGACACCAGAAGGTGTCTGCTGCTGTTCGTTTTCGATACGTACTCTTCCCGCCCCACTAGTGGAGAACTTCTCGCGTCAGAAGACCCTCAGGATACTCGCGACGCTATCCTAGTCATTTGCCCTTTGGATCTGTTGTTCAGATGTAAGTTTCTCGAAATCGAGACACGCCTTCGCGTCGGACGCGTGGGCGTCCGTGATTCACGTCGCTGTGACCGTCCTATGAGTCAACGGCACCGTGCTAGATCCATGCTGGAAGTGCGTACGACTGCCCTTGTGGATTTTGGCAGGTGGCAAACGGGCAGCACGGGTGCATTACACTCTTACATTTAGGAATTCCTCTGCTGTTGCACTAATGGTCACTCTCGTGGGTAATAACAACAATCTCACAGAAGACCGGCGTTAAATGGAAATATTATACTTTCGCTTTTCGTCTGCTTAGTGAGTAAAGTGGAGCAAATTTTTTAGGTTAGCAACGCCTGTTCGACCTCTCAAGTTTGTATTCAAGATCAGGTGAATGGCTTGCTCTCTCGCCAAATTTTCACAAAAGAGAAAATGTTTTTTCGAATCGAGCAGTTTTGCTGGCACGTCTGGTGATGTCTTAAAATAGATAAACATTCGTACGTTGCTTAGTACAGATCACTTGGTCGGATCATTTAATTTCTACATCTATCTTCCTTTCGATTTACATCCTTAGCTTCATTGCTAACACTGCTGTCGCGTAAAGCTTTAAATATATGATCTGTTTCTAAACGTAGTTTATACAGTTCTGTTATGCTTAGTATGCGCATAGCGTTTAATTAAATGTATCTCTGCCATCAACATTAGCAATTTATAGCCTGCCGCCGGCATCTTCCCTTCCTCGACCATATTTATTTATACACGATATTCAAATGGAAAGCGACACGCGAACAGCATCGATTTAGCGAATTATTGCCGATGATTAATTTTAATAAAAGCACATCAAAGAAGTTTTCATAGAAAACTGTATTGGCCAGAGAAGGATATGTAAATAGTGGGAACTTTGATCGCTTTTCTGTTGCTTTGACCCCGGGATCTCCTATGGAACCCACCGGTGACCCTCGGTACTGGGCGTGAGCACGCCTCGGGGAAGGGTCAACCTTCCCCAATTCCCTCGCCGTCTTGCAGCAGCTCGAGGCCACTTCGAGCTGCTGCCAATCCGTGTCCCCTTTTTAGTTGCCTGTTACGACAGGCAGGAGATACCTTAGTCCTATTCTATGAGAACGTAACTACAGGGCTGCCTACCGCAGGCATTGGAGTTGTCCAAGGGGGTCGTTAACATTAAAATCTGGTGATGCATATTTATTAACTCTTTAGTTACGTAGTTATGCGAATTTTATATTCACCGGATTAGGTATCGTCAGGCCTTCCGTGAACAAAGCTCAGTCTTTTATTTTTAGGTCCTCAAAGTGGAATCAGTTTCTAGCTACGCTACTACACTAACTACTACTAGCTTCGTTTAGCTACTTTTAATATAGCATTGAGTCGAAATTGAGCTGCTTCAGAGTTCAGAAACGGTACGAAGGTATGAATATTACAAAGCTCACAAAATTTTTCTCTTTTTCACCTAAAAAAATGTGTCAAATCTAGACTATTTCGCTAACAAACAAGTGTTTATTGGATCTCATAAGAGTATTTAAAATCAGGCAGATGTCAACGTATTATAAACACATGTGCTGTTCAGATAAATGTAATTATGAACAACTGACTACGTCTTTACGACAACTTTGTATATTCGTTAATAGCAATTTTAGGTCGATTTTCTTCAAGTGAAATACGCTTTTTGAAAGAAGTTAATGGAATGAATGTATGTTTTACCACTCAGAGACAGAAATTGAAAGGCACGTCTTATCGATAAATCTATACATCAATACAGATAAATAAAATTGGAATGTCTGTTTGTAATATTCAAACAACCGCTTTTTACTAAATGCATATGGATTTATATACGGTACGTAATTGTAGCACAATATTTTTTTTTACAAATTTTTGTCTGTCTGTCTACCTGGTTGTTTCGGTTAGTCTCTAAAACGGCTGGATCGATTTTCACGGGACTTTCACTGACAATTAGCTGATGTAATAAAGCGTAACTTAGGCTACTTTTACTTTAGAAATTCTATTTATTATTTTTAATATATATAGTATAATTCCAAGCAGACGAAGTTGCGGGCACAGCAAGTTTAGACCTAAAATCGACATGTCGCGATAGTCTGTAGGTTCAAATACGTGACAGACAGTGTTTATTTATGGATATAATTGGTGACGGTACTTCATTCGAACCCACGAAACTAGAATCCATTCTTCCAAGCCACTACGCCAACACGACCTTACCAATTACGTGTTCGTTCCTATTGGAAATGTATATATTGTCCGCGGTCAAGTTTATGACACCGTAATTTTATGCAGTTACGATGGAGGGGCGTGGGCCGCGCGGAGATACATTTTATAGCCCTTACAAGGTGCTTCTTGTTATACGACCGATGCGTCATCTGTTGTCAATGATTTTTGCGTCATTCTCTCGTATTTATAACGATCCGAAAGGAACGTTCCGTGTTTTGAATACGCATGTTGAATTTATCGATTCCTTTTTTTGGGTGTACTTGCGCTTGGCGTGATGACTATTTATTACAGAACATTGCGTCCCATGAAGGATTGGTGACGTATCAGACGCCCTTAAACTTCAATACATTGTAATGTAAAATTGTAAATTGTAAGTAATTATATTTACGCGAGCATTGGTTTCTCTTCGTCTTCCTATCTATCATGTCGGCTTTCTCTCTACTCCCCTTCTTTCTCTGCCTCTCTTTATAGGAATGTTTTTTGTTTTTTTTATGTGATAGTTTCAAACGAGCTGGCGGGTCACCTGATGCTGTGTGTGATGACCGCCGCCATGGACTTTTGCAACACGCCGATATTCTGTGTGGTCGTGGTTCTTATCCGGACGGACCTGCCCATTTGTGCAACGGTGAACACTGTTGCGCGGCCCTACCACAGTAAAATTTCATTCAAAACTCGACATCGGCTGTTAGCACAGTCTCCACGACTGAACTCATAGTCCACCTAGCGGTCGAGTCTGCGGAGGTCACCCAAGGTCGTACTCACGTCGGTGATGGGGTCGCCGCAGCCGTGGCAGCGCGGGCTGTAGTGCTTGGCGTAGCAGGTGACGCAGTGGACGCCGCCATCGTGCTGGTGGAACTTGGAGCCGTCTATCGGCTTCCGGCAGGTGTGGCACGCGAAGTGCTCCGGGTGCCACTTCTTGTTCAGCGCCGTCACGATCTGCGGAGAGTTGTCCACATCAAATCAAACAATTTATTCATCGAAAAAAGGAAATATACATTTTATCTATCGATGGTCACTTTTCAAATCTACCGCTGTTTCGTAATGATTCCTCTAACGGAGAAGAAACAGGCGAAAGAAACTCCGTATAATGATCTTGATTAGTTTATCGTCACCATCGAGCCGTGATGACTCAGTGTCCTCTCGCTTTTGATTCGATACACTGTAGCGACCAGAGTTCGAGTTTGGCCACACCAATGAAGTTGTCAGTTTTATGTGCTGACTTATCACGGGCTCAGCGGTGAAGGAAAACATCGCGAAACCTGCATTCTTTCTAAATAATAACAAATATATGTATATATATTTCGGAGGGGTCTACCAATCCGCAATGGGGTCGCGGTGGACTATGGCATAATACCCTCTGTACAGAGGAGGCCATTGACAGCAGTGGGAAATGTATAGGCTGTTACTTTTATTCTCCTTTTGTTAGCTAAAGAAGTATAAATTATTACGTGCGTGCATAATTACAACAGCACATGCAGTTTTTTTTTATTGTACAAGTTCAAACATAACATATACATAAATTTTTCAGGGCAATGCCACTTCTACCACTGTATTGTCTCTTATCCTTCATAAGAATAAATATCATTCACCGTCCTATCGACCTTGAATTAGCTACCTAAGCCTTATTATTTAATAGCATTGTAAATCGTATCGGCGATGTTGCGTTCTTATCGCAAATATATCTCGAAGCTTCGGAGTTGTACACCCGACGACACGGGTACGGTCGTCGCGGATTCTAGGCGTGGTCGAATTATACTACTAACTAGCGATCATGTCATTGTTGCACTTTACAGCGCAACCTTTTCTCTTCACTTCTCTCCTACTCTATTTAAATGGAAATCTTATTCCTTATGTGCAGTGTTAACAGTGAATTTGTATGCCGTATTTTGTTACTAAGTGCCTGGTTGTCACTAAATATCTTGATTAGGTCATGCTCAAGGTGTTTATTTATTGAGAGTCCTACGCTTTACAGCTGCATACAAGATAAATCCTCGATAAACATTATTTTATCAATCGATGACGTAATTGTACTGGAGATATATTTTCACTTATCTATGCACCAGCTTGCGTGAGAATTTTTACCTCTAGTAGTACATAAGTACTTGCTTCGAAACAAATGTTTTGTTGTCCCCTTAATGAGTTCACAAAGCCAGCATTGTATATTATTTGTTTTTACTAAAGATTATAAAATTAAACATGTCGCGTTTATTTTTGAATTTTATTTCCCGACAATTTTATGTCGTATTAACTCCATAATTTGAGTTAATACGAGGCTACAGAGGCTTCTGAAAATTATTTTGAAACAATTACATAACAGTTGCGAACGCTTGACAAACTTACGTTAAATACATTGCTATGGATTACAAATAGTGAATAACAAATCTAATGGACCGCAGCCAGCGCAGTCGCAACCAATATATTAATCATTGGAAGTTTATGTGGCGTCCTTCGTTAAGATTCCGATTAACAATTGTATATAGGTCAGCCAGGTTGACCCTCGCCCTGCTCTCTGTCAATTCCCATATCACAGCGACGCACTTCAATTAAAAGGATGGAACTCACGAAGATGTCAAGAGTCAACCACGGCGTTTCATTTGGATTATTATATACAAGCTATGATCGCTTTAGTGGGATGGAATCATAATGAAGAAAAGCGAATTAAATGAAATCTGTAGAAAAATGGATGAAATGTTTCTCAATCGTTGTGACTTGCGAGGATTTGAACTCGCCCTCTAGCCATAACCACTCAGCTAAACGGCTTATCGTCACATCGTCGAAATTCCCAACGAATTGTTTTACTGTATTTTTGTCATCTAGTGTGTTTCTTCATCTAGTATGTTCGTGGTCTGTTAATGACCTTATTTATATGACCTTGATGGTGTCCTTCTATATAGAGGGCTCATTTGAATACGAAAGATTCACCGGTATATGTAACAATGAATATCTTTCGGCGGAGTAAGTCGATCGAAATAATTTTGCGTCAAATCTTTATAAACTATTACTTTAAAATGCTTTCCCGCTATAGCGATATTTTTACGATTACGATTTAGATAAGGCTTTTTTTATGTGAAAGTTTGCTTAACGAGCAGACGAGGTTCACCTGATGTTAACTGAATACCGCCACCCATGGACATCTGCTACACCCGAGGGTTCCAGATGCGTTGACAACCTTTTGGAGATTGGGTTCCGGCTTCCTCGCTCACCAGACGAAACGCGAAAGTATTTGTCATACTTCCACTTTACGCCGGTCTTCTGTGAGGTCGTGGTACTTACCCGGACGAGCCTGCCCATTCGTGCAACGGCCGGGCTGCTGCGTGGCTCTACCACCGTAGCTAGTGATTAAAGTAAAGTAACAGCACATATATAAGTCTAATGCTACTCGATAAGGAACTCGGGTGCTTAGCCAACGTTATTGTGGACACGCATCAGTCGTAAGCTTTATAAAGCTGCGTCGCCTTTGCAGTGCGCGTCCCGCCGCTTCCGCACACCTGCGAACTAGTGACGTCACGCCGGTGACGTCATGCACCCAAACTTGTCACGTGCTGTCCTCGTGTATTTCTGATACCTTGGTGCATCAGCCGTGACTGTTTTCAAAGACCCACAGCGACCATATCTTTCGAGAATCGTTAGTGCGCTTTTCGGCTAAACTTCGGCTGTTGCACGAATGGGCAGGCTCGATCGGAGAAGCACCACCGCTTCGGATAGGACCAGTGTGACGTGGAAGTATTATTCTTTCTCTTTTTGTCTGGTGAGTTAGGTATCCGGGGGCCTTTTTTTAATTTTGGCAACGTATCCGGTATCCCATTGGATATTGTTGAGGTCGTGGGCGGCGATAATCATTTAGCATCAGGTGAACCGCCTGACCGTTTGCCAAACTTAAACATAAAAAAGGCATTAAAGGTGTAAATTTATGTTGTCGGTTTTTTTTTATCTGAACAGTCTCAAATAGTTTTCAGCGTTACAAAATTAAATATCACGTTTTGACTGTTTATTTTACTAATCTCCATCTAAATATTTCTTTTCTTTATCATTGACTAGCGACCCGCCCCGACTTCGCACAGGTGCAATGCTGAATGTTTTGCTTTCGACATCTCATTAGAACTTCTCATTGAACTTAGAACCTCTAAAATTATCAGTGTTTCTCTACTACATTATTCATGAATTATACATATAGACCTCCTCTTGAATCACTCTATCTATTAAAGTAAGTTGTGTAATTTTAAAGATCTAAGCTTATATTTGGGCATACAGACAGCGGGACGACTTTGTTTTATACTATGTAGTGATGTTCGTATTCTCACTTACTCTGCCTTGAATCGTAGCGTTGCAGCTGTTGCAAACGGCCGGTCCTCCGTCCTTCGTCGACTGCAACATAAAGAGAAACTTGTTTCTTTATCACGTTATTACCCCTTGTAGTTAATTTGAATTCGTTAGACATTATACAAACAGTCGTAAGAAATACTGTTACAATATTACAATATATATATATATATATATATAATTTAACAATATCCTTGGTGCTGGCACCGAGACTTAAGCTCTGGTTCCTCCAGTATATAGAATTAAAACCAGCGCCGGACTCTGAACTATCACGGCTCTACTTGAACTAGGCATTTCGTAATAGAAGATTCCGAAAGTTCTTTAGGCCAATGATTAAAAATTACTACCTACCACAAATAACGTTTCTAAAATTGTCTTTATAGGTTTTTTTTTTTTATTTCTTTATGTTTAAGGGACTTTTGCTCTTATGTTATACAACTTTGACTTATTACTAATACTTATTTAAAAGTTTTAGCCATAAACTCATACAGTAGATTTGCATTTTCACTATTTGGATGGCATAACAAAGAATGAAAAAGGCCAACATTGTATTTGCTTAAATTCATGTCTCTTAACAAGTTATTCCTATTGGACTCATTTCTAACACATTCCATCAACAGGTGATGAAGGTCATCATCAAAGTCACTCCACATTCCTCACAATTTGGTGAATTAATTTTCTTCATAAGGAAGGCAAATTTGTTACATGGAATGTGTCCAGATCTGAGTCTAAGACCTGTACATACTAGTTTCCTACACAAATTAGTATTTATGAACCACGGTATCCGACAGGGCTGGCACTGAATTGTTTTATACCATATACCCTTATCTAAAGACCGTTTATCAAAATATTCCTTCCAAAGATCATAGCAAACATTTTTGAATTTAGGTAAAAATTCTGTATAGTCTGGAATAAAATTGGGTTTATTTCCATACTTAATTGCAAACTTCGCTAGCTTGTCAGCCTTTTCGTTACCCCCTAAACCAACGTGTGATGGAACCCATTGCAATCTCAGTTGGATACCCTTCAAACTCAACACATCTATCTTATGTAAAATTTCATAAGCTATCGTTCCACCTCTGTGTCCAGTGGTGCATCGAGCTATATGTTGCAAGGAACTCTTGCTGTCAGTGCATATTACAATATTTTTGTAATCATTGTTATTAATTAAATAAGACAAAGCCTCAGAGATTGCAATAAGTTCCAGCGTCATAATACATATATTTTCACTTATTTTAAAACAATGATAGTTCTTTATAGGTCATCAATATTATTCACAACTATATAAATATAACGTGCGATAAAAATAATTAACAATTATGTTCAATGGCATCACGCGCCTCGAATAAAGCGTCGTTAGTTTTTCCCCTATTAGTTAATAACATAACAGCGCAGTATATATCACTACTGTTAACTTTAATGTTAAAACAGCCGCTCAAACCATGTCTCATTTACGGTGTCGTGAATGTTATTTTTTTATGTCAGAAGTTGTAAAGCCGGCGGTGTTCCTTAGGATAAGGACAAGTGATAAAGGCCGCCCATGGACATTTACAACACCTGTAGGGTTGCCAGATGCGTTGCCATCTTTTAATAAAGTGGGCCCCTGTTACCTCAGTCACCAAACGCAGAAGTACAATTCACGACGCTCTTTTGTCAATTCGCGGTAGTTACCCGGACGGACCTGCCCATTTGTGCAACAGCGAAGACTGTACGTAACAGTAACCAATTTTCTAAACACTCACACACACAAACTGGTGTTATAACAACACCGCAGATAATAATGTATTATACAGATATGGTCGGAAAATCTAAGAGGGTCGAGACGTTCATATTTACGTCTATCTGGTTCGTAATGTATGGACTATGATGTTTGTTCAGAGTTATATTCGACACAAAACATCGTCGAAACATCGACGCTGTAAACGAATTCGTAATGTTTTGAAATATGAATGACAGTCGTTTATTCTTTTTCGATTGATCATTCTTTTACATAATTATGGCAATTCGTCGTGAGAAAATTGCATATTAATTAAATGGCCTGTTCTCCTGTGTCATTAGCTTTATTATCGATGTTGATGTTGATAAATGTAACAGCCATGATTAAGGTGTCATAATAAATTTATAACGCATAAATGCCTTTAAGACTTGCATTTAAAATTCGTCGAATGAAAACACAATGTCACTAAAACTACTCGTCGTGAGAAAATTGCACTTTTATTAAATGGTGTGTTCTCTCCTGTGTCATTAAGTATATTATCGATTTTGATAAATTAATTAGCCATGATTAAGTTGTCATAATAAATTTAGAAAGCATTACAACGCTGCTGATATTTATCCTTTAAGACTTGCATTTAAAATTCGAATTAAAAGCCAATGTCACTAAAGCGATCATCTCATACGTTTATCCCGTCAACTTGACTTTGACCTTGAAGAAGAATACTACGTCGCTCTCTTGTTCCGTCTTGAGCCGATTTCAATTGAAAGGTCCCTCTCGTAATGGAGACTTCGTTAGCCACTAATGGCCGGGGCAATTTCCTAAGTGCACTATATTGGTCCTTGCACAGTGTGTGCGACGTACGGCACGCCGCTGGCCTCGACCCCACAGCTAGGTACTCGCGTGCGAACACGTAATGTGAAATGTCGAGATTGGGATCTTGTTCGATTTTAATACGACACAATTAGCACGCTTCTCCGATCGCTTGGTCTGTTTATGTGCAGTTGTGAACATTTTTACGTTTGTACGCACGCCTCCTCCGCTTGTAGATTTGAATTCGACTCGTTATCGTCTATTTGTTTATTTGGAATGATTCCACCAGTCGATATTATATTGTTTGTTTGTGTCTGTAAATGATTTCAGTTTGTGTAATTCTTTGAAAATAGTAAAATCTCTGAAATGTGCTCGCAAAAGATTTGAAAGCGCAAATTAAAGGGTGATGTCATAACTATGCTTATACTACTTTTCAATATCAAAAAACTTGGTTAAATAACAAATTACATTGTTTTAATTTTTAGGAACTTGCATTAAATTTATACGGAAAGTCTATGTGCTTCATCTCATGAACTTTGATTTCTACTCTTGTCCTTCAAAAACACAACCAATAGGTTTATCAGGGTGTTTTGACTGTAGAAGAACTTCTTCAGAAGAAGAACACAGTCAACCGATGAAACGTTAAAATTTATAGAAAAAAGGACGAAAGGTAACTCGCCGTCTTCTGGATTCGCGCCCAGACTATGTATCCTAAGCCAATCGCCGGTGTGACAATCAGCCGTTTGGCTTAGCGGTTAAACCGTCTGGTCGCAAATCCGTAAGCGGTGGATTCGATTCCCGCAGCGGAGACTAACTTAGTCCTGTTTTCTACTTATTTTAAGTTGCATAAATCATTAACTACAACTATTGATCCACGTGTAGTATAGGTGACATGTTCAGATGGAAACGCGCCGGCCTTGCCTTTCCCGTCATGTGCCTGTTTACGTTATGACGCCATTCCATGCGTATTACGATGTACGGACTATGTGGTAACACAGTTCAAACATGTACTTCGACGGAAGTCACTGTCATCTTCTCCCGCGCTGACTTACTATGCCATCTTCTCTTCCTGTATCGTAATATATACAGCCTTATCCATATCTTACGAGTGTATTTCACACCTACTTGTAAACTTACTTACACAAGAAGTAACAAAAAATAACACAAACCCAAAAAATAATAATAATATAAAATATTATTCTTGGGGTTTGTGTTATTCTCCTGCATGCGGACCTTGTCGGATAATTATTTTGTGTTTGAAACGAAACAGTCAATGTTGACGTTGTTCATTTTAATACAAGTTATATATCTCGAGATAGAGTCCAGCATTAGATTTCGAATTAATGTTAACAGACCCAATCGTCCGGAAAAGTAGCATGATAGCAATGAATACGAGTGTAAAGTAGCAAACATTATCAATGAATAAATCAGGATTCATATATTTTCGCGGTGCGTCACTACTACATCTGTTTGGGTCGTTGTTTAGTGCGATGGCCAATACGAGGCTGCCACTCGAGAACCTCTTCCCCATCGGTTATCACGTCTACGAGCTAAAAGGCCGACCCATACTTCATTATTTTAAATAACAAACATCATTTAACTAATTGCAGATGTGCACTCTGTGGTTTTTTTAATTGATTCCACACACACACACAGTTCAACTTATACCGTTCATACCAGAAATCTAGCATGAGTATCTTTGCTCACTATAAATTCAGACCACGTTATTAGATAAGTGAATTAGTCTTTAGTTGATTCATAAACGGGACCTGTCCTAACACAGGTAGAGTATGCATCGGCCATATTCGTAATGGGGCATATCAAAGGGAGCTCATCGCAGTCACGAAAGCGTGTCACACGCATTTGGAGCGGTCGTCGAGGGGACAATGCACATTGCGCGCCTTATATAGTGCACGCGCAACCGTACAGGCGAGCCAAGTCTCAAGCGGCAGCGGCTCGCCTCTAATAATGGTTTTATTATAGTGGTGAAACTTTTTGCGAAACGAATTTAACATTCGAGTGTTTAAAGATCAGTATTGTAGCATTTAAATTAGGTCAAGTGTTTTGTTTTTTATTTTTTTACTTGTTGCACTCTCATACGAAATCTGTTATAATTCAATGTTATTTTTTGATAATTTTGATTGCTGGCTTCTTACAAACGTTACCTAACTGTATTCGTATTAATGAACTTTAAATGTATTACTGATTAAGAAAATAGATGGCCAAGTCTCAGGGGATAATGGACCTGTCTCTAGCGCCTAAGGTGGGTTCGATCCAAACTACTGCAATGATATAGTATACGATGTTTTTCTAGTATCTGGGTGTGAATAATATGAATTTATTTAAACAACGAAAGTATTTTTATTTTAGTATTTAAATATGGTTGGAAACCTACAACCTCCGCTTAGTTTGAAACTAGACAACGTTTTGTAAGAGTTTAATATTTATGTATATACTTTATTGTACACCCACACACAAAAAATATTTAATACGGTTAATATAAAATAATTTAAAAAAAATATCATCAGAAATACATAGTCTGATATTTTTTTCATTGGTGTAGTTGCAATAGCCGCTATATCTTATGGGCTTGGGGTGGCCGCAATCTGGCGCGGATGTAGGGCGCCGCGGCAAGGTCAAGGTTCGTCGCGAGTTAAGTGAGCGCCGAGGATGCTGCGCTTGACGCGGTAGTGTTTTTAGCCGACTTCAAAAAAGGAGGAAGCTCTATGTTCTACTGAATAGGTATAATTTTGTTTCGCCGATTTCACAGTGTGTGTTTTGAATTGTGGATTGATTTTGAAATATTTTTTTCTTTTGAAAGGGTAGGTACTCTTCTGCTCATATAAATACTCCTCAAAATCAAATAAAAATGTTTAGTATTAATTAGTAAGTGGTATGTTTGAAATCGGTTTTGTGTTTTTTACGGCAGTAAAAATGTTTTTCTTGTTGCTTTCAAAGTTCTATTGGCGACATGCTGCGTTCAAACGATAGCGATTGGCCCTATAAAATGATTTATTACTATGCTTTTGTTTTTGTATAACGTTATTTACTAAATGAGGAAATATGAAACAGATATTTTTTTTAAAAACATTGCTCTTACATTAGGATAACATTATCCTGTGCTGTAAGGACGATTTACAAACATAAATTACACGTGGATAAACATCCACATCCGAAACATTTATCTGTGGTTCACACAAATGATTGTACCCTGTGGGAATCAACCCCACAACCCCCGGCACCGAAGCCATTACATTAATCATGTTTGGTGTTTTTTTCTAAAACATTTTTAACTTACGTTCTTAGTCAAGTCTTTGATCAAGCATAAGCTTGATAATAAATGCAGCCGAACTAACTTTGTATCCTGTTCCACTCAGGTTTTTAGAAGGAGAATCAACACAACGCCTATTATCGAAGAAGAAAAGCATTATAGGTTTTTTTGTGAAAGCAAAGTAAAGTAACAGCCTAATATTTACCACTACTGCCCTTCTTCATATGTCCAGCACGCGATCTCACTGCGGATTGACGGACTTTACAATTCTATGTGTGCTAATAAGCTAGGAAAACAAGAAAGCTAGATAAACAAGAAAGCTTTAAATTCAAAAATAATCAAAAGATATTTCGAGAATATAATGCAATTGTATTCTTCAACCGGTAGTGCCCTTTAGTTAATTGCTTACCAAGCATTACCGGTCTGCAATATAATGTTTTTAGATCTGAAAAGCAGTCATAAAATTTTATTCGATCCAGTTTATTTTTTTTTTGTTTGTTAATTAAACTTTAGATATTTAAATACAAATATTCGTTACTGATATTGGCACATATAAAAATCATAAAATAAAAACTGAGTATAATACTTATTATTACGTACAAACATCTTTTTACGTAAGAAATCTTCGTCCTTATTTAGTTCGTATAATGCCCTGTACTGCTATTTTATTATTAATACATAATATTTTTATTAAAGATACGCTAAGCGATTTCAATTCCCGATACACATCCAATCGGTGCACATTTTGCCATTTAGGGATTTATTACAGCTTCGAGCAATTAACAGTGATTTCAGCCTTCCTCCTCACGCCTCCCACTGGCGTCTGAGGAATTTTTCTCATTTGCCGAACTCTTGCAATTAATACTATCCAACACAAGAGCCCTAAAAACATCGATAACCTCACATATAACCTTTCGGGACTTAGCTGTTTTATAATTGAGAGCTCTGGTAATCTCGTTTCTATACATTATAATTTAATTTGCGTTAAAGGCTCGTATTGATAATTGGATAAGTAAATCGCGAGGAAAACCAAGAACGGTTCCCGAGCGTTCGTACAGGTAGTTTTTTGATGCGCAGGAACCACAGAGGTCTTCCGTCACTATCGTCAAAATTTTTTTCAAAAGGTTACTCTGATCCGGTAAAATCGTTTTATCCTCCGGATTCCCTTGTGAGTGGTCAAGGAAACCGTTAATGGGCTTTCGTTGAACTAGCGTGTTCAGCAAAACAGCGTGGGTTCATTGAGCACAGACCTCATCTGTGCTTACACTCAGATGACTTGGTTTAAAGATTAGCCAGTTTGTAATTAAAAGAAGACGTTTCTCTATCGATGTAATTAGATGACTGGCTAGACCCGCGGTCGTCGTTAATGGACAAAAAAGGCTAAATTACACCGGGTTGATCGCTTGCCTTCAATTGTATATACTCGTAAAATGCATCGGCTTCGTGTTCCACACCGTTTCCCACAGTCTTTAAGACAGTTCACTTGAATTAAGGCACCACTTCACCATAAGAAAAGAGGAGTGAGCAAATCGATAACAGAGGAAATCTTAAGTGTCAGTTACATGAAGGTAAGTTATTGATTTTATCCCAAAGTCAGAAACACTGTGTGCAAACACTGTATGGCACAAGAACGCTTATCATTTTCTGGTAAAACACGCAGGTTTCTACAATTTACTAAGGTATATACCAACTAATATCTTGCATTAACTGATGTTTTTGCTTTCAGTCCCGAGACTATTAAAGCTTCATCTGACGCAGAACCGGTAGGCTAGCCAGAACCCACGGGTCCAACTAATATGGAACTTTGGTGCGCGGGCGGTGGGATTGGTGCTGAAAACACCCGAGTTTGAATTATACCCATGCGGGGAGGAAATGCAAAATTGCGTGAAGTTCTTCAAAGTTAACAGAGTGCACCGTTAGCGTTGTGATTGCGCACATTTTTATATTTTTTTTTAAACGCTACGCGTACTAATTTACTAACTGCTCTAGCACCGTCACAAAGTGAAAATAACCGTCTGATAACGAAATGAGCTTGGCTTAGTTACACTAATTCAACATTTATTGGATCTTCCGTTTTTAGCTGAAGACTGTCCAGTTTGCTTGTTGTTGTGATATGTAGATATTGAAGTAGTCGTTTTAACTCTCACATTTGTCTCACAATATTTCGTAACTTTATATTAGTTTATTGTAAGTATGCTATGGAAGAAGGGCACTGCCCAACACAAGCTTCGGCTTGCTTTTACTTCAGCTACAAACGTAGCTCCAATTATTTATAACTGTATTACAAACGAGTTAATGAACTAAACATTTTCGCATTTGTTTCCTTGTCAGTTCTAACAACGTTTAAGTACATTCTCATTCATTTTGGATGATTAGTTTTCGACGCGATCAGAAATTTCACCGAAGCAAACAGAAGATGGGACGAAAACGCCAGTTAGTTAATAAAAGCGCGGTGATAAAAACGTTATCGATTGACGCGACCAAACATGAGCATTATGTACTTTTATCAGAACATTCGTTGCTATCTATCCCTTCGAGAATCGAAACAGTGTTATCGACGACTGCGCTTATCCTTATCGGCCGCTTTTCCAGGGACGTGTGCGATGTCACATTTCTTCTTATGGGAGAAATGGTTGACGGGCAAGCAGAACATCAAATTTTAGATGATCACTTTCTCTCATAGATATGCCTGTAAGGTTTGAATGGGGTTGATTCAAGTTAGCGTCCATCGAAGGGTTGGTCATTTGTGTTCGGCGACGGTTGCCCGTGGCACTCGTCGTAGACTTGCATTATTCCCTGTTCTATTAACTAATTTAGTTTTAGTAATAGAGTGATTTGGATTAAATCTTTTGCTAATTTTCTCGTTGATATCCTGCATTATTCCTCGTTCCATTAATTAATTTAGTTGAAACAATATAGCGATGTAGTTCAAACCGTGTGCTAATGTGATATTTCGATAATTTAATATAATTTCTGACACTGCGACACTGGCATATATTTCTCGTATAAAATATATTTTTATCCATATATCGTGTATATTAATAAGATGTAGTTTTAAGCGTTGGGTTACAACCGCAACAGTCAGAACCCTGCCGCTCCCTGAAGATCGAGTTTCGTTATAAAACACCGGTATCAATGTAATATAATTTTGTTCATTAATTTATTGAGGGACATACCAAGAAAAAATTGTGGTCTGTTCTAACATAATTATGTAATGTTAGAACAAACCACATTTTTTTTTCTTCAAGTATGCATGCATAGATATACAATGGAAGAGATTAGAAGTTGAATGGTGTGATATGGAAAACATAAAAGCATGTAAGGATCAAAAAAGGAGAACTTATAAATCTCTATTTATCTCTATCTAAAGTGACGTATGTGTTGTGTTCTTCTGTTTCAAGAAGTTTCGGAATATTTTGAGGACTTGTTCTTTCTGGCTAATTAAGGTCAATTTGTATGAGTCGTAATTATTTATCTAAAAGGTGTCAGCAGCTTATTGAAACCCAGTACAGAGTTTTTATGGAACTATATCAATAATTTTCTTTCCATTCAAAGAAAGGGCCACCTATCCTTAGCTATTTGTGTCACATGCGTTTTGTTTGCAATGCTTGCATGATGTCAAGCGAGCTGATGTGAGTGTAAACAACTCAAGATTAATGCCACTTAGTGGCTGGACCGGTGTTTATTTGCTGATATCATATCCTTTGCGTGCCGAGTGTCTATTAGCCGTGTTGCGAATTATATGTACCATTATGACTCCCATTGTTTTGAAGTCACAGCGCGGTCACTTATTGTTCTTGTCCACAATAAAATAGCCTAAGCATTACATTAAACACGAAGTTAAAGACGAGAACAGGAAAAGAAAACATTTCGTTACAGATCGAATGAAATTTGTCTAATTTCTATTTTAACGACCTATTAATAATAATAAATATTATTATTAATTATAAATATAAATATTATTATTAATAATAATAATAAATATTATTATTAATTAGTCATAATAAAGATCAATTAAGATGAAAATAAAACGTTTAAGAACGTTTAGTCACAATAAAAGTTAATAATATATACTTAAATTTAAGAAATATAAGTGTTAGTATGAGAAAATGATATTACCAAAAATTGATAAAAAATAGTTAAAAATCACTTAAAACACTCAAAAAAGGATATTTTTTAAAAATATAGCAAGATACGATCACTATTATGTCAATTAAATACAATTCCATACTTAGTGATTTCTAAGGGAAGTATTATGTACCGTGCGGGGACACAATTGTATGATCGTACATATATAAGTACAGAGGTCGATCGCGACTCTTAGTACTATAGTCAAAGTACATTGTATGAACGTCCCATACCAATATCATATGGAAGTAAGGTCTAATGGATAAAAGTAATAATATGTGAAGGCTCAGAGAAAAAATGATAAATATAATGAAGAGCAATGAATGACTTGGGGCTTAATAAGAGATGTTACTATGGAGTTGCGTGGTACTTCTGTACGACGATATGGTCTACGGTAAACGTGGAACCATGAATGGATATGTCTTCAGTGTTGGACATATCGTCGATAGCTGGTGGTAGTTGGCGTTTTAGTGACCATCACTATGATACGTTAGCTGTCATTCGGCATAGTAAGAGTTTGGCCGTAGTTGGCGTCTTAGTGTGTTGCACTATGATACGTCGACTGATCATCTGACTTTGGGGAGTCTGGTGGTGGCTTGCGTCTTAGTGTATTCCACTATGATACGTTGGCTATTACTTGACTTGGGTGGGGGTCCGTTGGTGGTTGGCGTCTTTGTGTTTACGCTATGATACGTCGACTATCATTCGGATCGTGAAAGAGTATGTTTGGACACTTCGTGTGTTCCGAGTATATTCTAAACTTTGGAGCCGAAGTTGATTAGAGTTGTATTGGTGGTGGTATGAGGGTGTGCCACCTACGCGATAGTCACATTGATGCGTGCGGCTATATGCAGTAATGCGTCTTGTGGTAGTTGCGGGGTGATCTGCGCCTAATATCATTGCATCGTATGATTCTGGTTGACGGAGGTTCGAGTTGATGATGTCTGCTGTGTATGCGGATAGGCTGTATGTTGGCGTGTTGACCTGCGATAGTTGTATTGATGCATGTTGCATTTAGTGACATTGCGTCTTACGACATTTGCTTGGGAGACGACGCTATTCATAATGGCCGAGTCTGCGTCTCGGTTTGATGCACATCTCAGTAGATTTGTCCAAGTCGGGTTCCTGATGACGGAACTGCAGACTGTCTGACCTCTTTATACGTTTTATCATTATTAACGAATCTCAGTAAAGTTCCCACCGTTCGAACGAATAATGGCAACTTGCTGGTGGGTGAGACAAACTTGATCGAAAATACATTATACTCAACGTCAGAGACACTGACAAATAATTATATGTTGCCAATTATAAACCCTTCTGATGGCTAAACATAAAAATCACAACTATGGCTATATCTGACTATTTCAATGGTTGGTGGAGCATATGCGTTTACCTCATGTGGATGGTAGCTGGCGGGAGAAAACCTCTCAAGGCTGCGCCGATGCCGTGCAACGTTTTAACCATACCCTTGGGGTGAGCAGTGACTCATAACGCGCTCTGCGACGAAATGTCGTGCTAACCTTTTTAATGGTGGTGATGCCAAAACACTAACGATCACGTCTGCAGTCGCGGCGATCTGGCAAAAGTGGTGGCGCTTACGGAGGGCTTATTATATCATAGGGCCAGAGTGCCTGATCTTTAACACATGCCCAAAACCGTATTGACGTACATTCACGAAGACTGGATTTGTCGTCGGCTTGTATGACGTTTACACGCATTGACATGCGCGACTTCGGTCAAAGTTTGTGCTTACGCACTGCCAAGGGGCCAAGCGCTCGTTATGCTGGTAAAACAGCTTTGCAATGGACTTCGGTACTTTCCCCAACTTTTTATCCCTCTTCAGGGGGGAGGGGGGGCGCAAAATGTTGGTTGGCGCTCACCGCACACGGCGTTGGTGAGTGTTTTCATGGAGCAGTGTGCCTTCCCTACATTTTTTTTAAAATGTGGGGGAGCTGTTGACTTGTATCGGGTATGTGAAATTGATGTTAGCCCTTTTCAAGAGAGAAGGGATATTAGTTTAAAAATTATATTGTGAGCCCTTTACAAGCGTGAGAGGGAGTATACTATATACTCTGAGCCCGTCTCAAGCGAGTCGGGGTTATTTAATAAGAAAGCAATCTAGCATTATCTCTGGCTTATACCACGACTAGTGAATATTTATCTATCCAAGATACACCTAAAAGAATCAAGTTACTAAATGAACACAACGTAAATGCGGTCCTACCGAACATGACGATCACAATAATATTTCATACGGCTAATTATTACCTTTAGAAAGATCAATAATTTATCCTGGTCACGTAATGATGTTATATGATTTATTCATATAATGGGGAAAAAATATATATAAGTTATAATTATATATACACAACAAAGGGGGGTGCGAGTTACACTATGATTGTTTGGATTATGACTTCTGTTTTCTCGTAAAGAAAACTTTTCAATATTAATCTATTTATCGATGATACATTTTGATTTAAGCTTCAAGCATACTTCATACTGATATTCAGTAAATGTAAAAAATTACGGCACGGATAACGCAAAAGCACTACTTTTTCATAGCTTGTGAGACAAACAAATACATCAAGTACAATGTAACAGTTTTGTGCGCAGTAGTTATCTAGCCATTAGGTATGTCATTTGTTGATCCAACATACAATTTTTTTATAAAAGTATTAAGTAACTGATAAACAAACGTTAGTACTATTTAATTCGATGGTATTTTTTAATTTCATAAGTGCACTTTAGTACATTATTTTCATAATTAACGACGGTTAACATTCCCATTCGTTTAATTAAATTGAACGTGTTTAATGTATCGACAAAACAAGGTCAATGTAATTAATAGATATTAATTACAATAATGGCTCTTTACAACGTTTATATAGATATATACCACGCATACTTGCACGTTGGCTACTGGTACTATTTACGCCGAACAACGAAGTCAAATATATAGGTTTCTTTCTCTGCTGTAGATGGAAAACTCTTTGCTTTATCCAATATACCTTATACCTCATGACGAAAAAGTGTCAAGAAGAAAATAAATCGATGTTCAATAATAATGATAATGTAATCGATGATAATGTCATGTTCGCTGACGAACCCATCACCTGTGACGAATAAAAACACGATCTCTACCACGTTAAAGTGAGGTCTTTTCTTAACAATTGAGAAAGCTCGCAGCTGTCATATGCGCCTTATACCCGCTGAGCATAAGATTTTATAGGAATATCTAACGGGCGTCGGAAATTGACAATCTTCATATAGTAAATAACTGTTTACCCCTTTGGAGATTGTGTATTTTATTTCGTACGACCTACAATATCAAAATACTGTTGACTCTAACACGGTACAGAAGACGATTAACAAATCAATACTGATATTGCAGAGTTAAAATATTTGTTTGTATGGTATGTGTGTTATTTATTTAACCAATGCAAAGATCATGCCGCTTTTGTTGGTACATATTTGTAGATATTGTTAAAAAAGCTCACAAATGTTACACTTGCCATGCAAATGTAGACATTACAAATATTAAATACAAACAACGCTAAATGAAAACAATTTAAGGCACAGAAAATTTTAGATTATAGAAATATATATTGCTTAAAAGAAAAGATGGTTGGGAGCTAGCTCTGGATTATTGGATTAAAATCCATATCCAAATGCATTATCTTGATAACACTGAACTCCTCCTAAACGGCTGGACCGATTTCAATGAAATTATTTTTGTCTTCAAGTCGATTCGAGAATGGTTTAGATTTACAATCGGGTACACTACAACTTCTTTTTTAATTTTTTTATTCATAAGTTGTCGGATTTAAGTCTTGTGTACAGGACACTGTCTGTCGGGTTCATTTTGTACACATCACTTGTAGCGTACATCGGATTGAAATTGATAATTTCCGAACTGATGCTAGATCTAGCTTAACAGTGACAATTATCGAATACGTCAAAACAGCCCGTCTGTGCCGTGACCATAAATGCTGCAAAATATTCGAAGCTATGGTAGATCGAATCCGTAAATTTACTAAAAATATGTAAATTTAACAAAATATTAATATTGAAAAATTTATGTCACTCAGATCTGAGTGCGAAACCTTGCTAACCACCTAGTTATATATACAACAAGTAAGAACTAATGGTTTAGGTATGTACTTGTATCTGTAATGTTTTTATCAAATCGTAAACGTCATTATTCCATTGTATCGCTCTCAGTGCGATTATCGCGCCAATGTTTCCAAGATAAAGGCGCTTTTCGGCGATCGATTTATCGAACATTTTTACGAAACACATCCGCTTCGACACTTTCATTTATCGGTATTTTTATTTGTATTAACTTTAATAGTAAATTATTAGTCGTTTCGATTACCGTTCGTTTGTTTCCGTACTAGTTTACCCACACCGGTTTCGAGCATGTTAGAATAATTTCAGTATCATGATTTGGTGAATATATTGAATACTTGAGCCATGCACACATAGCTCGTGTTATGCATATTTTATCGTATAATAGGTTTTGCTTCCGATCTTCATCAAAAACAGTAATATTTCCGATGAACAAAGACATTTGTTGGAGAGCCTAAAATTACGGTTCAATCCTGGGAAAAGGTATCGATTGTGCAATGACATTTATTTTTAATCCTCTTATTAATTTCATAAATATATTAGTTGTACATAAAAATGACAATGAAGCATTTCTCTGTTCTTAATTAATGATTTCCCGTTGTTATATCTAATCACTATTCAGAGTTATCTATTTCCAAAATATTTTTGTTTCCTTATTTTATATATATCAAAGCAATCTGTTCACGTTAAATTTACAACAGTTCCGTATTTAGTTTTCTCTTCTCAATTTTTTTTCTTCTCGATTATCTTTTTTACTTCGTTTCGATCCAGATACACCGAGTTTTTCTTTCTCCACGCCTACACCTTACGCTTCTTTTAGATTATCAAGGTCGGTCGCCACGAGAACTACATGTATCGAATTCAGTCTCCTCCGATGTTATCTTTCGACGGTACGATGCGTTCTTCATTTGTTGCCCAGTGCTAATATTGTTGCACTCTGTAGTTTTACGACTCTGTTGACTCACTAAAAGTTTTAAACAAATACATATTATACATTCAGGTTTAACGGCTGCGTAAAAAACATTAAAGTGCGCGTGCTCAAGTATTACGTCACGCGTCGGAAACAATGCTTGCAGCAGATCGGGGCACGGTCTCTAATTATGCAAATAAATCGGCCGATTGTATTCAAACTCCGTCACCGACCTTCCAGCTGCAGTCCCGCAGCTCCTGCGATAGCCGTCGCTGAAATAGCGTTGGCGTGGGTCGCATTGTGATCGTATGCAGCCTAGACAATTCGCCGGTGCAGCGGATTTGTTAGTTTCATCACAGATAAATAATCCGCTATATAACGCGGTTCGTTCTCCTAAATATAGTCGCGCGGAACTGCCAATTCGATCCGTTGTATCCGCACAAACTTGAAACATCGCACCGATGCCGCTAACTAAGCATTACAAGATCCACCTCCACTTTTTTCACCGCGTCAGCGACCAAATAGCAAGTTGTCTTGGCACGTAATAAACCTTGCTTGGTTTTGTAACGTCGCAGAATTTTTGTTTAAATATTTTACTGTATCGTTGTTTATGTTTCATCTCTAGGATATAATAAATTTCGATTTCTTTTTTTTTTGTTTTCACATCATTTCAAAACGAAATTAACATTTTCAAGCCTATTAAGCCAAGATGTACTGTAATTATGTTTACTGTAACTTTATTACATGGAATCTATATTGGACCTGTTTTTCTAGTGATTAATTTTAGGCTTATTCTAACCCAATGTATTTGATATATTATGTATATGCTACATTTTAACGAATTTGAAAATAGCAGATTTTCCTTCTATTTAATTGTCTAAATTCGCAAGTGTGGAACCAACTCGCATCATCCTCGCCACTCTATCAATAAGCTCTCCTCCAGTGACAAGAGCGGGCGCGTTCTATTTTCACGTGCCGCCGCTTTCGTGCACCCAAGAATTGTATGACTAACAATGCGCAGCGCCAGGACCGTGTGAAAATGTGAGTTGTTCGCGTATTTATAATAGTAATCCGCCGAGAGCGAGGCGACCGTTGGAAATAGATTTTTTATGCGACTGAGATATGATTCGTACGTTTATCTGGATCACCGGTGGGTGTAGGTCCACGTTGGAAGTGTTCCCGGACGGTCGCTCCTTCCTTTGCTATTGCTTTTGTTGCTTCGGCACCAATGACTGTCACGTGTCATGTAATAGCTTTCTAGTTTATTTAATTTTCAACGTTACATTTGACAGTCTCTCCGTCTTGAATCTTTCGAGTGTAGAGAGCCGTGACTAGATTGTCATCTATCGTATTGAATTTGAAACGTGACTGTACTGTACTCGTCACGCCGGATACAAATTTGAGCTAATGGTCAATATTGTAAGTAAGAAATTTCGAAATATGTACACTTCTTACATCTAACGGGGTCACAATAATAGGTCACGACTTATGTTCACCTTTTAGCCACGGGTTGACTTATCTAGGCCTTGATGAATACCGATTTTGTTGTTGGTTTTAAACTTCACTACATAGTATGAAACAAAGTCGTCCCGCTGTCTGTCTGTCCCTATGTATGCTTAGATCTTTAAAACCACGCAACGGATCTTGATGCGTTTTTTTTACTAGATAGAGTGTATCGAAAGGAAGGTTTATATGTATTATACATTGCACCTGTGCGAACCCGGGGCGGGTCGCTAGTACAACGTAAAAAGATCTTTCTAATGTCTATTACCTATAACTGTGCAACAGTTCATCATATAAGTTATAAGATTATCTTAGTACGATGATGTTATATTTGGAAAGTAATAATGTTACTAAAAAGCTGGCGTGAAAAAGAAACGAGAATAGCAATTCTCATTTTGACTAAATTGTAAAATCAATTTTATTTGCTCTAGTAGTTTTAAAACGACGTCTTGTAACTCCACCCACCATTAGAAAGTGTTTATTCATCGATAGAATAGTGAATTTTGAAAATGAAATATTGATTTCATTTTTTAATGAATGCTTTGATACCATATTCATGTTCAGCTCATTCCGAATGAAATGTTTTGATTTAATTTTTTAATTTTACATTTCGCACGTAAATTTAGAAAGTTGAGAGAGATATTCGATAAATTTCCCATGCGTGTACGTTCGCGTAATCTTATAATAAGAAAGCATCGCTAACAATAGACATCAAATAGATCCGAGTTTTAAATAACAATGGACGCGCACGAGCGGACAGTTAAAAATATCCCACTGTTTACTAGCGCTGGTCGGCCACTTATGACCTTCCAAACTACGAGCGGCTCGCGTCTACATCTAGTTTACTTCTAATAGACCAGCCGATGTAACTCGGCCGAATTATCCGTACGAGATTAGAACTGGACCGATAGTTTTACGAGAGTCTCGGTTGACACTTTATGCGCTGTTGCAAGTTTGTATGTCTGGAATCTGATTGCACACGGCGGCGATAGTAAAATCTCAATTAAATTGGGATTTTTATACTAACCGATGGGTCTGCATCTGGTTCATCCCAAGGAAAATTGTCCGATGGTCTATATTTCTTGGTCTGCCTATGTTTAATGTGAAAATCTTGCGTTTATAATAGACCGACCTAGTTTTTATCAGTAAAGGGAAGAAATTCCACATATTATAAAATCAAGACACTCTTAATTTTTTTTTGTATATTTTCCAATTTTCATTTTTTAAAAACGTTGCAATTATTAGAGAAATAGTTTTGCGAACATAAATTTCACTTGGACAAACACCTAGATCCCAACTTTTCATGTTGATTTTACCTAATTGCTTTACATAACTCAAGATTGTGTACGTAATTTTGATGGACACCTTAATAGATTTGTTAATTTTATGTAGTTGAAATTTGGCATTTGCAGAAGAAATTAAAGACTCGTAATTTCAAGCATGCCAATCAAATTCTTCTAAAAGTTAGAGACGTTTCAACAAACTTTCTATCGTCAAGATCTTCTTATTTACTATCGGCTTCCTTCCTATTATTTGATTTTTTCATATTAGGTTAATACCTAACTCAATCAGTTTTTCTATCGCCCTTTTCTTATCGTGGTATCGAGAAGGCAAACTACATAGTAATAAAAATTCTAAAGTTATCTATTATTCTATTGCTACTACCATCGCAAATGATTTGATTAGCATCGCAGACTATTATAACTGTACGCTAAACAATAGCGTTTAGATATCACCAAGCTGCCTTATGTAACTATGACGTGATTAAAGCGAATCACCAATGGAATATCGAAAAGAATAAGATCTACTTTAAAATAGAATACAAAACTAGAATGTACATTTATAACTGTCTAGAAGGAACCTTGATATAGATTTCGTATACGTAGATTAAAATAAGTGATGTGCGACGGTAAATTCATAGACATTTTGGCATTATATAAATGTTGGTTGGTATTGTTAGATTTAGCATGCATTCGGTAAGTTAATCCGATCTCATTAGTTTTATCTTGTATCGAACTCTAAGAGTATGGAAGTAGTAACGATCATTTTTATGGCAGCAACTTTAGAGCTGCTCGGAAACCGTTCAGGAATATATGTTTACAATCATCTCAGCACATTTACATAATAAAAAAAAAACAAATTTTGTTTGATTTTTTAAACGGTTTTATTTAGCTCGACCCGTACGGAATTTGTTTGTTTGGATCAAAATTAGAAATTGAAATTAAAGCACCTTGCCGTTTTCAGATTGATCTGAAATTTGGTACGCACATTTAATTTAGATGACAATACAATATTAACAAAAAAAAACATAAAATAAAACCGTTTAACTTAAAAGTTTTTAAACGGTTTTATTTTATATTCCGTTATTATACAATGTATTATATATATACAGCTATATTTCAAATTTGTTTTCTTCTTAACTTCAGCATTGTGAATTTGCCTTCGTTGACTAAAGTATGGGCTTTGATGTCGCGTAACACTATTTGCTATCGGGTCCTTATGCCATATTTGCCCAAACAAAAATATGAATAGTATATATGATTAAAACAATAGTTGACTTTTACTGTTTTCCTCAATCGTAGACTGAGCGATGGATGATGTACAGTCTCACCACATTGCTCGTGCATAGTTTACTCGGATTCATGTGGTTTTGTTTTCCTCGTACTACGTTCGGACATGGATTGAGCTAAAATAGAATGATGACTCCACATACGCACCGTGTTACGGTTTTATTGTAACTAATTTAAGGAATGTTTTATTATTGAAAGGCATCATGCCATCGCATGTATAAGTATAAATTTAGTGCAAGAGTCGTATCGTAATCGTAATCCTTTTTATAGAATTTTTGTTTGATGAGTTTTCTTGAGATGTGAATTCTTCAGTTTTATTGGCAACGTTGTCATTTATTACAAGACAAACAATGTTCGAACAAAACACAAAGTAGTTTATTGAAGGGTTTTATGATTGAAGTGTAACTTTCTCGGAATCTTTTTTGAATACATTTTCTCGAGATTCGACGGATTTCGGAAAGGCAATTGCCAATGTTGCCATCTTTATAGATAGATGCGCGGAAGAATTTCCGCTATGACCATATGGCCATAATTCATATGAATAAGTGAAACGTAATTGTCATCGTTTCATAGGAAACAGATGTTTCAATGGATTTGATTGATCGGAAAGGTCTGTTAAAAAATTCAAATCCATTACTAAAATATGTTTTTCATTTTCGAGGGTTACTTTTTGTGAGGCGCCATTTTCTTTATCGATTTACCGCGTTTAATTTCATAAAACATTAATATATTAATGTTATATTAATATAAAACATTGTTATAAAAGATTAATAATATTTAAATTTTCTTTGAGAATTTTATAAAAACTAAATCATCGCTCTTCTCCAAATAACCTTTTAAAATGTCTATATTTTTATATTATTTGATTGTTAAAATATAGTTGTTTTTTTTCTTCAAAACAAAATAACTGACCTCAAGACTCGAGATTGCCAAACGATGTATCGCAACAATAAAAAAGGGTATCCATAGTAATATTATAAACGTTTTCTCTTTCACGCAAATACTACTAAATGGATTCTTATAAAACTACAATAATATAGCTTATACATCAGAATAAGACTATAATTTACGACTATAATTTATAAACTTATTTCATGTATTTCTCTCTGAATGTTACGACTTCAGCTACGCAGACGTAGTCGCGGGCAGCAGCTAGTATTTAATAAATGTTAAACCATTTCCAATAAATCTCAAATGGACTATTAGATCTGTTTGTGTAAAATCGAATGTAAAATTGGAAGACTTCTTCAACTACTCTATGGTTTCCAAACTATTCAGGTTAATTTCGTTCTCGATCTAATTTTAATTTAACGGCTACCGTTCTTTAGGCTAAGGCCACTAGATCTACTCGTCTATGACATTTGGACGATGAAGATTACTATCACTTATTGTCCACTGTCCAGTACAGAGGAATCATGTGTTGCGCAAACATTTCGCAAGTAACAACTGACTTAAGAACGTGGCTTGTTTCCGATATTAACGATATGTTTTTGCCTAAATCACCAGCTAGTTTCGATTCGGGCGCCAATAATTATGCCTCTTATATTTCCCGCGCGAATGACAACTTCCGGTCGACTGAGCTCCCGACGTGATCAAAATAAATAGCTTAATTCCTTACGAAAGATGCAACATAATAGTGAATTGTCTCTGATTAGGTTGGTACATTGAATTGACAAAAAATTTTGAGCGATAGTTTTGTTTAGTTTGTTTTTAATGTGTATTGGCGCTGGCAACACTGTATACCGGATATGACGTTATCTACTCGAGCCAAGGGAAACATGGTCGCATGGAGCAGCGGTCACTTGGATTTCGGCTGCGTTCCCGGACAGTAATATAACCACTAGTGCTACTTGTCGTTATAATAGTTGTTAATAGTCAAGTTCAGTAATAGTAAAAATATTAGAATCAAGGTAAAAACATTAGAACTCTTACACAGGGAGGCTTTTCTAAGTATACCCATTTTTTTTATTAAATTCTAGACATAAATAATGTTATATAGAAAATTATAAATATTTAAAATCACTTGTAGTTAATTAATTAATTACATTCTTTTGAACTTATCTCAAAAAGTGCGTGATTTAAGGGCAATTCATTTAATTTTACGCGCG
The DNA here is from genome assembly GCA_933534255.1 of Iphiclides podalirius. Lineage (NCBI taxonomy): Eukaryota > Metazoa > Arthropoda > Insecta > Lepidoptera > Papilionidae > Iphiclides > Iphiclides podalirius. Next base: position 2,303,510 of record OW152830.1, on the reverse strand, counting down.
ATCATTACGCAAACAAGTCCGTTTCAAAAGTGTACGGCGTATTTATGAATAACTACCGCATTGTCAACAAGTTCTGTTTTCTAAGGAATAGAATTGCAATTTTTTTGAAAAAAAAAAAGTTTGCTTTTATTTCAATAAACGAGTATACTACCGAGTCTGACACCAGTATACACCTTCTGTGTGAATTTGGGCACCTTTAGAAAAGCCACCTGTATGTGAGAAGGTGGCAAGCCAGCTGGTAGTGTTAAGTGGTAACCGCAGCCCCTTGACATTCACAACACCCGTATTCTGGCAGAGGCTCCGGCTACTTTACTCATCAGACGTAAACTCAGAATTATATCACGTCTACTTCGCACCCTGGTTAATCGTGCAAAAGCGGGGACTGTTTCGTGGCCACACCAGTGTCGGGGCATTTGTAATAAAATTAGTTGTGCTTTAGTGTGCAGCTGAAGTGTCGAAGTAGAAGTATCTCTGTGTCGGTGCCGATTAAATTATTAAATGCAATGTTCAATATTTACCGACTGTCGGGTTAAACATGAGGTGGACACTTGTGTTTTTGAGGAAAATTAAAAAAATGATTAAATGGTCATCGTGTTGTGATGATGCTTCGTAGAGTTTTTATGTGATCCGTCCGTGAAAATTATTTTATTACTGATTCTTTTTATTTAATTTAATTTTTATTTAATACGTTATTGTTGAACTAAAACTGTAAAGTACTCGATTAATATCGATAATGTTATATCAATTGTTCTTTGAATAGTAATAGTTGGAAAAATAGCTCATAAAACTAGATTACAATAGTTCTATTAAAAAGTGTAAATTAAAACCAAAAACTTGTATTAAAATAGTGCTAAATTTATAATAATTATCAAATAAAATTTAACAATGCATGAAACGACGAATATACTTTTAGTTATATTATATTTACTTTGCGTGACAACAGTTGCGATCATACTTGTATTATTGTGGTATTGTTATTGTTTTGTTTGTTTGTTTGTTGTGTATTGTTGTAATGACTCCTCAAATGCATCGAACCTTGTTAAGTTCATTAAGATCGTGATTTTGTAAAGAATAAATCTCTGAATTTTTATGTGCCGACTACGAAGAAGACCGCTATAAATCTGTTCCTCAATATACAACATTGAAATTACGAACTGCATTTGTTTATTTAGTACTTGATATTTATATTTAACACACAGTTTTAATATGAGTTTTGAAGGGAAGGATTCCAAAGCACTTTTTCAAGTTAATAACATTAAAATAACAGCTTATACATGTCCCACTATAAAGGAAGACTACGTATCAACGCATACTTTTCCAGTATCAAATCAATATTTTTTAAACGAAATCGTTTTAACGATTTTGTCGCGTTACTATTTATGCTATTATGTCGGTAAGTTAAAAACAAGGCGATAAAATCCATAAAATAGTTTTATAACCGTGATCATCTAGCACCAATTTAGAAAATGAGCGGCAAGAATCTCATCAGAAATATATATTTTTTTTAACCACTAAGGCACATTTTATATTTAAACTAAACTTCGGTGGAGCACGACCTTTCCCAAATGAAATGTTAGTCAGCGTCAAATTAATTCGTCTGGACCCAATCTTTATGTATTTCGTGACAGTTATTAAAGCAAGAAACTGGTGTAAGTTTGAATCTTTTAAAGACTTCCCGTAAAAGGTGGACAGAGCAGTTGCATAGACCTTAGTAACACTTCTGCTTTTCCTCTGTTGAGCGCCGCCTTGTTGCCACTTTCTCATATGAAAATATTTTGTAATACTTATAATATTGACTTGCTTATTAGCGTTGCAAAATTGAGGAATGTTACCGAGATGAAGTTTCGTTATTAAAACTATTCATGGCGAGGCCAATTGAAGGATCCTTCCTTACTACGGGCAACACTAGTTTTTCTCGTGCTTGAAATGTGCTACAAATGGATGGACGATTTGGGTTTTCGGCAAAACCATTATTTGCTTTTTGTCAGCTTCGCATTCCGCGAGAACTGCTTTTCGTTTACCATTCTGATGCTGTTATTCTGCTGTTAAATTCGCCAGCAATTAATTTTTAATGTACGTAATGTATGATTGTTTACAATTTATTTCTTAGTACCTATTTGCGTAAGCATCTAATAAAATTTGTATAAATTATTGTCGAGATTATTAACTGTTGTGGACGCAAATGTAAAGCAGTTTTTACATTATTTGTTTATTCAAAAATGGTTTTTATATGATCAACCGGAGTAACGCTAAGTTGAATAATAAAAAATACAGGCTATTTGCTACTCAAGCATTTTACGACATTTTCCTAGACATTTCCTCCACGGCTATTTTTAAAGGAATCTCTGATAGCACAACATTTTGCAATATGCTATAAATCTGTCATCCTGGTTATCCCGCTGTTTTTTTTTTCTTATTGTAACGGAATATTGTCTAAAGCATAATTTTATCAAGCATTATATAGATTTGTGAACGTCCATGTGAGTAATCTCTTAACAACACTCACCATAGTTTCGGTTGTCGTGTCTGTCCGTTTGTAAGTGACGCACGCGTGCCCTCCACCGATTCGCGTTTGTAACTGAGCGCGCTCGCCGCATACGCCCAGTGGCGTGCCTCGTTATTGCTATGTTCCTGCGTTATCGGCACGGCCTTTGAGTGTCATTATTTTTCATTTATCTATTCACATTTCACGGCACCCGATGTTGACCGTTCCCTGTTTATTATAAACACGCTGTCACGTGTCACCATTCTCAACTGTTTCACAGATACGAAGTGATTTCAGTGATATTTATATAGAATGAATTGAATGTCGCGGACAGATGATGCATTAGTTCACGTGCCACCTGCTACTGCGACTGCGACCTTTTTTTTTGCTAGCCAATTAAATCCGGGAGGTGACAGTGAGAGTGGCTCGTCCTCTACCACCTCCTCTGCAATTCCCCCCCCCCCCCCCCTTCCTCCCTTGATTTCAATTCCCACACGGATCGAAAATTTTTGCAAATGACATTGCTAATGACGCAGAAACATTTGGTCCCAGACTGCTTATGCCTTTTGTCGTAGTACGTCTGGGAAATCACGCACGTGATAAGGATTATTTCTTATTATACCTAGCGCGGGAGTCGTTTTCTACGTACGCCGGGAATGTGTAACATCGTTAACTTTTAAACATTCTAAGATCGAGACAAAAAATTTATTTCGATATATCGACAGCGATTAAGCGTATACACGGCACATCACTAGGGTCGGGGAGCGAAAATATATGCGCCTTATCGCGGGTGACGTAATCGTTGCATATACCGGGAACTGCACGGATTGGATGAGGCCGGGAGCCGCCGGTGGGCCCGCGTAGGCTTCCCCGGCCAAGGTCACGGGTGACGAATCGCGCACCGAACCTGCCACCCGACTCTCTCGACGTAAACAATACCGATGAGAGTAGGTGATCTGTTGTTATCAATTTATGTTTAACTAGCGATCCGCCCCGGCTTCGCGCGGGTGCAATGTATTATACATATAAACCTTCCTCTTGAATCACTCTATCGAGTAAAAAAAACGCATCAAGATCCGTTGCGTAGTTTTAAAGATCTAAGCATACATAGGGACAGATAGTGTAACACTTCTACTTCACGCCGGTCTTCTGTGAGTTTGTGGCACTTACGCGGACGGACCTGCCCAGTCGTGCAACAGCGAACACTGTTGCGTCACTACATAGGATAAAACAAGGTCGTCCCGTGTCTGTCTGTCCCTATGTACGCTTAGATGTTTAAAACTACGCAACTACGCAAACTATGATTCAAGAGGAAGGTTTATATGTATAATATATTGCACCCGTACGAAGCCGGGGCAGGTCGCTAGCCGGTAATAAAGCATAAATAAGTTAAAAAAAAATAAACACCTCAAGTAGTTGTTGCGATTGAATTGCTCGACTCCTTATTTCTCTCCCAGTAAGTACGGACATGGGGAGAAATCGGGGTGAGCGTGGGATAATTTTGGAACGGAATACCTCCTACAAGGAATCTATGGGATGACGGGTCCCTATATACACTCAAACGGTTGTCTTCCAATATGTATGCATAAAAACTTACGCTACGGTTTCTAAAAATACCATTATTTATTAAAAGCTTCTACGCATCTTGAGGTATTACTTTATAAATATTTTTATATGTATTTCGAATACAAAAGCAAGTCCGAAAAAGTTGAAACAAAATACATTTTTAACGATTTCATATTAATATTTACATTGTTGTATAGATTGATAAAGTTATTTGTTGTTTCCAATAATCCAGAGTTGATTAGAATTATAATACTTTGCTATGATTACATTACACACACTTCTGCGTTTCGACTGGTGAATGAGGTAACCGGACCCCGGGCAATTTATTAAGAGGTGGCAACGCACCTGCAACCGTCATGTTGCAAACTGGTGTTGCAAATACCGTCATGTTGCAAACTGGTGTTGCAAATGTCATGGGGCGCGGATACCACTTAAACTCGCACGCATAACTTTATTGTTATGAAGACGTTAATTTCTCCTTTTTAAGGTTCCGTACCCAAAGGGTAAAACGGGACCCTATTACTAAGACTCTCGTCTGTCTGTCCGTATGTCACCAGGCTAGGCTGTATCTCATGAACCATGATAGTTAGACAGTTGAAATTTTCACAGATGATGTATTTTCGTTGCAGCTATAACAACAAATACTAAAAAAAATGCGGACTGCTTCTGTAAAGCTATTGCATAGCATTTTTATCAACTTATGCAATTATAATTATTTCCGAGTGCGAGTAATTATTTCCGAGTATCTCCGAGTTGGTTTTTTTTTGCAAACTTTGCGATGCCCCCCTCCCGTGCTCCAGACTAATAGGTAGGCATTGTTCCCAGCCAAGGGAGGATGGCGTCGTCAGCTGTGAGGTCACCAGACTGCTTAGGGAGTTGTGCAACGGTGCGAGGTAAGTTTCACTTTTTAACCGACTTCAAAAAAAGGTGGTTATCAATTTGAAGGTTTACATTTTTTATTATGTTCGGTTTGTTTATATATTATATATTAATAAATTTAAAAAAAACAAGCTTTTTATCTAACGGCCAGAGTATTTACACAAAAGCGTTATTTTCCCTAACATTAACTAACTTATAGCAATTTAACACTAAGGACATTTTGTGGAATCTAAATAAACTATTTTAGCATCACTTAAACTTTATAATTATTTAACCTTACCGCAATCACACTACCGCCAAAATTGGGTCCCGCTGCTTGTTAAAAATTTCGGGAAAACAATTGATCTGATAAATGCATATATACTTTACCACAGTCTCTGTTATAATTGATGTGTGGGTTGCAGCTTTTTCGGCCTCCTAGAGTTCAACGATGGTTAATTTTGAGAATGTTTGTCAGTGTTTATAAATCTGATATTGAATCTGGCTACCCCAACCAAAAGGCACTCAACAAACTATATCTATTATCGTGTACTTTATCACAGTTGCCCACGCCTTTACGAAAATGACGTCATCTATGAACAAAATAGGTGAAACAATAAAACTAGATTTGTTTATCGGGTGACACGGCAGAAGAAAGGAAGTGTGCGCAATAACTTCTTCGTAATTCGCATACGATATAGATAAATACGGCAATGATTCATCAGGCTTACCGCTTTTGCGCCATTTTAGTACCGGTTTTCGGTGCTCCTACAGAGATATTAAAAAGGTGCTTTAAAGGAGAAACTAGATGACTGATCTGTCTACCAATGCACAGCTTAAAGTCTTAAGGTAAAATGTAAAAATTAGTAACTATATAATAATAAATATTTTAGGACACATTTTTACACAACGTTTTCTAGTCACAAACTGAGCAATGCTTGCACTATGGGTACTAGATAACTGATAGACATACTTAAACATACTTTTCTTTTGTAAATAAATACACATTATACATATATAAACACCCAGACACTAGAAAAACACTATGCTCATCACACAATATTTTTCCAGTAGTGGGCATCGAACCCACACACTGGCGCAGAAGGCAGGTACACTAGCGAGTATACCATTCGGGTCGTCAAACTAGTGCCTACTCCTTATCTTTATTACAGTAATAAAATAAAGTGACAAATATTCAAACAACCCGTGCTTATTTACGGGTTACCTATTATTCATACACTCTGTTTTTACCCGTTTTCACACGCAAAGGAGTACGATAATGGATGAAAGTTTGGATGTGAGTTCCGTTTATAAAACAAAACCTAACTAAAAAGCTAATAAAATTCTCCTAAACATTTTTATCGCAAGCGGATTAGTAAAAGCTCTCAATCTATTTATCATAACCGGTTATTGAAACAATTAAAATTTGATCAAAAATATATTATCCAAGCTATAGCGAAAGCTCAAGCGCTTCGTCAGATTTATTTGCCGTTATAAAGTTGTGTGTGGCTTGATGATGTACTCCGTCGCCTCAATTCTGGGTACCAATCCCGCACAGAAAATTTATTTGTATAATTTAGAGATAATCAAAGTCTGCGTGCTAAAGAAAAGTCTAAAACTTCTTTTCCAGCTGGATGACAAGCAAGAGTTTATATAAACAAACAACACACGCATGCTTAAACGATCGACTATTATCATCACGATGAAACATCGAAAAAGTCATGATCATCAATAACTCCCTATTAAGCGATTCCCCGTCGCAGCGGGCTCGTTGATTGAACTATCAGCGATGCCGATCTCGTTAAACCGAAATCGCCGTTCTCTCTCTCTCGCATTTTACGAGGGAGAGGGACGGCAGCTGAGAAATCTCCATCGAGATAAAAGCTCTCGCCTATCCCACGCTCGGCGACCATTCTAGACGTGCTGAGTAATTACTTTTTAAATTCACAGCGCCCTCCTTAACCTCTAAATTTGGTAACGTCAGAGCGCGCTCGAAAGTAAGGCGTGACGGGCGTTCCCGGCAAGCCACGTCCCACGCGTGGGCTCGCCGCTTACGGCCCAGTAGGCTAACGCCGATCGATGACGCGTCAATACATCGAGTTTCTTTCGAATGAGAACGTCTATCGCACTAGAAAATAATTACTGTATCGCGGAAGATTTCACATACAAACACAAGCACTTGAAAAGACTACTTTTCGAACAACTAATGTCCCCCGGGAGGAGGGAAATCAACAAGAGCTATTGAGATAGAAAATCTCTTTCATCAACGCTCGTTTTATTTTGGTCGACTTTGTCACAAATTATTTTGCCAAATTAAATGCATCCAAGAAAGTGAGAAACAACAAACGCATTAAAACGAATACTCCTTAGAGCACACGTCGGGGACTCGAATGATTCTTTAATTAGTGAATCACCATTGTAGATATTGGTCAGCGCTGCCTACAAAATGTTATCCTTTAAACGAGCAATTCTTTTATATAATCGGAATCTCGGAAACGGCTCCAGCGATTTTCATGGAATTTAGTATGTGCGTAGATTCTGGGGCAAAAAATCGATGTCATTTTTAGAAAATGTCCTTTTATCCCTGTTTTCAGGGAATGAATCTATCTCTTAATCCACATTTGTTACCAATATGTGGTAGCATACTCAAGCCGTGGCACCGCCTGCTATAATCAAACACTTAGGTACTGCGTAGGGCATTGTGGAACTGGCCACTTACAATTCAAAAAGGAGATCCATAATGAGACTGAGACTAGATCTACTTCGCAAAATGGTTCTAGCAAACGCAAAAATATGGAAATAGTGAGAACAAAAATGTACACTTGGAAAAATAATAAATGTGTCATAGATACGACATGATCTAAATATTTATGGAATGTGATCAATGTAATGTTAGATGTATAAATGGAGTATCTATTATTATTCGAGTATCTTTTAGCCTAATCCTTGGTTTCACTTAATATTATCCCGTCAACATAAAGTGCACTTTTTTTTTTTTTTGGATACGCGCATTTTGCATGTATAACGACGCTGAATTAGCCCAACGTGAACATGAGTATGATAAAAATGATTAAAAATCTTTTCCAAAACACCAAAGTCACAATGCAATAACACCTAACGATACATGTGAATTCAAAATGTTAAAGTGCACCAGTCAATATCTACTATGAGTTATTAGTTACTTATCACCCGATAAGCTGATTAAATGTAACATCTGCGCAGTATATTGATATTGATGTGGTAATATTGTAACATTTCTTCTGGCCTACAACGCATTTTCGGTAACGCCATCGGCACAGGTACCAATCGCCCTGATATAACTTTATCCCACAGGTTTCTGAGCGGCATCTTTTTATTTAGTTCTATTCCTGTTTCCAATTCCGATTCAATTGGTGATTTTAGTCTGTTGATGTGTGAGTGACGGCCTTTGCCACTTGCAAAGGCCGTCACTCATCTACGGGACGTCGATGGATGCAGGTGGCTCAGGATCCTGCGTTAGGCCGGTTTGTGAAGCAGGCCGATGTTCAGCAGTGGAATCAAACAGTCTGAAATAATGATTATAATGAATGTGTTGATCAAATCGTAGCAAAAGATTCAAAATTGCCAGCTCATATGCCAGCTATATAGCAGCAGCTCATAGATCAAATATTAAGACAAGGCTTCCTCCCTTACCTTTCACGAAAACATATTATTACTTTCAAAAACTGGGTAATACTTTTTTTACTACGTGAAACGTAAATTGCGAATCTGAGTAACAACACCACTCTAGAAACATTAAAATTTGTTGAAAATTGGATGAATTGTTATCGCCGCCGCAGGGATCTTATTTTAATGTTTCATTTTAAGCGCAAACATTAGCGTTATAAAAACTCAATATAACATTTAAGACAATCTCTTGACATATAGGTAATTCTAGCACTGTAAAACTCAATATAGATTTCCTCTCGACATATATTTTTAGGTATCCATGTGTAAGCCCTAACCATGAGCTAAGGATACGTGCCCATTGGCTCCTCGTATCCAGGGCTCGATGGAAAACAATGGGATGGGTGGCCGTAGTGTAGAGGCCGCGACGATTATGGTCCGGTCACGTAATACTACGTGATGGGACCTGAATAATATGGTCTTGTACGAAACTTGGTGCTGCGAACCTTACCGCTAGGCGATTTTCATCGCAATTGCCCGTTGATAAGGTAATCCTGACCTAATCGTGGTGCTACACAACGGAGCTATACTTATTTGGGACATATCTACTATATATCTACTGCAGTCTCTAAGCCTTTTGAAGTGGGGAATATCAAAGGTCCCTAACGATGTTAAAGGCCTGTTTGAGTATGTATCTCGTTATTTGAGTCTGCTTCCTCCAAAGGCATATTTTTTGGTACATACGAAAAGTATCCATTTCCAGACAAACGGTTGTGAGTCATCTTTACTAACTTTCGTGACTGAATCTTTTGACCTACCTCAAAATATCAGAAGCTTAAGGAGAATCGGGGTTTATCGTGTTTCTGAGCTTTCTTTTTATTTTTTTATTTACATTACAAATATTTGTTATATTTAAGGATTTCTGATGTTCTAATGAACACGAGATATTTTATGCGATTACTATTCTAGATAAGAGATAGGAAAGCCGCCTACGACTGATCTCTACATACTAACTATAGACCGTATGTTTCCTAATGGCCTTATATTCACCAGAAACTTTTCTAGTCCTCGGTTACTACCGACCGTAATCTACCACTTTTCGATGAACCTTAATCATATAACTATATACATCATTCCCATTAATAAACAAGATAACTATTTTTTTACCGAAATCATCAATAGATAAAAAATACGTGGTACTCTATCATTGAATAAATTGCTGATGCAATGATTCTTCGTCAATGATAAAAGTAAAACTATTGATAAGAATCCTACTAATATGAGTTGTGAGTTGTTAATCTTCAGTGCGATTTTATATTATGAAAAGAAAAACTTAATAGGAGATATTATGCATTATGGCAAAAACTTTTCATTCACCTAAACAAAAACTAACATGTCCACGTTTTAATTACGTTCTAAATTCCACCTACGCCCTACTTGTTTTTAAATAAACTGAATAATATTCTAATGATTGATAATGTCCTGGCATGGAAGCGGACAAGTTGATTCACCCTATCTAAATTGTAAAGTAGCCAGCATAGGCCATAGAAAGCAGCATATAGGCTTCGCGTTTCAGATATGTGAAATCCGCTACTCTAAAATAGAACTACAGTCCACTGTATTGAAGCCGGCGGAACCTTGATAACTCAAAAAAGTATATGTTTTATAACATGTAGAAAAAGTAGGAAAAGATTGTCGCCGCTGTGGGAATCGAACCCACGTCTTCGGCATTCGCGGCCTGACGCTCTAGCCATTGAGCTAAACGGCTGGTAACCACAGCGACGAAAATCTTAACGCCTTCCTTCTACATTGTTATTTAGCATTTGAAGCAATGCTTGGCGCATCTGTTGTTATATCCTTTCTAGCATATATAATTATGTTTGTCAATACCACGTTGCTCTTGAACGAATAGACCGCTTTCCGTAATACTCACACGAAATAATTATTTTTTTTTTAATGTGAGACGGTGGCAAGCGACCTGGCGGGTCACCCAATGTTGAGTTATAACCGCTGCCAATTGTCATTTGCAACTCCCGTAGGGTTGCAGATGTGGCTTGCTTTTAAGAAAGTGAGCTCCGGTTACCTCACTCCCCAGACAACGCAGAAGTGCAACACTTTCTTTGTCTTCTGTGTGTCTTGTCTTCCGTGAGGTCGTGGTACTGCCCTGGACGGCCCTGGCCATTCGTGCAACAGTGACGATTGTTGCGTTGCCCTACCACAGTAAAAGTTTTGTCTAAAGAGAATGCACACAGCATATTATAACCTAAAGGAAAGGGTATAGAGAAAGAGAGAAACGATAGCTGTCAAATCAGCCAGCATTGTAAGCGTTTTCTATTAGATAATTGTTTTAAACCGTGCCACATATGAAGAATTTCCTTGTGAATATAAAAGCTTCGCCCGTACCACTCCGTGCCTACACGTTCCCTTCCGTGTTGCAAGCGATTTGTTATGACTCCCGTTCGTAATCTACGTTCCGCTTTTATCGAGATGTGCCCTAAAATAACTTCGGTCAAGGGCAAACGTATCGATTTTAGCATGGTACAGTTCTTCATTTTTTTGTCTTTACTCTTAGCAACATGTGAAACTTATGAACTCCCAAAACATGGCACCAAGCTTTATACGTCACAACGCTTGACACCCGACATACATGTGACATGTGTCTGTTTTAACCTTTATAAATGATACTTCTGTGCGTGTGTATGTGAACTCCGCCTAAACATCTGGAATGAATTTTGATGAAATTTTTTTGTGTGTAATCGAGTGGATTCGAGAATGGCTAAAATTCACAATTCGGTCCAATACATTTTTTTTTTTTAAATAAATTTTTATTTATAAGTTGTCGTGTGTCTTAACTATGGAAATTATTTGCAGAGGGATTATAACGTCTCTGATATTCTTAGCGCTCAACATGGAGTTTTGTTAACCTCTTAACATTTCTTGCTATGTCTTGGTTGGTACGACACATCGAACTGTGGTAGGGCCACGCAGCAGCCTGGGCTGTTGCATGAATGGGCTGGCTCGTCCGGGTAATTACCACGACCTCACAGAAGACTGGCGTAAAAGAAGTGTAATTAATACTTTCGCGTTTCGTCTGGTGAGTGAGGTAGCCGGAGCCCAATTTTCAAAAGGTTGTCAACGCTAATGCAACTCTCGGGTGTGGCAGATATCCATGGGCTGCGGTATTCATTTAACATCAGGTGAACCACCTGCTCGCTCGGCAACTTTTCACATTAAAAAAAACACATGTAAAGTGTTTTTATTGGCCATAAAATAAAGCCGGCAAGGTGTAAGAGGAGCGTTATAAGATAATTGGTAATCCCGATTTGTGCAATGCGCTTTAAATTGAGGCGGCCTTGTGGAGCGCGGCTGATGTCATTCCGCCAGTCGCTCGCTTCATTTAATTCTGTAGCATTTTTATTTCTTTATCAGCAGCGTAGTTAACCGTGTGTCGGTGTGTAACCCACACGCTACGCCTAAAGAAGCCACAATCGTTTAACTTAATTTCGTCAACGTTTCAGTGAATTTTGAGTTTGATTCTTGCGTGTATTTGGTATAATCTACAGGCAAATAATTGTTATCGCATCACATTAGACAGACCACAAACTCTCTCAAAAGAATTACAAGAATGGTTCGCAAAGCTATTGAAAAAAAGAAACAAAGAAAATTTCATCAAATTTCAAACCACATCTACGTATGTTTATGTTGGTAGTTTTTAGATTTATTAGCTAATTATTAAATGTTATTTATTTGATTATGTAGCGATTATAACTACTTTACCGCCCTTGTCATTATTTCTCTGTTCTACCTAGGGTTAGCTGGTAGAAAATGCAATATAGCATTAAGCTCGCCTTTGTACAATTTTTAGTGCAATAAAGATTAAATAAATAAATAAATAAAATTTAATTTAAATTTTGGGATGCTCGCGTAATTAATTATACGTAATAATAGTTTTAAAATTTATCTACTTATTACTCCCGCTGAACATACAATGATATTAAAATACTGGGTTAATATCGTTTTATTACTATCACCATAATTAACATACTTAACCAAATGTTAATAAAATAATAAACTACTGTAAACGGTCAGTTTCAATTGTTTTATATTTAAATTTAATGCTCCTTGAAATTCATTCATCATCATTCATGTTTTAACCCTTCGACGGTGTATTGTTGGAATAGAATTACCAGTTATGTTTTAATCAGCATAGATTACGGGTTCAAGCGTAAAGGAGTTATCTAAAAGCTTTGGAATCCTGTATGATTGTAATGATGACCTTCTCATCACCTTCTTAATGCAGTCATAAATTTCCCGGTGACCTTTACTGGCTAAAACAATGGCGAACGGCCTTTTATGTGGTTTGTCTAGACGTCTCTCCCACAGGGGTTCCACCCTCGCTGACGTATTACGCCATGGCGCATGATGTCACCGACGTATCACCCCTTATTAATTCGGCAAATAAGTTATGATCAATGTTAGCCCGCTGTTGGCACACCCCTGAATTGCTATGTTTCTCAACTTTTTAAAACGTCAATAAGTTTTTTTGCTTTTAAATACTATTAACGTTACATACGTCTGACTTTACACGGCTGATGTTGCCAAGATTTTTACACATTGCTTCGTTCATGATCAGAAACAAAAAGGAACGTGTTTCGGGAGCAAGGAATGCTCAACTGCTCTGTGTCAAAAGCACCAGTCCGCAGACCCCCACTATGCCTCAGCTTTTAAGGGTAAGTCGTTTTCAGTTGAACCTTTGGTATAAAAATTTCGTAGTGATAACATGCACTAGAAATTTAAACATTTTGCCTCAAAAACATCAGTTACCATTGTTTTGTCATTCTTATTGCCTTTGTATAGTTTTCTACGTTATTCGTGACTCAGAATAAGTTCAAACTATATAAATTTATGAAAGGCGTGACTTTTTACTGGCTGAGATGATTTTCAACTAATCTAGATTGTCATTTTTAATTGCAAAAATCTACTCGTGATATAAAAACATAAATAACTTCACTCATTTAAAATTTCCTATGCCTCTTCGTTCGTTTATTCTTGAAGTTTCACTTTTCCTAACAGGCACTATGTAAATCTTCTAGAAAATTCTTAAAGAAACTCTATGTAGTAAATTAATAGACAACGGAACATAATAAACACCAAACAACAAATTTAAACACATCATCACCTAAGTAGTAACAGCTTGGGAGTTTAAAGTAACAAAGAAAAAAACCCGCAGATTTTAGAAGAAACTATCCAGAAAAAGTCGCCAAGGTCGATGAACCTCAAACCGACCAGCATCAAGGATGCGGCGAAGTACCGCATGGCGTTCCACATATCGGACAAGACCGTCGAGAGCCTGATGCAGTACCGCACCAAGTTCGTTCAGCACATGCTCACGAGCGCCATGTACGCAAACAGCTCTATAGAGAAACCCTGGGAGATGGTGAACATGTAAGCCTTTTATCTCTCGCGTTTCTTTACCCTCAATTTAGTTTAGAACAATCCCATGGACTTCCTCTCTCGAATCTAGTATTTGACCACTCACTAAGGATGTTTTAAAATTTTTCGCCCTTGGATCCGCTAACNTGTATTGTACAAAACTCTTTTTAAGAAACGTTGCTTTCATCATAATTTTAATTATTTCAGTGTATCGGAGAAAATTTTAGACGAACTCCTTCTGAAGTGTGCGAAAGAAATGCAGCTTTATGACGTCGTGCGACAAATGTATCAATGCGAGACGCAATGACGTTGGACGCTCTCCCGATACGTGTATTTGACTTACGACATTGCCATTTTATAATAAACGTCTGCCTTTGTAAACACCCCTTTTATTTCCTGTGATGGTCATGACCACCAAAGGTGATAGTAAAACACAGTAAATATTATGTCTATAACAATTATATTAGAAACGAAATTAAATCTTACGTCTAAAATTCGTTTCGTAAAATTACTCTTACACTGTTTCAAAATAATCAACGCAGTCACACTGTCATATTGTCATAAATAAGGCACTTAAGCACACAACTAGGTAGAAACGTCCGACCTAACCCATACAACAGGAAACTTAAAAATACACGCACCATTGTCTCCCCAATGTCGTAGCATTATAACTTCACACATCGTCGCCCTTATTCAAACTTAATCTAAACGAATTCAATACTTCACCGAACTTTGCTTTCTGTCTCTTCAACGTGTCGTTTTTGTCCACCTTTGGCATTTTGGAAACGCTCTCCATGCTTGAGCTGTCAGTATGGTAAGACTCTTCGGGCGTGGGCGGGTTGGATTGCATGACGCGCGCTTTCGGCAAGCGGGGTCCGCCGGCCGCGAATATATTCTCCAGTTTCGATTTTAAATCCTCTCTGCTTAACCCGCTGTCCTCGTCATCTGTATCTGGCTCTGCTGTATCTTCTTCAGTGCTGACGGGGCGCAAGTTCATCGCCGTTTCCATTGACGCTATTTCCTTCTTCAGGTCTAAGAATATCTGCGGCCGCTCCCTATCTAAGGCATGCTGTGTGCTGTCCGTCAGGTTTCCTGCAGAATGCGATCTCTTCCGTAGCTCGTCGCCGTCATTGGTGGAGGAGATTTTCGTCTGGAATATGTTGTTTAACTTGCACATGAAGTTCATTTGCTTGTCGCTGCCGAAGATCATGGGACCCTCTTCAAAAGAACTGTTCGACTGCACGCTAACTCTTGGCTGACTATCTTCGTCGGTCGGAACGAATAAAGTCTTGGTGGGCCTCGAGGAAATTGTGTACGATTTCTTAAAACCTGGATTTGCGAAGTAATTCTCGTCTAAAGGCGGTGGAACTGGTATTACTGGAGCATCCTCCTTCAGGTCTCCAACGGATTCGCTAAATGTATTCCTATCTAATGTGTCCGAGTATCCGGATTCGTCTGTTCTGGAATTTGTTTCGCTGTCGTTGAATCTTGTCACTTCTTCGTTGTTATCGACTTCCTGTTCAATTCTCTCTTCCTCTTCAGTGACCTTTGGCAAATCCTCTCTATGCACTTGCGCTATAACATCATATTTAGATAATGCTTGATTACCCAACGATGCGTCCGATCCGGCATCAGACAATTCACTCAATGACTTCCTCTGTATAACGTTTGGCGTTTCTTCATCCTTCTCCACTTCTATTTGCTCCTTAAGATTGAATATTTCTCCATAGGAATCTTCCTCCGCTTGCAACACTTGATCTAATAAATCTATAATCTTCGCCTCCTTCTCTTCGTTGTCCTCGACAATCGCTTGTTGGACGATTATCTCTTCTGTTACGAATGGTATTTTATTTCTGACAATTATTTCCTGTATTGGCGCTACACTGACGTCGTTACCGTTGCTCACTATCAAGCTACGATCCCCTCCGCTGCTACTAGGGACTTTCATAGTATCCGGAGGCGTTGGCGACTCAACTATTATCTGAACGGGCGGTCTGCCGTTCTTGCTCGCTTCCGAAGTCGATTTAGTATTATCGTTTAAGTGCTTGCTGTCGGCTCTCCCGCAGCAGAATGTACAAATCAAATACACTGGAATACCTGGAAAGATGTAACGGAACAGTTAGGTAATGTTCGGTAATAACAAATAAATTATTTCTCGTGGCTTACCAATTAAAATCCAGATTAGTACACGAATCCACGTTTGTACGTTGATGAGAATCATGAGGTGAACGTTAATGTAGATGCTGAGGCACGGTATAATCGGGACGAGGGGCGTCTGGAATGAATACAATGGTTTATCTTCTCGCATATAACCTAACGCTTTAAATATCATTCAAAAATTACAATATCTTTTGTATAAATAAGATGAAACAAACCTTGAATGGCAAGTCAATATTAGTTTGTGGTAGCACCATGATGACGATGAGTAGCAGGAAACATATAGTGTGCAGGGCTGCCATCACAATGAGTTGTTCTTTCGAGTAGTTTGCCACTAAAGCAATTGTCAGGCAAACACATACTGAAACAATATATTTTGTTATTATATATTCTCTCAGATTAGAATTAGAAGGAAATATAAAATAATTAAATATACTAAGTGTCCAGGCATAACAGAACTATATTTAAAGGGGGTGTTTCAGTTATTTTCGTCGATAAATTCACTAGTCTAGTGTTCTACGTCGCCCTCGTCAAAATGCCCGCCATTTTTATTTTTACGTTAAATTTACGATAGAGAGTTCATGAAAATTACATCCGAGTACACACGTACTACAGAATGCTAAGTTTGATTATCATTCACTGGTTTTTGAATAATATTTTCAACTTATCTTAGGAATGTAAAACGATAGATCGAGCATTTCACATAATTATAAAACACCCGTAGGATTGCAGAGGCGTTGCTATCTGTCAATAAAGTGACCCCAGCTACCCCATCCACCAGACGAAACGTCTAGACGCATAGTGTAACACTTCACGCCGGCTAGGGCGAGGTAGTGGTTCTCCTCTGTACGGGCCTGCCCATTCGTGCAACAGTGAAGACAGTCACGTGGCCCTAACTCCACTGACATGTTAAAGATAGGATAGAAAGGAAAATATTTTGAAATCCCGAGAAATACATGCTGTTTATTTCACTTGGAGGCTTATATTCGATGAAACTTACTGAACAACAAGAGAGTGCCGTTGGCAATCCGCGAGGTGAGGACGTTTGGACCTCTTGAGCCGCACGCGAAAGGGCCGTGCCTCTCACCGTCCGCCGCGTACCTGAAACCACCAGCACCAGGGCTTATGACACAATCGGAGCGAAACTTGATCACCTATTCACCCATGTAAGGTGTTTCACAATTGGATGCTGGTGAAAGGCAATACGCACGGGCGAGGCAAATTCTAGCGTTTTCCATATAAAATGGTGCATTTGCAAAATATCCGAATCGGAAATGAGTATTAGGGACTTTAACTGAAAGCTTAATGGGTAAAGGTTTTTTGTGTGTGTTTACTTATGCGTAAGAAAAGAAAAATAAAAAAAATACCCCGTGCGACAGTAATCTTTGTTTGTGAAAAAAGACACTGAATACAATTTATGACGGTTTAATTAAAAAATTTTAAACCAATGATGTTTAATAATACACGCAGGTCCGTCCGGGTAATTACCACGATCTCACAAAAGACCTGTGTGAAGTGGAAGTGATATTCTTCTGCGTTTTGTCTGATAAGTGAGGTAATCGGGTCTCACTTTACTAAAAGGTGGCAACGCATCTGAAACCCAGGGGTGTAGCAGATGCATGGGCGACATCAGGTGAACCGTCAGCTCGCTTGGCAACTTTTCACAGAAAAAAAATAACACATTTTAAGATGATGCATTATTTTTCACTCAACTTTGTCACCCTATCAATTGCTTTATTTTATTATATGGGATGATGAACAACTACTACCTTAATATAACGACGCAGGCGGCGACTATGGTGTAGGAGAGGAGCGTTCCTATGCACATCATCATGACGAGCTGATCCAACTCGAGTACACCGGCCAAGATGGCTGCAAACAGTTTCAAATATAGCATTATTATTTGCCTACAATTGATTTCCATAAAATGACTTATCTTTACCGAGTACTAACCTCCTTGCTAATATTCAAAGCCGAAATTTCAAAGCTCAGCCACTCATGAATGAATTTTTATTTTTTTGATTATCACGTGAGGTAAACTTCGAAATTTGCGTGCCGACCGTAAAACAGCTCTGAGCAATAATATAATTAAAAGTAATAATATTTGGTGCTTACATAAAGTTCGGATTCGTTAAGAAAAATTATAACAGTATGTATTCAATATAAATAATATGGGAAGTCGATGGATGCAGGTGGCTCAGGATCGTGCTTCGTCAGTCTATGGTCACACAGGCTGAAATGATGATGTATGCAATTAGTACTTTGTACACACCTATGACGCAAGTAGGCAGCAGCGTGGCCACCGCCGGGGACTTTCGCCTGGCGCTGACCTTGGCCAGCCAGGGGAACAGTAGACCGTCAGACGCCATGGCGTAGAGCAGCCGCGGCAGAGGCAACAGCGCGCCGATAAGACTGCAAGTGGAATGAGGAAATTGCTTAATAGCTCGATGCATTTTCTAACAGAAACTCGGCACACAACACACCTCGTCTAACACGAGACGTTTAGACGAAACGAAGTTCGTAATGAAGGTCCCTCGAGGACCTTCGTTATTACCTATTGAAAATTAATACGTGTCAGCTCTCAACGACTACCATACAGTTGACATCTACCGTAGCAAAGGGGTAGTTAATAACAATTCATCAGAAGAAAGAATGTTAAAAGCAAAATGATAATTTGTCGCGTTTATTTTCTAATAGCTTCGCTTGCTTTTGATCCAATAACGCGAGCGGCCTGAGTTCAAATCTCTGTGCCGGCACCAATGAAATTTATAGTTTGTACTGTATACTTTCGAAGTGGTAACAAAAAAAATTATTTCGAACATCGCTTGGTGGTCTATGCTGTACCTAATACCCTCTATACAGAGACCTTTGCCCAACAGTGGGACATGTATAGGGTTAAAATTAACAATTTAATTGGTGCCACCGCCGGAATTAGGATCAAGTCAAATCATTTATTCATCGAAGTCTTACTCCATGTACATTTCATCTCATCATCATCATCATTTCAGCCTGTTTGAGTCCACTGCTGAACATAGGCCTCTCTCATAGACTGCCATGAAGTACGATCCTGTGCCACCTGCAGCCATCGACTTCCCGCACATTTGCACAGGTCGATAACCGACATAGCTCAGAGGATTAGCAAGCTGAAGTGGCGATGGACCGGCCATATAGCTCGTAGAACCGATAACCGTTGGGGAAGAAAGGTTCTCGAGTGGCAGCCTCGTACTGGCCATCGCAGTGTAGGACGACCCCCCACATTTCATCTATCGATAGTAAATTTTTAGGGTTTCGCACCCAAAGGATAAAACGGAACCGTATTACTAAAACTGTCTGTCTTTCCATCTGTCACCAGGCATGACATGAACTATGATAGTTAGGCGGATGAAATTTCACAGATGACGTATTTTTTGCCGCTATAACAACAAATACTAAAAAACAAGCCCGTACGACAAGCATGTTTTTTTGCCGTTTTTATAAATACGGAATCCTTCGCGCGCGGGTCCGATTCGCACTTTTCCGGTTATTTTTCCTTAAACTATTATAGTATTATATAATTCTTAATTTTGCAATCGGATTTTTTTTTTTTATGGGAATAGGAGGCAAACGAGCATGTGGGTCACCTGGTGATAAGCGATCACCGCAGCCCATGGACATTTGCAACATCGGTTGAGTCGCAATTGCGTTGGCGGCCTTTAAGGAAGGAATAGGCTCTCTTCTTGAAGGTCCCTAAGTCGTATCGGTCTGGAAATACCGCTGGCGACAACTCGTTCCACAAAGTAGTTGTGCGGGGTAGAAAGTTTCGTGAAAAACGCACTGTGGTGGAGCGCCAACCATCAAGGTGGTGTCGATGGTACTTGGCGGTTTGACGAGTTGTACGATGGTGAAATTCACCAGCAGGTATCAACCCAAACAATTCCTCAGAGCACTCCCCATGATATATCCGATAGAAAATGCATAGGGATGCAACATCCCTACGCAAGGCCAAAGAATCAAGGCGATCGGACAGGATTTGGTCGTCGACGATTCGAGCAGCTCTTCGTTGTGACGGAGGATTACTCGTGTATATTGAACTAGAAGCGAAGGCCCGGACACTGACGACTCGGGATGACGTAGTGGATGTCTCAATTTGAGTTAGGTTCATGTTTAAAAACGTCACCTTGCGGAGATCCCAAAAAGGGCGCCCACAGAAACCGCCCACCGCGCCCACTCCCAGCCCGCGTATGCGAACGCAGTCGCCACAGAAAACACCGGATCCTGGATATGAAAAGGATGCCGCTGTTAATGTAACTCCACCTATTTCAAACGCTTTGGCGTATGGCACAGGATCACTTTCCTCTGCGTTATTAAGCATGTGTACATGTTCATTTACAAAAGAAAAATATTGAATAAATTCACATTAAATTACAAACTTAGCCCTAGCGAAATGCTGCTAAGAGCGACATTGTCTTTAAGACTGAGCCTTCTTGCATTTTGTTCATAAGAGGAAATGCACAAACACTTCACACACGTTCCTTATTTAGGGCATTGCTAGTTCCCCAGTTAAAGCGCGCCAAGTTTTTAAAAGCAGTTTACCAAAACAGCCCAAAACCTAATACACTTAGGACTAGTGGAAAAAAAAAACAGTGTAGCTCTGATACACTTACGACTAGTGGAAACAAAAAGTCTGCGCCCGAGAAAGGATACCGATACCTGCAAGTGGTACGGCACCATCATCGTGACCACGACGGCGACGCCCGTGTAGGCCAGCAGAGCGATGGCCAGCGCCATCAGGATCGCGTGGGGGATCGCCCGCCGAGGCTCACGCACCTGCAAATCGACAATAGAATAGAAACCACTTATGCAAGACATCGCACAATACCTATTTACAAACGACAAACATTGTTACAGTACAGAGTCAGCGTATACAGAAATAATAAAAACAACAGGAAGAAAAAAATGAGAAAAAAAGGTTGCCTGGAAGAAATTACTCTTAGTAATAAGGCCGCCCATTGTACCCTTTACTTCTACATTAAGTTTTAATTTTTGTTTGTTTTATTTGGTGTGCAATAAGGTATATTCATTCATTCAAAAGTAAATTGGTTAAAAAAAACACGTATACATAAAAATGGGGTTGCGCGATGCATTAAAGGTCCTGCCTGAGTATAAAACTAAGGTCCTAAGACCTTGCGAGTAGAACTGGTTCACATCATCTCTTTACTGATTTTGTCTCTATTTATATCTAGCATTGACTACGATTATTAGTGACTGTAATGCTAGAAAATAATACAACTCTTATATTATGTTGAATTTTTTGGAATATGTCTGTACGATATTCTACTGGGTTTAGGCGACTTACCGCAGTAGTCCTCCTGCAACCTCGTGTCTTGGAGTTGGCTAAAGAGAGCCCGGGCAAGTCGGCACAGCGCAGATATTAAAGTCCCGCAGAATATATCGCACAAGGATCCATAGGTCACTGAGCACAGTACTTCCAGGGTGAAAGAGATCTCGAGAGGATATATTGTAATAGCACGCAAAAAACTTCGGTGCGTACGCGGCGATGACAGCAATTCGAATCTTTTACTGACTCGACTGCCGCTAGTTTGTGTGGCGCTAGTAGTAGCCGTAACTCACACGTTAAGGATTGAATTTAGACATAACGGCTGATCGCCAACCCAGTGAAGAAAAAAAATAATAATAAGTAAATAGCATTAAGATACTCCAAATTGTGTCATCTTATTAAGTGTGTTTAGAATGACTATAAAATTATATGAATTAAACTACTCTTGTTCCAGTACGGAACAATGTTTATTTTGTATATTGAGTCTTCTCATTTCAATATCTCTCAATTTATAATCTGATCTGCGCCTGCCGAATTTTCACGTCCAAATGTCTCAAGGAGAAGAATGAACGGAATATTGAAATATTATATACTTACTCACAGAAGACCGGTGTGAAGCGGAAGTGTTATACTTCAGCGTTTCCTCTGGTGAGTGAGGAGCAGGGGTCCACTTTATTAAAAGGTGGCAACGTATCTGCTACCCTACGGGTGTTTCAGAAGTCCATAGGTGGCGATTATCACAAGTGATGGTAATCAGGTAGACTGCCAGTTCGCTTGCCTAATTCTGACATAAATAAATAAATATAAATAAATATTTTAGGACAGATTTTTACACAGCATTTTCTAATCCCAAACTAAGCAACGCTTGTACTATGGGTACTAGAAAACTGATAAATATACTTGAAAATACTTTACTTTTGTAAATAAATACATATTATACATATGTAATAAACACCCAGACACTAGAAAAACACTACGTTCATCACACAATATTTTTCCAGTAGTGGGAATCGAACCCACACCCTCTGGCGCAGGAGGCAGGTACACTACCCACTAGGACATTCGGGTCGTCAAAACGTAACTGACATAAAAACGTAACTGTCAGAACTGGCTAACTGCTCTAGTCAACTTACTTCCTCTGCCATCGCGTTAATAGAATCGAATCCCACGAAGCCATAGAAGCAAAGGGCGGCGCCTCGCAGTGTGCCCCAAACGCCGTACGGGAAGAACCCACCAGATCCCTGGCCCTCGGGCACATCTTCTAGTGGGATGCTCCAATTACCGAGGTCGGCTGTGAAAGCAGAAAGTATGAACTTAATAGTAAGCACACTTTGTGATCAGCGTTGGTTCGTCGATTGCTTCGACGCTACACTTTCGTTGTGATGTTACAATTTCTCTTTTTTATGCATTCCTAAACTATTAATATTATATAAATGAACCACCATTTGTAAAACAAATAATTTTATAAAAAAAAGATGTATCGATTTCAAATGTGTACACTGTACATTTTCTATTTGATTTTGAGGAGTTCCGAGGATTTATCTCCGAAATCCAAACATAATTTTTAAAATCGCTTCAGAAGTGACGTAGTTCTGAGGCACCAAACATAAAAAAAATCATACAACCTATTGAGAAACTCCTCATTTTTTATAAGTCGGTTAAAAAATTACCGCCGCTCTGAGACACAGTTAGATAATGCTAAGCTTTAACAAAAAAAATGTGTCTACTTACGCACTTCACTCGTTAACGGTTAAATTAAATATCTTGGAATTATAGGTAAATATCAATGCTACGAATATCAGTTTTTTATACATACAACCGTGTCCTATAGATATATAAACCGGTATCGGCAACCCCAGGGTGAATAATGTAAGATAGTTTATTATTACTCGCCTTTGAAAGCTCCAACTACCACAATGAACAGTATTACGACCATGTTGGTGCCCGCCAACACGTTGTTCACAGCCGACGACTCGCGTACACCGAATGACAGCAATACTGCAGGTGATAAGATACAATGAGCGGTACAGTGATACACGTCAACATATATCCCACTGTTGGGCAAAGGGCATTCGTAACTGAGAGTAGTAAGCAAGCGTTCGCCATGCATTGTATAAATTAAACGGCGAGGATAGCGTGAACACGCTCATTTTGATGACTCCGTGGCGCAGTTGCCAAAGTATTGGCTTCGGCGTCCGTGGTCGTGAGTTCGATTCCCACACGGGACAACCGTTTGTGTGACCCACAGATAGTTGTTTCGCATCTGGGTGTTTGTCCACGTGAAATTTATGTTTGTAAAATGTCCTTACAACACAGGATAGTATTAAATTATGAGGGTAGTTTTAAATAAAATTACTAAAGTAGCAGTTGTTACCTCCAAGTACTATGACGACAAGAAACGAAAACACGTCGAAGTAAGTGGAGAAATGCGCCGAGTTGATCGGTGCCACTTCCAGGAACCAGTGGGACATCGATCCGTTGAGCATCGAGTCCATATGCATGCTTAAACCTCGAGCTATACTCGCGACGCCTGAAAATAAACAATAAAAGTAATATGCAATAATTGCTTGGGCATCATGCTTAATTAAATCTAAGTACAACGACAGACTTCAGATGTATTGCCAGCCATTATAAAAGCGGGCCCCGGCTAACTTACATACTAAATGCAGCACGAAAGTATAATACTTGTAGTTCACGGCGGTTTTCTGTAAGGCCGAGGTACTACCCCGGTGTGGGGCCCTACGAAAACTTCAAGAAATAAATAACATTAATCTGGTAGCGTCAGGAAATTGTGTGCTCCTAACCACAACGATTTGAACGTCAGTTTAGCTGTAATTCTCTAATTTATGATACTTGCTTACACCATTTTTGTTTTATGTGATAAGTTTTCAAGCTAGCAGGTAGTTCAGCTAATGTTAACAGATCACTGCCGCCCATGGACATGGGCAGCTCCTGAGGGGATACGTTGACAGCCTTTTAGAACGTGGGCTCCGGTTATCTCACCAGACGAAACGCGAATACATCCACTTCCGGTTTTTTGTCGTTTCCGATGACGCATTATATAGTCTACGGGGTTAAAACACAAACACGCTACTGTAAATAGATTCTAGTTGATGTTACCTGCTTTCAGGTCAATTAATAAGGTAATTGCTAAACCTAATTATAATTTACATGAATAATACACAAATGTAAGTATGGTAGGTAAGAAGGTTGTCGACGCATGCGATTGGGAAGGTCTTACCAAAAGCCGACTCAAGTATCATGTTCCAGCCGACGATGAACGCGACCAGCTCGCCGACTGTGAAGTAGACGTAAATGTAACCGGAACCCGCCTTCGGTATCCGCGATCCGAACTCCGCGTAGCAAAGACCTGGCAAAGTCACACTCTTAAATTATTAGAGAAATAAACTCTAAACAAAGGCTAACAATATGCCTTTGTTTCGAGTTTATTTCAAATCTAAAAGTAAAGTAAAGTAACAGCCTATACATGTGCCACTGCTGGGCAAAGGCCTCCTCTATACAGAGGGTATCAGGGCATAGTCCACCACGCGGCCCTGCGGATTGGCGGACTTCACAATCTTCGAAAAATATTTTTTTTTGTGATTATTTCGAAAATATGCAGGTTTCCTCACGATGTTTTCCTTCACCGCGGAGCACGTGATAAGTTAGCACTTGAAGTTAAAAACTTCATTGGTGCCGGCACCGGGGATCGAACTCAGGTTGCTCGAGTATTTGAATTCAAGACGAGCGACCGGACACTGAGCTGTCACGGCTCATTTCAAATTGGAATAAGCAAAGGCCTCCTCTGTAAAGAGGGTAGGTATAGTCCACCACGCGACTCCACAACGGATTGACAGACTTCACATATTTTCGAATTTAATTTTTGTTATTATATTATGTGCAAGTTTCTTCACGATGTTTTCCTTCAGCACTAAGGACATTATAAGTTATCACTTAAAACATAAATTAACAATTTCATTTATGCCAGCAATGGGATTTGAGTCGGTGGCTCGAGTACCTACATTAAATTAAAAACGAGCGCCGGGACACCGAGCTATGGAACTGGCGATAGCTTCTGCAAATTTTCACTACATCCGAAGAGAAATTATCTTTCTAAAAATCTGAGGACCAAGCTCGGAAATGATCGAGAACAATATCTATAGAGATAAATAAAATTGGAGTGTCCGTTTGTAATATTAAAATAACCGCTTTTTACTAAATGCATGTGGATGTATACACGGTACATATACCAAAATATTTTTTTTGCAATTTTTTTCAGTCTGTTTGTTCCCACTAATCTCTGAAACGGCTGGATCGATTTAGACGGGACTTTCACTGGCAGATAGTTGATGTAATAAGGAGTAACTTAGGCTATTTTTATTTTAGATTTTTTTTTATTTTAAATTCCACGCGGACGAAGGTGCGGGCACAGATAGTAAATAAATAAATACCTGCAAACAATGACGCAACAGCCGCTATTAGGAACGACAGCACGATGGAGGGGCCCGCCCAATGCAGCGCCACCGAACCCACCAGCACGTACACACCCACTCCCAGGGTGCTCCCCACACCCAGAGCCGTCAGATCCCACAGATTTAAGCATCTGCAAAAGTGATGAGTAGTTGTATTTATGCATTACTTTGTGTGTAAAGGGTCGGGTAGTCTGCCCCAACGACCACTGCAATCTAGAAGATCTGTTGTAGTCTTTCCTTCAAAACATTGGCATAAAACACAGGATAAAATTATCCTGTGTTTGATAGACGTTTTACATTCATAAATTTCGCGTGCAAAAACGTCCAGATCCGAAACGATTATCTGTGGGACACGCAAATAGTTGTCCCGAGCGGGAATCGAACCAACGACCCCGGGAGCCGAGGCCAATACCTTCGCAACCGCGCCATGGAGTAATCAAAAATTTGGCACAGACATGTTTGAGGACAAACCTTCTAAGATTGGTAACTTCCAACTGCTCAGGAGCGAGCACCCCCTTCCTGACCAATGCCCTCCCGAAGGCACCCCACTTGCCTCCGGCCATTTATCGACTCAGCCTGACGCTCACCCCCCAAATCCACATCTGGGCAGCGTGAAGATACAACCTGAATCGTAAAGTTTAGTTAAATTTACTTATGGATTAAACAATATAGCCGAATACAACACGTAATCAATATTGCCGTCAATTTCGTTGGCTCTTAAAAATTAATCAACAAAGGAAACGGGCAATATCCAGCCTGCATAAAGGTTAAACTTCCAAAAGTTTCCGTGTCTCATAAAGCTTTACAAATAATTTCATCATCATCGTATTATTATAAAACTTACAAATAAATACACAAAGTTTTATTATCTCTATAATTTACTTAGAGCACTTAAATATGAACTTTACAAATATTAAACATTCAACACGTCCGTAACTTTTTTTGTAAGGGTATAAATATAGACGACATTAAAGTTTAGTATAGTCTAGGAAAATCAAACTCATCAAAATACTAATAAACACTTAAATTTCAACGCAGAATTCAGAACCAACGCTTAAGCATGTTAAACAATTCAATTTTTTGCCTCTACCTATAGAGAAATTAAATTGCTTCAGTATACTGACTAAGACTTGCTAACAACGTAAAAAGTTATCAGCCTTGCAAAAAAATGTTAGTGAAATAATTTCTTAGTTTTTTAGAGAAGTAATTATTCATAGTTATATTAATAAGAATACAACTTAAAAATCATTACAAGTAGGAAGTGGCAAAATTGAATTGAAAACATTTGAGAAATCCCTGCAATATGACAAAATTACCGCACGACATTGAGTACCCGAGATATGTGTCAACTTTAAAATAGTAAAGGCGATAAGATAAGGCTAAGATAAAACGGTTTCAATGAGTCTTCACTTTAACTATTTTTATGAGTACAGTGCGAAAGTTAACTTTATTTTAGTGTACATAATTTATACGTTAAAAATTTTATGATTGTTACATGTAAAACATGCCGTTGTATATTGATGAGGAACTGTTCTAAGTAAGATGTAAACATACATTTTACATACGTCTTGAATGAGGCAGATATGAGCATTAATTCTTCTTCATTCCATCCACTGCTTTGCTCGGTCGTATTTTTATTTAATATCACTGGAGTGCTCTTGAGGAGCCCTAACCATCCGAATACGATCTTAATACTATGATTCGACTTTTGACTAGTATAGATAGACATTCTATTATTTATTTATTTGTATAAATTTAATAATTATAACATATATAATGAATATGTTCAATACAAATATTTTAAATTAATGTTTTTCTAACTTAAATGGGTCGTTCAAAGTAAAGGGCACTGTCGGGGATTAAAGATGTGCTCATTTCGGGACTTTCTATTCAAATATAACAATGGCACTATTGATATCTAATTAATATCTACATCCTCATATACAGCGTGTCGTTACCATGGCGACAATAAATGAACACACGTCTAACGTTACTTGCCAATAACCATAAAAAATATTAACGTTAAACAAAATCCATAATAAAAAAAATATTTTTCAAACAAACTAATTAAGTAAAACAGAAATAAAATTTGTAACATCCTATACAACTCGCGCCACAGCGTCGCAGTAAGCCTCTCCTTCTAACAGTATGTTTTATCTCTTTTAAATTCATTCAACCCATTCATATGCTTTGTGACCTTCACAAATGAACTTTGCGTTACGCTTATATAGGTAAGGGTGTTCTGAAATTCTTTGTTTTGGAAAATTTAATAACTGTGTAAATATTGATGTTTAAAGATTCAAAATCTTGTATAAATGTTTAATATAACTTTAAAAAGTTATCCCCTATATGTGTGTTCATTTATTGTCGCGATGGTAACGACACGCTGTATACACTGGGCCATATACAGAAGTATTGCACGCCATTTAATTTTAATTGAAAAATGGTAATTTTTTTGCCTGCCTATTAGCGCAACAGTCTTATCTGTTGCACTATTAGGCAGGTCTGTCCGGGAGAGTACCACAACCTCACAGAAGACCGGAGTGAGGTGGATGTGTTACACTTCTAAGTTTCGTCTGCTGAGTGAGGTAACCGGGGCCCACTTTATTAAAGGTGACAACGCAACAGCTACCCTACGGGTGCAAATGTCCATGGGCAGCGATTAACAGTTACATCAGTTGAACCACCAGCTTGACATCTTCTCATACAAATATGAGAAGAAGTGTTATTCTTAAGTTTTGATTTGACTTAACGATTGGCATGGGGAGTAGTGGCAAGAGGCAGTCTTGCGCCAGAGGGTGTGGGTTCGATCTCCACTACTGGAAAAATATTATGCGATGATTCCAGTGGCTGGGTGTTTATATATGTATAATATTATTTATTTATTTACAAAAGAAAAGTATGTTTAACAGTTTTCTAGTACCCATAGTACAAGCGTTACTTACTTTGGGACTAGAGAACGTTGTGTAAAAAATGTGTCCGAAAATATATTTTTTTTAGAATAACACTTAAATAACAATTGTGACAGCAAAAACATATATCACAGTTTATAAAAAAAATAGAGTTCTTAAATATTTGAATTCTTTATTTCTCCTTCACAAGCCCGTATAACATCATTAAGACGATGAGGCATGATCTCCGTTTGACCGTTCTACGGAAACGAATGAAACGAAAAAAATACCTACTAACGAATTCTTCAACTCGTGTAAGTAGGATTTGCTACTGGGCTGAAAAGTTGTCTAGCACATCTCTCAAGCTCGACCCACACATGTTCTACGGGATTTAAGTCTAGATTGCGAGATGACTACGCGTTGACCAAATAAGCAAATGGAAATCGCACCATAATCACTAGAAAGGAAGAAAAAATCTTCATGATAATTTACAAAAAAACCGGCCTAGTGCGTGTTGGACTCGCGCACGAATGATTCCATACCACTGTCGTGTCGGACTCGCGCACGAAAGATTCCGTACCACTGTCTATAAAAACGGCAAAAAAAATCGTGTTTTATGGGAGCTTCCCCTTAAATATTTTTTTTATTCTGTTCTTTTGGCATTTGTCTATAGCGGCAACAGAAATACATCATCTGTGAAAATTTCAACTGTCTAACTATCACGGTTCATGAGATACGGCCTGGTGACAGACGGACAGACAGACAGACAGCGAAGTCTTAGTAATAAGGTCCCGTTTTACCCTTGGGTGCGGAACCCTAAAGAAAATTGGAGTGATTGAAGAAGATAATTCTGGGTATGGAATGAATGCACTCTCCTTGTGTTTTCTAAACGACAGCTGATTTAGACACACAGCTGATTTACCACACAGTCACAAATGTCACTTGTTCATTATCGGGCGATTATTGATAACTGGCAATCTACCTCATTGATAACAGCTGAACTGCTAATTAGTGCTGCTATTGTTTTCGCGCTATACATCACTTAGTAAAAAGACAAATGGCATGACACATAAAACCTACGTTTGACGAAAGCATACTGTGGTAGGGCCACGAAGCTGTGTTCGCTGTTGCACGTGTGGGCAGGTCCGTCCGGGTAAGTACCACGACCTCACAGAAGGGCGGCGTGAAGCGGAAGCTATATACTTTTGCATTTCGTCTGGTGATTCGGGTAGCCGGGGCCCACTTTATTTAAAGGCGGCAACGCGTCTGCAAACTTACGGGTGTTGCAATTGTCAATAGGCGGAGGTTATCACTTAACATCCGGTGGACCGCCAACTCGTTTGCCACCCTCTAACATAAAAAATTATATAAAAAAAATAAATCGTTCAATGACCTAGTGGTAAATTTTTTGGACAATATTTATGGATAATATTAAAATTAAATAATTGACATGTTTCATTTTACCGATTATCAAAACCGAACTGATGGGTGGTTTGTATAATGCGCAAGCGCTCACACATTCAAAGAATTTCAGATTCTTTTTTAAATAATGACACATTTAACTAAAAACTTATTTATTAATAATATATCCTAAA
The DNA here is from genome assembly GCA_933534255.1 of Iphiclides podalirius. NCBI lineage: Eukaryota > Metazoa > Arthropoda > Insecta > Lepidoptera > Papilionidae > Iphiclides > Iphiclides podalirius. Next base: position 2,273,091 of record OW152830.1, on the reverse strand, counting down.
TATGATGATGCACCTTTTGTACTGAACAAAGAGAATGGTTTTCTTTTATGAGAGAAGGTGCTATGGGAGCTGGCGGTTCATCTGCTGTTATGTGATAACCGCGAACCTTGGACATAACTGAAATACCTGTAGGGTTGCAGTTGCGATGCCCACCTTTTAATAGAGTGGGCCCCGGCTTCCTCGCTCACCAGACGAAACAGAAGTGTGACACTTTCGCATCACGCCGGTCGTCAGTGAGATCGTGTTACTTCCCCGGACGGACTTGCCCATTCGTGCAACACCGAAAAATTTCTTGGCCTTACGTGTACGATCTGCAAATATTGCTTAGTGATCTGCTCCAGTTAAATTAGGGCGTCTTCGCACACTTCTGAGTGCGCAATACGGTAAATTAAAACCACAACGAGATCCTCACCGCCTCTATCTATGATAAAAGCAAATTTGGTCGTGTAATACGCCGTTAATGACGTAAGCGAAAATACTCGGACCAGGTGCCACATAAATATTTACTTTTCGCTTTTTTTAGTTAAAATTATTCAACAACGCTAGGAAATATTGGCAAATGGGTCGGTATGGAAAGTCGTAAATAAAATAAGATCATCTAATCATTAAAAGCAAACAACCCATGTTGAATCTCACACGAAGACATGAACGTATGAATGAATACTTGTGCTGATGGTAAAAACTGTTTGTCACAAAATATATTTAACCATGAGAATTGCATATAATTTGTACATAACTTCGACCTGCAAGTCCCCTGGCTGCACTTGCAAGTCCCCTGGCTCCTGCTAAATTATACTAAAATAATTTAGTGTGTATACTTAAATACTTAAAAAAAAATAGAAATAAAATATAAATATATGATCGCAGAGTTTCTTGCCGGTTCTTCTCTTGCAGGTCTAGTTTAGTGAACCGGTGGTAGTTTTTGACGTTCAATAAGAGCTTAAAATAAGCCTATGTTGAATAAAGAAATTTTGACTTTGACTTTGATCTTTGAGCTTGCCTATGTATTTTTGATTGACGTTATTACTTCTAGACTGAAAAACTACGTAAATTTGAATGCGCACCGTGTGTTATTTGCTAAGGTCCTACGAGTATAATATCTTTTGAGGGACAAAACACGCATATATACTTAATTGTATAGTGTCGTTTGTCGCAGAGTTCCGTCGGAGCTTCCTAAATTATATTCAAGCAAGACCTTATGTCCTAAGGACATTTAAATTGACTTTTGTCACCAATTAAATCGACTGACCAAATTATTTGAATGGTGAATTGTTGGCACACTTGAAAGTAGCCCACATTATACGTTAAATGTTTCTATGCAACACTCTCTAAAGCGATGCTAAATCAGAGAAAAACATGCACCGATAAAGGCTACAAAAGTGCACTTACCTAAAACAGCCAGAAAACAATTAATGCAAATAAGACTGCCGTTGGTTCCCGTGGTAGAGAAAAGAAGGGAAATTGGGCCTAAAGATTCTTTTCGACCAACCCGACCGTGGGCCCAATATCCAAGGGCCATGTTGGACCCCTAAATGGCTTTGGTACCAACAAGGTCAACATGGGGAAAGAGTTGAGTTAGTTTTCTAGTTGACTCTGTGATCATACGAACTCTTAATGCAAAATGTGGGTAATCTTTAAAACTACCGAACGGTATTTTTTTAAAGTTACTGAGCGGCATTGTCACATAGACATATAGTAGATAAACAAAAGTAATATTTATATTGAACCCCAATCGTCCAAATGAAAAGTACAAACTTACATGCTGAGATATAATGACCGTCATATAGTTAGCTATTCGACGTTAGCGTCGAAAGCCTGTTGACTCATATACTTAAGTCTGTGTTATTTGGGTATCCAAGCTAATCGGCCTATAATAAAATAGAACTCACCGAAGTGTCTCCCCATCGTTCATTACAAAAACGATCCACAGTACGCTGGGCTGGGAGCACGCATGAAACTAAGGCAAAGATAACGAGGTTAACATTCGATAAGATAAAAAATGTAATCGTAAGATCTTGTACGCCGTTTAAGAGTCTGCACCACGTATAAAAATATATGTGGTGTTACATGTAAAGTGTTTGTCCTCAAATTGTTCCGACAAATACCTTGACGGCCTCATGCCTGCGCAAGACGGACAGTACTTCGAATTTATGGTCACAGGTTCAATGCCATAAGCGTGAATCTCAGGTTTTCATTTTCCAGATGCAAAAAGTAAGTAAAGTTCAAAAATCACTATCTCGCTTTAGTGTACCACTACACCAACAGGCTTACGTTTCGGAATACCATGAACTTGAACTGGAATATGCAATTAATGAATAGGCCGCTAACTATATCCACCGCTTTATGGTTAAAGACCCATTTACACGGTGCAAGTTTCTTGCCTGTTGTATACAATTAAATTGAAGCAATAAATGACTTGCATGGTCTAAACAACAAATGGTCTAACAAATTATTGCGCGCAATTTATTGCATTCAATTATTGCTCTTGTATGTACGAGAAAATGGCATCGTGTAAATGGGCCTTAAAAGAGAAAACTTCTGTTTTAAAATATGAATAGAAATAAAAATTAAAGACATTCATACTGATGTACTTCGGTCTGTGTAGAAATATAACCTTATATGTATATCTTTATATATATATATATATATATATATATATAATCCTTCTGTACGTGTGTATGTCACTGAACGGCTAAACCTAAACGGCTGGACCGATTTTAATAAAATTGTTTATGTCGCTTCGAGAATGGTCTAGATTCACAATTCGGTTTTTTTTTAAGTTATACTTATTTTGGCGCGTTAGGGAAAAATGATGAGAGTAAATTTTTACGTTGCGCGCGCACACCGTCATAATAAACCGACACCCTGAAGTTAGCTAGAGATTTACGTATGTTTGCGTGAGAACTGACAACGGTATTAACGATATTTATTTTGTGATATTTAAATATACTTTATTTAACTAGATAATGCGTTACAATAAAACTTTCAATTAATTAAATACCTTTTTTCTATTGTTAGTGTAGTTTTTTCTACAAACGTAGAATAAGGCGAAAGAAAAAATTTTTGAAAAGATTTTTATCTTGTTACGCCAAAGAAGTATAACTTGTAACGCGTGTACAAAAGTACACACACACTTTTTTTTTAATTTATAAGTTGTCGGCTTTATGTCGCGTGTACAGGAACACGTCTGTTGGGTCCGCTAGTATTTATATATAATTCCAGAACTTACGCGTTAAACAACTATAACGCAACAATAGAGAAACTACTTAATCTCCGCGCAGATGAAAGAACCGTCACGGTGTCTATGAAGACGTTGGCGGATAATTTTAATGTGATTGTAAATTCGTGATGAATTTAGGGACGTGATAGCTCATTTTCCGCTCGTCCGCTTTTAATACAATACACTCAGTACCGGATTAAGCAAGCGCGGGGCCCGAAGCAAATTCTTTCAAACAGCCCTTAATTTGCTATGGGTTCTTAAGTATAAAGTGGTAGAAAAACAATTCAATAGTCTAACTTATTTAGTAACTTTCAATAAAATAATTAAGGCTCAGGCAGAAATGAGTGGGTAAAAATATGTTGGGCCCGTAGCAATTGGTACTCTTGCTACGTGGTTAATCCGGCACTGCATATACTCGACCAACCTGAGTTAGATCCCCTGTGCCGGGACCAATCAAATTGTTAGTTTAAGTGTTGAATTATCACGTGCTAAGCGGTGAAGGAACACATCGTGAGGAAACCTGCATATTTTGAACTACAACAAAAAAGTTTCGAAGATACGTGAAGTTCGCCAATCCGCCAAACCACAAAAAAGCCAATTCAAGTCCATAGTTGCAACAAGTACATTATTATCTGAGTGTAAATTATTATCTGAACGAAAAATCGATAACACCTTTAGGTGCCCAATCCCCGTACAGAGAAAAATGCTTTTTAACACTGAATTATAAACCACATCAACTCACCAACTTACACTGGCTCAACATCTAATTAACGTCCTCTCACCACTAAAAAGACACAAATGCCTACGCAAAAGCGTACAGTAGGATTCTTACCATGATTTATGAATATAATGCGTATATATATTGCTGACAATAAAACAATAGTTAATTATGATGTCCGATCTTTATTTACACGCCTACCGATAGAAGACTGCATTTCAATTGTATCTAGGAAGTTAAAAGACAATAACGTACTGGATGAATATGCATTATTAATTAAACATGGCCTGACATCTGTCTCTGAAAGGACGAGGGTAACATAGAGATTGATATTATAGCCATAGGCAGGGCAGTATAGCATGGATCTTCTACAAGAAACGGGGCATCCCACTAGATTCTCCCACTGTTGCTGACATATTCATGGATCATCATGGAGCTAACATTTATCCAGGACAGGTTTAAGTATGTTTATCAGTTACCTTAGTTACTGTTTATCAGTTATCACGGTGGTAGGGCCACGCAGCAGCCTCGGCTGTTGCACGAATGGGCAGACCCGTCCGGGTAAGTACCACGACCTCACAGAAAACCAGCGTAAAGTGGAAGTATGACAAATACTTTCGCGTTGCGTCTGGTAAGTGAGGTAGCCGGAGCCCAATTTTCAAAAGATTGTCAACGCATCTGCAACCCTCGACTGTAGCAGATGTCCATGGGCGGCGGTTTTCACTTAACATCAGGTGAACCGTCTGCTCGTTTGACAACTTTTCGCATAAAAAAAAAACTAGTATCAATAGTACAAGCTATGCTTAGTTTATGACTAGATGACATTCTGTAAATGTGTCTTGTCGTTAGACGTTAACCGTTAACTTGTACGTAGACGTTAACCAGTGAGGTCCCTTCTCGCGATTCGAACTGAAAACTCGTTGCTGGATTGATATTCCATACCTTAGAGGCTTGCATCACCGTCTTTCAGATTGTTATATCACTGTCGCATGGTTGCCAACTTACTGGACGAAGTCTCCTGCGTGATATTTCCCCAGTCCAGCTGGCCTATTCGCGAACCGGGACCTATTTCTTGACCTTTAACGGTTCTCCTACGGTAAAATCCTGGTGTAAGTCGGTACTGAATTTCGAATTAAACTTTAATAAAAGTGAGGTTCTTTGGTTTTCTGCACTCCGCATTTAGATTTAAGGACGAAGGAGACTATGTTAGAGTATTTTTCTTTTTTTAACCGTTGCTCTTACTTTAGGATGACATTACCCTGTAAGGACGTTTTACAAACATAAATTTCACGTGCACAGACATGCCGATACGAAACAACTATCTGTGGATCACACAAATAGTTGTCCCCTGTGGGAATCGAACCCACGATCCCAGGCGATGAAGTCAACTTGACAACTGCGCCACGGAGTCGTTACAAATTAATTATCATATAACAACAGCGAAAACTCCTTTTCTGATTTAGATCCCACATACGGCTACATGGTAATATGCTATCATTTGGTTACCATGGTGGTAACTTACGAACGTGTTGATTTCTTTATAAAATTTTGACGTTTCATAAGAACGCGCAAGCGTCTATGTGAATAAAGATATTTTATTATTATTTATTATTTAAGAAAGGAATCAGTAGTTTTTTGACTGTTTAGTGTGGTTGCTATGTTTCAGTTTTACGTGTTTCAAGTTGAATCTACCCCTTCTCACGTTTGTATAACCTCGAAATTTCAATGGAAAGTTCTGTGTATGTAAGTCTAAATCTATTCGGTTTGTCTATGTAATGCGATTTCAGACACACAGAATAAGACAAGCCGTGACAACGTGTTCCTCCTTTTGCGAAATAACTGTAAAACTAATCAAAAAAGTTACTTTTCAAATTGCCGTCTCGAAGTAGTTACTTACGGTGGTAATGATAAGACATAACGTAATGATGCGATCGCTACTTATTCCTCTGTATTGGCCCGTCGTGGTAAAATTCCCTGAGCTGAAAATGAACAGCAGTCTTAACCCTTACCGCATGTCTCCACTTATTCAACAAAGCTCCTTTACGTAGGACGCTTAGCCACACATCTACCTACCTGATGAGCTATCAAATAATGCGCAAAATAAACGCCCACGACAACTACACAAGCCATATTCACCGTTTCCCCGCGTCACAGCTCAGTGTTGCAAGTCACACCATTCTCGAGCTTAACAGCACACGAACAGCACTGGCACTTTCAAAGCCCTTCAACAAACGACAGCAGTTCAACACAAACCGCAACAGATTCTATGTTGATCCCGTCCGAAATAACGCAGCGTACTAACGGAATGCGCCACTTATCTGATTACGGCACTCTGTCTGATTAGCGACACTCATTATCTAAACGGTGGTATCTCCGCGGTGAGCCTACCCGGACCTAGTGCTGTGTGTTTTAACATAAAATAGGATGCCGCATCTCTTAAGCCCGTGGGAAGCATAGAGTTGCCAACCGACCAGTGACCAGCTTAATTCCAAATGGGCACTTACTCTCATATGAAATCTTAGAAAGTTTTAAAGGCTCCAGCATTAATTGTTATTAGCTTCTTTAAATAAAGCGTCTGAGAACCAAGAATAAAGTCACGCGGGATAACAATTGACGCCCGCTGATTGACATCTTTCGACTGTTAAAAAGACATCTGGCCTTCAACTGATGAAATACAGAAGTATAGCATTTTCGTTCCTGTTCTCCTCCGATGGAACGAGCTAGCATTCATTGAACAGCCGAAATCTTTCAGTGACCCTAACACAATCAATACATACTAGAAAATACACTTTTGCTTCAGTTAATACCTTAAAGGTACTTGAATGAAAATATTAGGTACTTACCACAAGCGGTGTACTTATATTTGATTAGCTGATAAATGTACATTAAATACCAAGAACAAGTTATTTGTGAGACGACACAACTTATGAATAGACGCACGTTTTTATTTACCTTAAAAAATTTGAATTAGATATAAAGAGTCTCGTAAGTTCTTATCTCAGAAGCTAGCGCCTGACAGCTATGTGATTGCAGAGTGAACTGATGCTGTTTTGCATTCGTTTTTATTGCAGGCGCTTTTTTAATATATTTCCCAAGCATTTATATTGTTCAGTAAAGATGTGTATAGGTTTAATACAAAAAGAAACGAGAAAAGTTGTTGAAACCACACTTGTAAAATGTTAATTATACAAGTGTAGCTGGTAATTATTTCTGTTTTATTTAAATAAAAAAAATTGAGAATATATACATGTATAGTTTCTTGTATTTCGCTATTTTTTCTTACCTGCACTTGTTAACATAACATGCATGCTTCATTTAAACTGTAATTAATTAATTAATTAATTAACAATTTAATTTATTTTATTTAATCAGTATGATTGATGCTTTAATAAATAATCAGAGCAATACGCACAAATAATTAAAATATGAAAATGTATTATTTGAAAATGCTCTTTATAGTAGCTCTATCAATTAACATTTACTTTAGTTATACATTGAAAATAAATTGTTACACACTGACCGATGCAAGTTTTTCTCAATAGATGGCGTCTTCTTAAAGATTATATAGTTTTTGGAAATATACTTCTTTAGGCGCGTTGGTTTGCAAGCGACCCACTTCACGGTATTACCATAAGCAACCACTAACAACTTTTTGACATTTACCTATAATTTTCTTCCATTTTAATTATCTAATTTCATTCCAAGTTATCTAATTAAACTTTTATTAATTGCGTTTAATACTGTACAAGAGATATTAGTTTTTTTTTTATTACCTATAAAAAATAAAAAAAGAATGCCACATATCTCGTCGAATCGCATCACAATGTCATTCCACTATAGCGTTTGACCTTGAGCCGCTGAATAAAACTCACCTTCACGCATCATCGAGTGCATCTCGTGAGCCATTGATTAATGGGGAGACAATAATAGATCCGCGACGCGTGACGTGACAGACGGACAAATTCCACCGTGGTCGCATGTTAATAAGTTTCGAAACTCCCATACAGATACTTGGCGCCGTTGCTAAGATATTGCCTTAAGCGTTGGGGGTCGTGGGTTCGATTCCGACACTGGACAAGTGTATGGGTGACTCACAGGTAATTGTTCTGGATCTGGGTGTTTGATTTTCAAGGAGCTCCGCTTGCAACATGACTCACATAATGTGCCGACCGCACCTAGGTGGGATAAGGGCAGGAGGATGATGACTCCCATACACATACATATGTTCGAAAGCGTCATGTAGTTTAAATGTGAGACGGTTTAACAGACGAAACAACATTATAACACATTCAACGGGCAAAACCGACCAATTAAAGGAGTGGTTCCGTTTACCTCACTCACCAGACGTTACGCAGAAATGTAACAATTGCACTTCACGCCACGTATTCTGCGAGGTAGTGCCACTTCCCCGGACGAGCCTGCCCACTCGTGCAACAGCGGAAACTGCTACCCAACTGCAACATTTCCCTCGAACACGTTCCATCTCTACCTTCGTTTTGGAAGCAAAACATAATATTTTCTTCATGTCTTAGTTATGCTTTCAACTCCCAAGGCGCATCGATGTAGATCATCAAGCTAAGCTTTTGTGCTGTTATCTCACCTGATCATCACCTCCCTCCACTCCAGAACAAATTTTCTATACTAATGCTAGACGCTATATAAGGCGTTAGTAAAGTATAAATATTTGTAATCTAAATCTTAGGGATTATATCAATTGTAACGGTATTTAGCTCATGATAAAAATAGACTAACAGTTTCAAGATTTATAGATGTATTAGAGATTTAGCAAAATTTCAATGACAGAAGTGTTCCAAATTCTACGTTTAATCCGTTTAGTGCGGTAAACAGACCAATAAAATGATCCAACCCTGGTTTTTCGCTGGTGTTCTATCGCGTCTATCGATACATATCGAGCAACCTTAACCCCAGAAACAATTAGCAGAACGCAATAAGATTTTGCGATGAAGCAATAAAAGCATTTATGTATGTCATTAACGTCAACCGATTAAAATTGAATTAATTGCGTAATATTGTGCCTGAGCAAAACAAGCTTTTTTACTGAAGAGATGACCTAAAGAGATGATGCGTTTGGAAATGCGGTGACTTTTTGAACGAAATTGATTTCCATCTTAAATCAGCTCTAGAAATAATTATAAATTTATCTCTTAACGAATTAAGCTGGACTCAAGCTACGCTGCCAATTCATTTTGGTGGTATCGGTGTAAGGAAAATTTCTAGTGTCGCTCTACCTGCCTTCCTTGCTTCCGTGCATAGCGTAAATAATTTATGTAATAACATCCTTAATCACGATTCAGAACTTTCCTATGCAGAGGAGGCAAGGATGTCTTGGCTGTCTATCTGTCCCAACGAAAATATCCCACTGGAAGTAAACCTACAAAAACAGTGGGATGTTCCTTTGGTGCGGAGAGTACAGAGAGATATGTTTCAATCTTTAGAAAGTAATTTAGAGCGTGCCCGTTTCCTAGGCGTCTCATCTAAAGAATCGAGTTATTGGCTTCACGCTTTACCATCAAGTAACTTGGGCACATTACTTGACGATGAAAGCTTACGCAATGCTGTAGGAATCCGTCTGGGGGCACCGATTTGTCAACCACACCAATGCCCTTGTGGTGTCACTGTAGACAAATTTGGTCTCCACGGGCTTTCTTGTCAAAAAAGTGCTGGTCGTTTTTCCCGCCAAGGTTCCCTGAACGACTTCATCCGTAGGGCTCTTGTTTCCATCAATGTTCCATCTATTTTAGAGCCCTGTGGCATTGTTCGCGACGATGGTAAGAGACCCGACGGTTTTACATTGATCCCTTGGGAGAGAGGCAAAGTCCTTGTTTGGGACTTGTGTAGACCGTTTGGCTGACTCTCATCTAAGGGGTACTTCGGTCAGGGCCGGGGCGGCATCGGAGGCAGCTGAAGTAAGTAAATGGCGCAAATATGAGTCTTTATGTTCAGATTATGTATTTGTGCCATTTGCTGTTGAAACTTTAGGTCCGTGGGGTCCCACGTGTGGGCACAACAAAATTTTTTAAAAGTTTATGTCCTAGGCTTAACGCCGCGGCTGGTGACAAGAGAGCTGGTTCTTTTCTGGCTCAAAGGTTAAGCATAACTTTTCAGTGAGGAAATACAGCTAGCGTTCTTGGCAACATGCCGCGTGGATTAGGTTTATTAGATAATATGTAATTTTAGATAGATTTAATCTTGTAAATATTGTTTTAATTATGTTTCAGCTACGCGATGAATCAGCACTTAAAAATTTACTGTTTCATTGGTGCCGGCACGGGGATTTGAACTAGGGTTGCTCGAATATATTGAATTAAATTATATATGAAAAGGCAGTATTGTCATTGGCTGGCGCGTTCGCCACCGACAATCTACGTCGGTCCGTGACCAGGTGGTAAGTGCCGTGGTCAGCTCGTGATAAGACTGACCGTCACCGCGCGTCACAAGCGCGGGCGCAAAAGCCTCAGTCTCGTGCCATCGTGCGAGCCCGCCAGCCGCCATTATGGATTGTGCGATTTGCGCGCGAAAATAATCGATACTTCGGATCGGACAGTGCTGCCCGTGTCTCTGGTTGAAGATTAAGCAAAGGAAAGTGAAAATCTCTTTTCACGAGCATCGATAGGAACAGAAGGTGAGTTGGTGTATTCCTCTTCACATGTTTTTGTAGGTAAACAAGATATTTTGAAATAATACGTGTTTAAAGGAGGGTATGTTACTGTAGTGGACACAGATGTTTCTGAAGTAATTGGATAGATCAAATAACAAATATGAAAACATGGTAACAAAACAAATACTTTTGCTTTTATAGATAATTAACTTTTTTTTTACTCTAATTAGATTGTCTTCACAATTTAAACTTAGTTACTTTAGTTGATCAGCGAATTAAGCAAGCCCGATAAAACCTGATTGTATAAATTTATACGTGTAAAATATGTTCTTATCTTCTCGTATTGGAAAACAGGTACTTATACATAATTATGTCCTATTTTATTAAGAAAAAATATTAAGTCGTTTACTTTAACAAGCAAACGTAGCAATTTTATAAAAGACTAAAGTTTTTGCGTAGAAATGAATACCGAAACCCTCCAGAAACATTAATTTGTCATCGTCTAAGATCCATTTTCAGAATTATTAATAATTTAAAAAAAATTCAAAATGAATACCACTCAAAATATAAATCGTTTGGTAAATAATTCTGTCACAAGATCTCGTCATATGAAAGTCTACATTAAAGTTATTTTGTTTAATATTACTCCTTTAATCAATGTAGACCTGTTTCAATGTATGCATTAAAGCTACCACTTCACAAATTTAGTCAGCCTACGAAAGAACCGGTAGGAAAATCTATGTTCATACATATACACGTGTATTTCAACATACAAAAGTTTGAAAATGAATGTCCTGTAGTACCATGTGAATAATAATTAAAATTTTGAATATCTATCAGCCGCGATGTCTCTATACATCTCCTGTTGTCCTAATGGACGAGACTATATTCATTAATAATAATAATAATAATAAGCCTTGTTCTGAACTTCTCATAAGTATGAATGAAATATTTTGTTCTTTTTATAATATGTCCCGAAGCTCAGTTTGCCTCTTGGCATAGGCCTCCTCTAACAATTTCCATTGGGACCTGTCACTTGCTACTCTTCTCCAGTGAAGTCCAGCCGTGAGTTTCAGATCATCTTCCCATCTTGTTTTCTGGCGTCCTCTGCTTCTCCTGCCGTCTCTGGGATACCAGTTTGTAACAATTTTACACCATTTCTCTTGGGAGTCGCTCTTGGGAGTGTTGGTCTATCTGGGTTAATATATCAATAACTTTGGTTTTAGCTCTTATTATGCTACATCTCACTTTGTCTTGTTTCTTTGTTCCTGTCAAGCTTCTCTCCATGGCTCTCTGGCATCGTTTCAACTTTTCTCGGTGGTGTTCAGTGAGTGCCCAGGTTTCGCATCCATAGGTAATGACTGGAAGTATGCATGTGTTGAAGACTATCCTTTTTATTTGCAAACTTAGTTCCTTGGATTTCAAGACTTCTTTCATCATTCATTTTATATTCATTAAGTAAATTATTAAATCGGCTAATTCTTCGCAAGTTAGCGTGCAACGAAGTACATATAACAGTATATATTTGTACACTGCTGCACTCGTACGCTGCTACCTGTTATATGTGCTACATTCTATATTATAGGAATTTAATTATAAACCGATATCGAGTAACCGTTGCAAAGATATCTATGTCGCATTCTAAGAGATCTGTTTTATAAATCACTGTATTAAATTAATGAACCAATTAATATTATATTAACTAAGAATGAGATATTGTTACATGATTGTTACTTGAACACTAACTCGACAATCAAAGGCAAGCAATCTGAACAATGTTATTAAAAAGCTAAACGTTTTTTTATTCGATCTCATATGAACTCATTGTTCTCAATGTCAATCAAGGGACTCGAGCATTAAAATATCTCTTTTGAATTGAGATTCGAAAGATGACATTTAAATTCCCATGTTTTTACACTTTTCTTGAGTCAATATTATTCAAAAAGGGAATAAATCAAAGCATAATTCCATTAAAATAGCTCCACTTCCTAAACTTTTCCACTATCACATTTAATAACCGGATTTACTAGTTCTTAAAACGTATGCCCTGAATGTTTATATGAACTTCGATCGTCTGTAATTCAATAACAATGATTTAACACTATAAAAAATATTTTTAAGCGGCCACTTTTTTTATTATAAAAGATTTTTAAAGATTAACAGACAACTAAGCATTAACATCCACAAACAAATAAGCATAAAGAATTTCAAAACAGTTTGTAAAAGCTACCTTAATGGCAAGGGCCTACTATAATGTCCAAGAATACATTGAGGAAAAGGATGTGTGGAAATGACTCTTGCTCTGCGCTTGCCAGACCCCTGGCTGCTGCTGATTTTATACCTTAATAAGTTTGTGTACTTGCATCAAAAAAAAAAAAACAAGACCGCAGAGTTTCTTGCCGGTTCTTCTCTGTGCAGGTCTAGTTTAGTGAATCGGTGGTAGATGTTTTGTAGACGTTCAATAAGAGCTTAAGTTAAGCCTATCTTTTATATAAAAAAGGATTGCTGTTCGTTAGTCTCGCTAAAACTCGAGAACGGCTGGACCGATTTGGCTAATTTTGGTTTTGAAATATTTGTGGCAGTCCAGGGAAGATTTAAACGATGAGAAATTATGAAAAAATTGCATGGAAATTCGAAATAGCAACAACTTTATTTTCCAATACAAACTGTACCTGTCAACCTGTCAACTATATCTGTGTTAACCTGTCAAACACTTTATGCGTGCGTTCCGATTCCTCTAGAAATAATTTATACGGCAAAACAACGTTTGCCGAGTCAGCTAGTATTGAATAAAGATACTTTGACTTTGAACAGGCTTATCACTTTAATGAGATTTCTGTCTGTTTCTCTACTCTTCCGAGCTGATTTTTCAAATCATCACATTGAAAATTAACTTTTATTTCAAAAATTGGTAACAATCGTACATGCTATTAGATCATTTAATTTTATATTAGACGTATTCTGGATATGAGGTACTAAAAGATATTAAATTTAGAATGTTTCATGATATTTAACGATTTCAATAAAAACCAAACGTACTTTTATCAATAATAAAGTAATTATACTTGTCGATATAGTCCGTAAGTGTAGCAAGCTGAAGTGGCAGTGGGCTGGCCACATCTGTCGTAGAACCGATGAGGGTTGGAGCAGATGGGTTCTCGAATGGAGGCCACGTCTCGGAAAACGTAGTGCCGGACGTCCCCCTGCCAGGTGGACCGATGACCTGAGAAAGGTCGCTGGTAGTGGCTGGATGAGGAAAGCGGAAGATCGTACTCTATGGCGTACTCTTGGGGAGGCCTATGTCCAGCAGTGGACTGCAAAAGGCTGATTGATTGATTGATATACTTCCACTTGACGCCGGTCTTCTGAGAGGTCGTGGAACCTACCCGGACGAGGCCGCCCATTCGTGCAACAGCCGAGGCTGCTGCGTGGCTTACCACAGATAAAATATAAGACGTTTTATGTCAATGTTTAGAAAATGTCCATTTACTCTATAAATCTGACGATCTAATTGACGTATTGGATTGTGACCTTGTCCCTTGCGCTAAAGGGTGTTGGTTCGACCCTCTACATCGGTAAAACATTCTGTGATAAACATAATTCATATACGTATATTTACGTAAAAGAAAATAATGAGTAAGAATATTTATCAGTCAATTAGCACACATAGTACGAACTCTACTTAGTTTGTAAATATTTCTATCTAGAATTTAATAGAAAATATTTGTATCTAGATATTGATAAACATCTAAACACTCGTTTCTTTGTAAATATACACCCAGACACCGAAAAACACTATGTTCATAACACAATATTTTTCCAGTCGTAGATATCGAACCCACACCCTCTGGCGCAAGAGGCAGGTTAACTACTCCCCACGCCAATCGGGGCGAAATGAGCACTTTATGCTATATAACGTCGTGGAAAAGTATTTACAGAAATATTTGTTCGCACTTGCTCGTCTCTGGGACTTGAAAATCATTCGAGCAGTCATTTCATTTAAACATCACGAAAAACTACGGTGAACGAACAATCGGCCTTGACCAACGACGCAACGTTATTGTTTAGCAACGTCCGGCTTACAAACAACAAATCCCACCCAAACAAAATCAATATTGGTCTCGTATTGAAATAAGATGAACCTTAGTCTTGTTTTGTAGATTGAAGTGACGTTTAATAAAAATCATAATTTGTTTGTTATAAGAGAAGATGGTGAATGAACAAAGATTTCACTTGATGGTAAATGTTTACCACGGGGCCTTCTGCAGCACCGTGGTCAGTGGCGGATCTGTAGTCTTGGCCGCCCTTGGCCCCAGCCCCATTTGTAAATTCGAGCCGCCTTTTTCTCAACGCCCATCATATATCTTGTTATCATCAGTGAATTTTTGTCACGATTGGCCGCCCCAAGACGCGGCCGTCCTAGGCCCGGGCCTATTGGGCTTTAGGGCAAATCCGCCACTGACTGTGGTTGCAAGTATGTCGACGATGAAGATGCCATCTTTCTCGACATAACCGTCACTTAACTTCGTAAGACTAACAGTCAATGGAGTTAATAAGTAAAGGAATTTCACAATTAAGGAATTTCATGTCAATTAATGAATTTTTTAAGTATGATATTTGAACAAAAAATGTTATCTACCCTTATCTAGACTGCAAAAAAAGAATTAATTTACACGATTTTGTAATGTGTTTACACCAAAATGAATACGTTCTTCATTACATACCAGGAACTTTACGGTGGTAGGGCCACGCAACAAATTGCACGAATTCAAGCCCCTTATCTCACAGAAGACTGCGTATAGTGGAAGTATAAATACTTTCGCGTTTCTTTAATAAGACAATGTATAAGTTTTTACACCAAAATCCCTAAAATTACGGTGAATACGTTCTTCATTACATAGCCATATAAGTTATTGCACAGTACCTACTGCTCACTGAAAAATATCTGCTTGTGATAGCAGATATTTTTCATTGAATTGCTGAATAATCACTACATAGTATATAACAAAGACGTCCCGCTGTCTGTCTGTCCCTATATATGCTTAGATCTTTTAAACTACGCAACGGATTATGATGCGGCTTTCTTAAATAGATAGAGTGATTCAAGAGGAAGGTTTATACGGATAATTCATTCATAACATAGTGGAGAAACACTAATAATTTTAGAGGTTTCTAATGCGA
This sequence comes from Iphiclides podalirius, assembly GCA_933534255.1. Lineage (NCBI taxonomy): Eukaryota > Metazoa > Arthropoda > Insecta > Lepidoptera > Papilionidae > Iphiclides > Iphiclides podalirius. The sequence goes on along the minus strand of OW152830.1, from coordinate 2,257,353 downwards.
TGTCGAAAAAAAACATTCAGCATTGCACCCGTGCGAAGCCGGGGCTGGTCGCTACTAAATAACATAACTTCTAGAAATAATGTTACCCCTTAGGAGGAGGAGATTTTGAAAATTGCATCTTATCACTCATCTACGACACGACGCCTTGTTCGTTGTGCGTGAAGAAATATATAATAATGTTTTATTAAGCAGATGCAGGCACGCAGGGCGACATTACTTCCACATATTTCCATTTTAAAATTCATTAAATATGAATGCGGATTATTATTATACTAAAACAATAGTCGATCGTAAACGTTTGTATTATTTAGAACTTAATATTTTATGTGCGATAAGAAACATATTGAATAAAATGTACTAAATTGAAATGGACATGATAACTAAATGAAACTATGTTTACGGATTTATGGCGTTTATTTTGGTTTTAATACCCGACGTTTCGAATCATTTATTTTCGGGATCCTATAATAAAATCAAATCTAGGCCCAAACGAACCACTACTGCAAGACAGGATAAAACTAGCATATTCTGCGTAGATCAACACAAAAATTCATAATTAAAAAAGTGGTGGTAGCCCGGATTAACAATGACATTCAGACGTCCAACGCCTCAGTCTGTCCCGTGACAATGAACGCTGTAAAGAGTTTGAAACGTCGGGTATTAAAACCAAAATAAACGCCATAAATCCGTAAACATAACACCGTTTCATTTAGTAATACGTAATCGAGTAAATACAAGAAATTATTACGGACACGATAAGTTCCAATTATAAGGAGGTATAGTTCGACTTTTATCAGGTGCGTGATTATTTAGGTATCAGCTAACGGGTGAAAGCTATAACATAGTCTCGTGATGTCAGACCTGAATTATGGTGCCATCGACAACGTTAAAAAAATCCATAATTAAAAAAAATATTTTTCAAACAAAGTAATTAAGTAAAAAAGAAACAAAATTTGTAACACCTATACAACTACAACTGACTGATTCATACATTCAGAGACTTTTTCATTCGTTGCCACAGCGTCGCATTACAAGCCTCTCCTTCTAACAGTATGTTTTGTCTCTTTTAAATTCATTCAACCCATTCATATGCTTTGTGACCTTCACAAATGAACTTTACGTTACAGTTTTATACGTAAGGTTGTTCTAAAATTCTTTGTTTTGAAAAATTTAAAAACTCGGTAAATATTGATGTTTAAAGAATGTTTTTTTTTTCTTTTTAAATATTGCCCTTACTTTAGGATAACATTATCCTGTGTTGTAAGGACATTTTACAAACATAAATTTCACGCGGACAAACACCGAGATGCGAAACAACTATCTGTGGGCCACACAAATAGTTGTCCCGTGTGGGGATCGAACCGACGACCCCCGACGCCGAAGCCAATACCTTGGCAAACACGCCACGGAGTCATAAATGTAATCGTTTTATACAATTTTAAAAAGTTATCCTCTTATATGTGTGTTCATTTATTGTCGCGATGGTAAAGACACTCTGTCTATGTTCCTTTTATCATACTTTGTACGACAGACTGCTTAGTGCTTCATATTTTGATTTTCACAACTACTTAACTAACTACGGAACTGCCTAAACTTGAATGGTAACATTTTCCTTCGCATCCTTCTATTTCTCATCGAAGTGCCTCTACAGAATATCAAGTTATCAACAAAAACATGGAAATAATTTTTGGGGTATATCTCTATGTGCAATATTTCTTAAATAAAGTCAAAGTCAAATCATTTCTGGCTCAAAGGTTAAGCATAACTATTAAGCGAAGAAATGCAGGTATCGCCAAGCCACGTGGACTGTTGTCAGATAACATGTAATTTAGTTAGTATTTAATGTTAATTAATTCTGCAAATACACAATAGCAGTCTCCATGTTTTCAATTAGCAGGTTTTCACCACTGGAAAATTTGTTCGGCCATTATTTCAGATTTTTCACTTCCAAGTGCTCGTCTATCTGTAGCAAAGGGAGCTTGATTCGTTGTATTTCTGTTCGTTATTTTCTCATTCGTATTTTGTTCGTTAGTGCGTGCGTAGTCCCGTCAAGAGCGGGCAGCCTTCACCGTAATAGTACCAGATAATATAAAGTGGACAATAAATAGAGATTGTTCTAGCTCTTGAAACAACAAAATACCGTCTGTATTGGCTTGTCGTTTGATAGTTATAAAATCTTCCAAATGAAGATTTGAATTGATCTATTTACAGACATCAGAATAATTTGGAAATTTGTGCACGTATAATAAACCGATGACAATACAAGCATTTCATTACCATGACCCGGCAATATGTATAATGATTGTGAATGTACTCAATGATTATGTACATAAAGCATATTTATGTACAAATTAGGATTTGTTTTTAAAACACTTATTTGATTATTTCTTATTCTTTATTGAACACAAAAATAAAAATTAAAGTTACAAATGTACGTGTTTTTTAAGATTGTTGTTCGTAACATACAATAGCGGAAGAAATGTCTTAGCACAGATTCGAACTAGGCCCCAAAAGAGCATAACAGGGCTCAGAAAACTCAGCCCTCTTATTTTACTTGTTTATTTTATTATATACTAAAGGTGTTAAGCTTGAATTCTTTGTGACGTAAAATAATGTGAAAAATAGTACTTACAATAAAAAGTCATTAATATATGAACTCATTTTAGTTAAGCACACGTATTAAATTACATAACTATGGAAACTTTATCAACAGCTAACTACTACTGGGATAACCCCAGTATTAAAATTGAATCACAGTTATAAAATTGTCGCATATCTTTGATTACATCGTTAGTTAATTTTACATACATATTTAAAAAGCCGTCAAATATATCAAAAGTTATTGGCAGAGGTGTAACTTTTATTAGGTTTATTGGTTGGTGTATTTTGACATGGAATCAAAACAAGCATTTCTAGTGAAACTCAACAACATTGTACCAAAAAAATTTATTAAAAATGACCGCACACAAAGTCTTATTACTTCACTGCCTGACGCACTCAAGTGTCCATTGTTGTCACACTCGAGTGCGTCAAACGGCCTCCTTCAGCGGAGGCCTCTTGGTCGTCTATCGAGTCGTTCAACTGAGGCTTATCCGCTGCCGCTGAATAGTTTTCTTTATGTGGAAGGTAAAGTGATAGCCACCGCCTGTGGACATTTGCAACACCCGTTGGGTTGCAGATGCGTTGCCACCTTTTAATTAATGCGGCCACGGCCGGAACTCACTCGCCAGACGAAACGCAGAAGTATAATACTTCTACTTGACGCCGTTCTTCTGTGAGGTCATGGTGCTTACTCGGACGGCGTAGACTGTTTGGACCGACCACAGTAGTGTAGTTCTAGCGAGTTTTCGTGAGGTACGCAATTTGAAACAAGAAATGTTTAATTAAAAATAAATTTTCCTCACGTAAACTTTATTGACTTTCACTCGACAAAGGCACGGTACCTTTTCTTTTCTAAGGGTTCCGCTTGCCTAACCTAATACGCTTTGCATGGCCACCGAGAGAGTTTTGGCAGCTGGAAACTCCATAAAAAAACAAGACTTTCCAAGATGTTCCCTGAAGTACAAAAAAAACTCGTTTCGTACTATGAAGGTACTCCCTATATGTCTCTCCCTCTAAAGATTTGCCAACACACGTATGAAACTTGCCTTATAGCCCAGTAAAAGTTATTTTTTTTAGTAAGCTATTGCCTAATCAATACTTAAATAAATACAAAACAATATATACCGGTAAGGTTACTTATTTATTCACAAATATTGATCTAAACGTTTATGAAAATCAAAAATCGTTTCTATGTAAAACAAGGGTCTAATTTTTGTCATTCGTCTGTCATTACATCCGTCATATCCTGATCCTGACTTATGAATTAACATGTTCTGGGCATATTGGCAATCGTTTGAGTAAACTTTATATTTATTTCTGCACTAGGTAATTCGTCCAGGCTTCTACGTAATATAAGTACCTATCTATAGATTTAAAAGTACAACAGTAAAAAATTATCGTAAAAACTTCGTGTATTTAAACAAATGTACAAACATATAAAAGAATCATGTATAAAAAAAAGAAGTTATAGCTTCACACAAAAAAAAAATACACGGCGATTTGAGAACCTCTTTTTTTTTCGTTAGTTAAAGAGTGGACCTCTGTTATCTCACTCATCACAAAGAATAAATACAATATACAACACATATACATACATACATAACTTCATAACTCTACCCAATTATGCAAATTCAAATATCTTTATTCATTACAGAAGCATTAAACTTAATGATTGTCAAAAGCACTACTAACCTATTCGACTGACTTGAGAATAACCGACGAAAGAAACTCAAAAAAAACGTGTTTACAATATAACTAAATTCAGAGTGAAAGAGCCCGGAGCTATCAATTCATTTCCAGAGTGTGTTATCATTTAAATAATCATTGATATTTTAATAGCCTTTAGAAAACAAACGTTCCTTTACAAGTTTTAAGCAATCGATTCATTTTAAACGTTTTCCGGTATTTTGTTGTAAAAACCTGTACATTGTCCCATAAAAGATTTACTTATACTACCCAATCTAGATGCATTATCTGAAAAGGATATCACGGGAAAAGTTTCCTGCTCGTGTTTGACTGTGGCAGGGCCACGCAACAGTCTTCACTGTTGCACGAATAGGCAGGTCCGTCCGGGGAAGTACCACGACCTCACAGAAGACCGGCGCGAAGTGAAAATGTTACACTTCTGCGTTTCGTCTGGTGAGTGAGGGAGCCGGGGCCGACTTTATTGAAAGGTGGCAACACCTCTGCAACCCTACGGGTGTTGCGAATGTCCATGGGTGGCGGTTATCACTTAACATAATACCGCCGGCACCATTGCCACGTTCACACATAAAAAACAACGTCGCCACAAATCGTCCAAACTGCAACCTTTGTAACAATCACCCTTAGGCAATTGCGGCTGACACACGCCGCGGCGCGTGTCTATCAGCCGCATCGTTAATGCAACAAGTGCAGTGTACTCGACACTCCGTACACGTGTCAAAGGCAAACACTATCACGATACTTCCGCGCTGTTTACAAAACACGAACGCGCGCGCAGCGGTATCGTTTAACATGCTGTTATTGTGTTCCGCATAGCCGAAACGAAACTCAGTTTTACATTGGCCTGTAAATCACTTTTTAGGGTTCCGTACCCAAAGATTCAAACGGGACCCTATTACTAAGACTCTGCTGTCTGTCTGACTATCCGTCTGTCACCAGCCTCATGAACCGTGGTAGTTAGACAGATGTAATTTTCACAGATGATGTATTTCTGTTGCCGCTATAACAGCAAATACTAAAAACCAGAATATTTTTTTTTATCGTTTATCGTCTCGTCATCCATATATATACCCTCAGGCATTGTAAATGTCTGTATACTATGGACATCTATAACTGCCGAGCGTTTGCGAGATAAGTTTAAAGCTTTAAAAAAAGAAGGACCCAGTTTTATTTATTTAATCTTTATTGCACTTAAAATTATAGTACAAAGGCGAGCTTAATGCTATACTGCATTCTCTACCAGCTAACCCTAGGTAAAACAGAAAGAAAATGAATAGGGCAGTAAAGTAGATTAAACACTATGCATATAATAATGGGTAATAAATTCTAGTAATACTTACATATACATACATACATGTTTAACCATAAATTCATAAGTGTGTACTTAAATATTTATATGCCAAATATATAATATATACATATATATAAATTTATAAATATATGCATACCAGATGTTCGATCAAAGTAAAACACTATACTGTAAGACTAAATCACATCAGCAAGGATATGCTCAAAGAGTTTTCTCTTAAAAACGTTTTTTGATGGCGATTGTCGCAGGTCAACAGGCAACTTGTTCCAAAGTGAAATAGAAGTGACAGTGAAAGAATTTGACATAAAACCGGTGTGATGAGAGGGTACAGACAGTAATAAGTTATGTGAAAAGCGAAGATTAAGCTGCCAGTTATCTCACTCTGCGGAAAAAACGCGAAAATATAATACTTATATCCAAGGTCTTCTGCTAGTACTTCCCCGGATGAGTTTTGCCTGGGGATATACCGTGGCCCATTGGTGCAACTGTTGTTTATAAAATTTTATATTAATTTGCATCAAGTCAGTTAGCAGGTAGAGATGAGCGTTTTCATTTTACTTTTTTCTCAGGCAACTCAGGTAATAAAAAAAAATATTTTATTTGGCTCTCCCGTAATTGATGATAATACACCATTTATATGACCCAGCTAATTATAGACATGACCGAGTATTGTTTTAAGTAAAAAGAATGGAACATTTTAAGAAACTGGTGTGTCACATCTGTATGTAAGAAACTTACATACATATGTGACATATATATTTATGTATGTGACACGGACCAATTACCGTCCACCGCTCGCAAGGATGTATGAATAGTAAGCAATAACGCATAGTTTCTTTTGTTCGAGTTGAAAAGAGACTTACACCCGGTATCTGAAACACTGGTCATCGTAGGAATTAACTAATCAGCTGTCAAATGTCATTTGAGTTGCCAAAAGGATGGTGAAAATGAAGATTATTCTGATCAACTCAGAGAGTTTAATCATCTTTTTGGCAACTCAAATGACATTTGATAAGCCATTTGACAGTTGATTAGTTAATTTGTACGATGATCAGTGATTCAGAAACCGGACGTTAACATTCGCACATATGCTCACGCCTGCATCCCTACGTCGTGGGCAGATAGGTGCGTGTCTACTAGCGGTTCAAGAGGACTGTGGTTAGTGTAGAATATTTTTAAATGTACTTTTCTAACTACTTTCATTATTTTAGCTCTTGTTGGATTTGATAAAGCTTCGGGAACAAGTTTGTATGTAGTGACACGTTTCAATAGTTTCTATAAATGAAATTTCGTTAATACATTTCTCGTTACCATAAACTTATAGCCCGTTTCAGCTTATCCTTAACTTATTGGAAACTTATGCTTATTCTAACTGGTTGCACGCGGTATCAGCGGTGGTAAATCAACAGAAGGGTCGGCGTGAAATTTATACGCGACTGTCGTCCCCGAAACCAGACCGAGCTTGTCTGTTCGTTAGTAGCGACCGAGCAAGTTTTCGAGAAAGTCGCTAATTTAATCGCATCGGAATACCGATTCCCGGTTTCCGCAGACCTGAACAATATTTATTACTGTGCGTTTATTGAAACTTATTCCATCCATCCGCATTTAGAAACCGCAACATCTATCACCACATCACTATCACAACTAACTTTGTTTGTCTTATAAATTTAGAAACCTTTTCTAATGCATAATTGTTTACTTGTCATGAAAATGTACAATCCAGCTAGTTTTTAGGATAGGTCTGGTTTTTCATTTTGAGAAAAAAACAAACTAGAGATTACAAAAAAATATTATATGATAATAGATACGAAAATACTAATAAAAAATCTATCTATGCCACGCTGCGATGGAAATATAATCAAGATAGTGGATTGAGAGATAATGTTTAGAAACTTGAATCGAAGGATCTGGCTTTAAACCCCAAATGGTGTATAACATTAACTATAGTTCTTCGGCTCTTACCTTGCAATCAGATCCGTGACAGTTTCACATTTCACTGTTAAATTCAATTTTAACCGACTTCAAAAAAGGAGGAAGTTTCTCAATTCGACCGTATATATTTAAATTTTTTTTATGTGTGTTCGGGGATAAATTCTTCGTTTGTGAAATGATTTTGATGATTCTTTTTTTTGCAAAGGAGAAATCCCAAGGGTGGTACCACGAAGGAAACTCAGATCTGATGATGGCATCCATGAGAAATTGAGGGCAATCTTTAAATGTTATAGGTGTTGACAATGTTTTTATTAGTTACCTGTTTGAAGTCGGTTTTTTTGTTCAAAATTTTAGTATTACATTTACTTATTGATTGTCTAACACTACCACCCGTGTTATTTAAGTCATGGGTTGGTGAAAAGTGACAAGCACAAGATTCTGCCGACCCCATTTGACGAAACGGCGACAGGGTTTGTACTCGCACTAGTTCAATGTAAATTAACAAGTAGAAATCATTAATCAAGTACAATCGGCCCGCGAGAATGCGTCGTCGATAGCGGACAAGGTCCCCGCGGAGTAGGATCACAATGCTTGTATGTTTTTTTCGGATCCGTCCGGACATTTGGCCTACCTCGGGACCATCCAACTTTTTAAATCGTACTCAATTTCGGGGATTGTCATGGAACATACTGAAGGACCTCCTAACATTACCCTGGTTTTGCTTCCATAGGCGCCCACTGTCAACTTTTTTTTATTTAGTTTGCTCCCATACCATGGTTTTATTTCAATTCTGTTTGAAAAATTTATTAATTTTATTATTTCAATTCAAGTGTAAATAATGATGAAAATATTAAATGAAAATGAATTCAACTTAATATTTTTATGCCCATCAAGAAAGTAGAATAAGTATATTCTGGATAATTAGTTGTATGACCATATTGATATGTAAACCTTAGTGCTGCCAATAAATGCTGTTCTATTTTATTCTATTGTATTCATCTCTTTAAATGCTGTAATATCCGTAAAATATACAAAACATACAAAATACTACGATATAAATATATAATCATTTCGATGAGCCTTCCACGAAATGTCCGGCTTCGTGAGATTTAGAAATAAGAAATGGTTACCATATCAATGGCGAAGTCGCAGCGGTTTTCCTCCGATCGTGGTGACTCTTGTCTTGTAAACGGTGTAATGTTTTGCCAGAATGTCCCCAACGTCCCACTTTTACTGTGCGCCGTAATCGAATCGTATCTTTACAAGGCTTATTCAAAATGGCTGCGAAACTATCGATTGTATAATAGTAGTGCTCAGTGTGCATTGCGACAGGTTTAAAACAGTTCCAGTTAACAATATCACGACATACACAGATTATTGCTGAAATGTTTATTATTAACATCATAAACATATTTTTTTTTTATTTCGAAACTATAGGAAGTTCTTGATTTCCACCCCTCCGCCAGTATATTTCAAACTGTAAGATATTAACCAGTATTACATTATTAAAAAAGGGAATATATAAAAATCTACGTAAAAAAGGGAATATATAAAAATAAAATAAATATAAACATTAATTTCTGCATTTTTTTTTTGTTAGAAGATGACCAGGGCGTATCCAGGACAGTTAACAGTTACAGTTAACCAACTGCGTACATCAAAAAAAAAAAACTCAGAGGTGGAACAACATTTAAGAAATATCTCGAATTACCAGTTTTTATGAAGATATTTCAAGTCGATTTATATACTTACTCCATTCCGCTGGAACTTGTTTCTCTTTCGACAGAAACCTCTTTGGCCATATGGCTTTTTTGATTTCTTTTCATTTATACTACTATAGCACAGGCGTAAACAGTCGACATTTTTTATGTTTAAAATGCCAATTAGCGTTGATGATAATCTAAAACAAGGCAGAAACAAACGCTAGGTAGATAAATCCTTCAATGTCCACCTTCCATAACACGAATTCTAGCTCGTCTAAGATTATAGTCGTTTAAACTATATATTAAACAACGCTTTACTCTCTACAAAAATGTATTAAAATGTTCATTTTAGTAGCTAAATTCCAATGTTCTCGAGGTCAATTTGCGGCTTTAGCCACTTACTATCGGGTAAAAATGTTCGTCACACTGCTGGGCAAATACCTTTTTCAAGACGGTAACGGATGAAGGTAGTACGGACTGCAAATATCTACAAGTAGAACAAACAAAACCAGTTTTGTGTTATCGAAAAGTAACGAATTAATTATTCTTGCATATATGTATTTACTTGTTAGCCTTGCGCATAAATAACCTTCGGATAAACTGTTAAAAGTATATAGTCGGGGAACACGTATTAAATGTGGTGTTACGGAAGTCTATTAACCACAAAACGGTGAAGCATGTGGTCATAAAAAATTATAAAAAATGTAATAACACTGTTTTTATCAATACTCAATAATAATCACTATTAACGATATGACTCCGCGGCGCAGTTGCTAAGCCATTGGCTTCAGCATCATGGGTTCGATTCTTACATGAGATCAGTAGATACTTGTGTGGTTGTTATTCCCTAGGAGGGTTGACGTCAGTCACGCGATCGATCTTAAAAGCCTAGCCAATAATACTTTTCATCATGGTTAAAATGGTGGGATAAAACATAGGTGGGATAAGGGATGAACAACATAATGTCGACTAGAAAGTTTTAGGTTATATTTCGCTATTACAAATTCTCGTTATTTTGTAATGAGTTGAAGGCACTACCAAGACCTAATTGTAATTGTATTTATTAAGTATACAAAATTGAATAATCAAAAAAATGTTTGCAATATTAAATATTAACTAAATTACACTTTATCTAACAAACCAAGCTCACACAGGAAATAATAGCAAACGGTGCTGCTGGCTTATAATCATCATAACTAGATTTTGCTAGTTATTGATAATATCTAGCGAATCCCGCTTGTATCCTCTTTCCATTTGAACGAAGGCGATAATTTTCGACTTTGTGGATTTCTAACACACTTTTGTTAGCTTTTATATAACTACATACGTATGTACGAACGCAATGAAACCTTTCGTTGGAGTTTCGTCCACTTTTTTGACAAAATGGCAACTGGGCGAGCGGTTCGCCTGAAGAATTGCACCTTAAATATCCATACCCGAGTTGATTTGGCTTTGACAACCTTGAAGAAAGGATCATCCGCAAGTCAATCATCAAGTCATCAATAGTACCACTTTATATATAACAATTTGTAACTTGAAGTACTAAATTGTTGGTACACATCAAGAATGTTGCAGTTGCACGAAGAAATTGACGGTGTTCATATAAAATGGTTCAAAGTTGCAAAATTTTGATTGCGGAGAATTGGTTGTTTTTATGTTGAATACAAAGTCTTGTGTAGTTAAAGATACCATATGTTTTTCTGGCTAAACCGGTTCAAAAATTATCCATAGCCACAGTTCGGCTTAACATCAACTATTGTTGACTATTGAGTGTTCCAGCCGAACTACTAATGTAATAAAAAAATTGTGTACTATATTTTTTATTATTTATTAATTTTATTATTATTTTTTTTACTGTTTATATTGTACCAAATTCAACTACGTCGTGATAGAGAACATTTTTGTCTATTACGTCCTGTTTGTGATTGTTTCCCTTTCAATTTTTTCAAAGGATTCTTTATCTATTAATTCTAAAAATGCAATATAAAACTAATCACAGAAAGAGAGAGCTTTTCTATTCGACGACTTTGGTGTTTAATTGGTCGTTTTTGGCTTCTCCCGATCTAAGTGTATTTATAGCTTCAAATCACTCAAATCGTTTGTTAGAGTGCGACGCAAAAATAACTGTTGATTGTTGAAGCGAGCGAACTTGTCATTTAGAATGGACGTATCACACAATTGACAGAGGCGGTTTGTAGCTGTGTTGCTGACATTGAGCATTCGAGGATCGTGCATTGACCGAGCGATGTGGACGTAGGTGTATCGTAATGTGATGTTTTTTGTATATTTACATATCAATGTCTAAAGGCAAGCTTAATAAAATTATAAAGGTTAAATAAAATTGAAATTTACCATCTGTAAAAATGCTACAGGGATTATAGAATTAAGAACATGTTCTAAACAAATTTAAATTGTTTATAGTGCTAATCTTGCACTTAAGATGCATTAAAATATGTAGAAAACGTGCTAGTCTAGCCGTTTAGCTCAGTGGCTAGAGCGTCAGGCCGCAAATGCCGAAGACGTGGGTTCGATTCCCACAGCGGCGACAATCTTTTCGCACTTTTTCTACATATTTTAATATTCTAAATAAGCGACGACGTGGAATATTATAAATAAATAAAATTACTAAAATGAAAGTATCCTAAGTTTAAGTGAAAGAGCCGTCAAAATCGATCCATCCGTTTCAGAGATCAGCCGGAACAAGCACACAGACAGACAAACGGATAAAAATTGTAAAAAGTGTTATTTTGGTATATGTACCGTGTATACATCCATATGGATGTGAGTAAAAAGCGCTTATTTTAATATTACAAACAGACACTCCAATTTTTATCCGTATATACGGCTTTTGCTGCAATTATGATTGTTATAAACTTAAATTATTAATGTCTTCATTTGAAATTATCTTAAAAATTTAAAGGGCAAAAAACAGTCCATGTAAATTTAGACTTATCCCATTCAGGTAACCCGTTGCTACATAAAAACCTCGATGAAACTTCTAGTATAATTATCATATTGTACCGTACCAATAGAGCCACAATGTTACGGGCACGCGATTGTATCGAAAGCGATAGCTATTAAAAGTTTCTTGATCAATCTAAAATCGACCAACACAAGCCTTTAAGAGGCAACGAACCTTCTAACAATGTTGCAACTTCGGCTATTTCGTAATAACATTGCGAAACTAGTGTGTTTTTATGTAAAAGTATTCGCTAATATTAGCCAATGCACAATTTCGAAATGCTTCGTATGATTTATCTATATACAGATAAATAAAATTAGAGTGTATGTTTGTAATATTAAAATAAAACCGTTTAAAAACTTTTAAGTTAAACGGTTTTATTTTCTGTTTTTTTTTTGTGCACTGAAAACTACAATATTTTATTGTCATCTAAATTAAATGCGTGTACCAATATTTCAGATCAATCTGACAACGGGAAGGTGCTTAAATTTCAATTTCTAATTTTGATCCAAATAAACAAATAAATTCCGTAAGTGTCGAGCTAAATAAAACCGTTTAATAACCGGTTTTTGCCAAATGAATATGAATACGTATACACGGTACATATACCAAAATAACATTTTTACAATTTTTGTCTGTCTGTCTGTATGTTCCGGCTAAACACTGAAACGGCTCGACCGATTTTGACGGGTCTCTCACTGTCAGATAGCTGATATACTAAGGAGTAACTTAGGCCACTCTTATTTTAGAAATTTTATTTATTTTATATTCCACGCGGACGAAGTCGCGGGCACAACTAGTAAAGAATATGATGTAACTGGCCTAGTGCATTACAACTAATTTTTATAGTAGGTGAATAAGCAACCCACAGCAGCGAACAGGGGCTGTTAAACTAATGTAAAGATTATCCAATGTGACTCTTACTCAGATATTTAAAGGAGAAAGTGACAAAAAACCACAAAACATCCTTAGGTGACCTAGAAACGAAACCTGTAACACTCGGCAGCTTTCTAAAGTGCGTGATATCGATAAATATCGTATGAGGTAAAGAATGCATTTCGATTACAATTATGTCCAATCGCGACGATATTATAATTGCAAAAGTTTATGATTGTGTGTTTTGCCTGATCACATCGCAATGACGTATCTCGCTTGAACGACATTTATTATGAAGATAACTTACAGGATGGATTGCCACGCCATATTTGTCGTTTGAAGATTAACTTTTTATTTCGAAAGTTGAAACCTAGTGTGTCATCTCAGGGACATTACTTATATTGATATGATTATTGTATTACTGTAAACTACATCTGTATATATCGGTATTAAATAATAAGATATTACAGAAAGATTATCAAAATTTTTGGAGGGAAATGATAAATGAACAGATGGTATGGCAACAACCTTTAATGTTGCACGAATGGGCAAGTTCGTCCGGGGAAGTAAGACGACTTTCAATGGAGTTACTTTACTTTCACGTATCGTCTGATGTATTATGTTGGCTGTTGTTACTCTAGCACAGTAAAATTTGCCAACATCTTCCTCCTGGAAAATGTTGTTTGATTAAGGTAGTTTCAGATGTCGCTGCATGAATTATATCCGCCATATATTTCTTAAGAAATAGAAAATACAGCGATCGCTCATTTCTCAAACATCCGTAGCTGTTACAATGAATGTATAATAAATTGATCTTCGAATTGTAGTTGTTTCCAATTGTTCTGTCTCGAAAAGTTATGATTGCAACGAATGGTTTGGTATAGAATCGCATTGTATAATTGTAGGTAACAAGGACTCGGAAAACAATTTTACTATATTCCATGTAGGTACTGATTTTTGTATGAAACGTATAACCACACATATTATACGAGCTGTTTCCATAGTTTACTTGCGGAGAATTGTAGCCCGTTTACGCTCGACCGTTGGGCATACTTGATTTTGTACAAAATAAAGACATCATATATGCAAATGAATGCTTTACCCCTATACGCCCATGAGTACTTCTATTCGTATGCCGATCAGCCTCCGGTTCAGATTTGTAATTCGGTGAACTTTTCCAATTGGTAGAAAAGAAAACAAAAGGATAATGAAAGATACACTGTCGCGCTCTGAACAGTATGACATAAATTGTATGCCATTAATATTACTTGGTGTTACCAACAGTTTTCGTCTCTGTTTTACGCGTGTATGCGGATATGAATTGATTGTGAAGATTGCGCCATTGTTCAGTTCACTGCAGAGCAATTGGATGTGCGCGTTGGATGCGGCTATCAGAGGCCACAGCGTAACTGACGACAGCGGTGCAACTTCTGTGATGGGTGGGTTCCAGATGCGTTGACAACCTATTGAACATTGGGCTCCGGCTACCTCACTCACTAGACGAAACGCGAAAGTATTATACTTGAGGTCGTGGTACCTACCCGGACGAGCCTGCCCATTCGGCCGAGGCTGCTGCGGGGCCCTGCCACCGTTGAACCGTTTAGTTGGAACATCCATATACGTTTTGATGAATTTACGTAAACGACTAGTGGATGACAAAATTGATGTAAACACTAAGTCCCCAGCGTCCCATTTGATATCTACTTAGATCTTGATTCAGTTTGGCGTGATGACGCCGGGATGATGGTGTTCTCATGTCAGTATAGTGTCAACGGTTCTTAATTCGTGTGATATTAAAAATTCCAATTATAATTAGTAATTAAATAAAAAGTAATGTTAACAATTATAAATTCCAATCTCATCTCAACGTATTTTAAATATTAAGCTGAAAAATTCCTTCACATACATACATGCACAGACAGATTGACAGAATTGTTAACAACAGTTCATTTGAAAATTGCTTGCCACTGTGTTTACCTACGCTGTCATCGTCCGGCCGGACATCTTGTTCTTCGTGACACGTCTGAACATCCTCCAGATCATTCAGAAGTGCTCAGATAATTTATCTTAATGTTCTTGCAACACGTGCTTCTACAGAGTTCAACGATTATACCGTTAGATATTCGATTATACTGATAGTCTAATCTGTAATGGACTTCTACTTAAAAATCAATTACAACAAGTATCCACAGATGCCTCTTGAAAACAATTATCGTTACTTATAGCCATTTAATTGAACTTCCAAATCAAAGCAGTTTGCACCACATTATATCCTTACTAATATTATAAAGGCGAAAGTTTGTATGTATGGATGGATGTTTGTCAATCTTTCACGCACATACTACTGAATGGATGTTAATAGAACTTTACAATAATATAGCTTATATATTAGAATAACACATAGTTTTAGAATAACACAAAACTTATATGCATATTTTTATGTATATAGAAAGACAGACTTTTTGTCTGAATGTTACGCCTTCAGCTTATTCTACACAGACGTAGTCGCGGGCAGCAGTTAGTAATTCATATATAATGGGCTTACTACCCACTATGGGACCACATGGCCACCAGCAGAATTATTTGCGCATTCGTCCCGGTCAAGCTGAGCAGGCTCGTCCGGGGAAGTACCCCGGCCTCACCTGCCTTCATCCACCCCTCCTGTAGGAAGCAGTTATCACATTAGCAGGTGAATAACCTGCCCGTTTGTCAACTTTTTAACGTAGAAGTAAAAAAAAAAAGTAAAGTAACAGCCTATACATGTCCCACTGCTGGGCAAAGGCCTCCTCTATGCAGAGGGTGTCAGGGCATAGTCCACCACGCGACCCCACTGCGGATTGGCGGACTTCACATATCTTCGAAAAATATTTTTTTTTTTGTTATTATATCGAAAATATGCAGGTTTCCTCACGATGTTTTCCTTCACCGCGGAGCACGTGATAAGTCAGTACGTAAAGTTAAAAACTTCATTGGTGCCGGCACCGGGGATCGAACTCAGGTTGCTCGAGTATATTGAAATAAAGGCGAGCGCACGGACACTGAGCTATCACGGCTCTTAAAAGAAGTAATATTTTATTTTATTGGTTTCGAAAACATACAGAACTTACATAATATAAATTTTATGATTACCCACAGATATGTAGGCCAATAAAGTTATATTCTACAAATAAATTACACTAAGTTATACTTATACACTCAATATGTATAATAGACTTTCCATCTGAAGTATACAATTTAATATCTAAATAAGGCTACTACAACAGGAGTGAAATGACCGACATTACTTTATTTGCATTTTTCATGAGGACATGGTCACAAAGACGATTAACACTTGAGTTTTAACAACATAGGAGGGCTTAAAATATTTCGTTATTGTCGAACTGCAAATTTGTTAAGATAAAGCATGCAACTTTATAGTTTTACTGAATCCATATAATTACGATTGGCGACGTGTACGAATGG
The DNA here is from genome assembly GCA_933534255.1 of Iphiclides podalirius. Classification (NCBI taxonomy): domain Eukaryota; kingdom Metazoa; phylum Arthropoda; class Insecta; order Lepidoptera; family Papilionidae; genus Iphiclides; species Iphiclides podalirius. Next base: position 2,240,804 of record OW152830.1, on the reverse strand, counting down.
CATATTGGGTAGTGGAAGGTACGAATGGCGTAGTGGGTAATGTACCTGCTTCCTGCGCTAGTGGGTGTGGGTTTGATCCCCACTGCTTAAGGTTTCAGAGATATCGTGATGAGTCAATTATCGGTGGAAATCTGTTATATATATATATATATGTGTGTGTGTGTGTATATTTTTTTTTTCGAAAAGTATGATTTAGAAAAGTATGTTTATCAGTTATCTAGTACCAAGGCGTTGCTTTGTTTTGGACTAGGAAACGTGTAAAAAAATTATTATTACTATCATTTCATATTTTATATTTTCAGAGATGCAGGAACTAAACACAGTATTGTTACGATAATTTCTTATTCATAGTGTAAGGCTAACATAATCCAACTACCTATAATATACATTAGCTTTTAGCTTAATCCATAGGAGTTCATTGAAACCATAGTATAAAATTCAATAAACCTTAAATGCCTTTTAATTTTATGAGTCATATGTTCAGTAATGAGTATAAATTTTATAAGACGTGTTTGTTGCAAGCAGGGAAAACTGCAAAATGGCACCGGTTTTACGGGATATCCATGTGGCGATAAGACTTTTATTCCTGCGATGAGCAGTACGTAGTGTGTACATTAATAGTATCGATGTTATTATAATATATATATTTGTGTAGTGCATAGTTTAGTATTAGGTTGGCTTTATAGGCGGTTGGATTTTTATCCCATTTTAATACGATTTATCTAATCTCATTTTAGTTTATTTCATTTTTAGTAATATTCTTTTGGATTTACTTATTATATTAACAAAATCGCTATGGTTCGTAGCATGCAATTTTTAAATAAAGTTAATATTCATTATATTAGACTCGCTTTAATATTTTAACTATAAAATATTGATCTTCGCGGCAAGACAATCATAGCCTATCAGCGTAATGTTACATATTATTAAATAGTTTTTACAAATGCAAAACTGCCACTCTTTAAGAGAAGAAACATGAATTCTTCATATATCGCTGATGTATCGACATTTATGTTTTTGTCGATACTACAACACTACTAACCCGCAGAACGTAAAAATAATTAACATAACTGGTAAGGGGTTTTTACACCCACCGTGATAAATATTTAACATTTGGAAATGTTCAATCTCTTCAATTAACACCATAAAGATAAGTTTAACCTAAAATTGTAGTATATTTAAGTGCGAAAGTTTTAACGGTAAGATTTATTATTCACGGCCTATATTTGTCCCGCTGCTGGGCAAAGGCGGAGGCCTTTCTGTACACTGGATTAGAAGATTATTTATGTATAATATAAATAATATACACACAAATCTAAGGTACTATGATCAAAATACTGATATCAAAATTGAGACACATCACAGAATATGCACAATAATCCTTTTTGAACATATTGCGCATATAGCACCTCTATATATATATATATATATATATATATATATATATATATATATATATATATATATATATATATATATATATATATATATATATATATATATATATATAGCACCTCTATGCAATTTAGCATACTAAAAGTTTACATGTACTGTAAGTGCAGAAAGATTAAATTTATACATAATTCGTGTAATTAATACATTTAATAGAATAAAATAAACATTCATTTTACACGTTCATTCTGTTAATGTCAAAGACATATTCAATAATAAAACAGTGTAAAAGCGAATTCTATAATAAAACAGTCGGAAAGAGATAATGGTTAAACAATTTAAAAATAACGGATTGCTTGTGCTGCAAATAAAGTGAAATTTAAAATAAAATTGTCGAATTTCGACCGCAAGACGTCCAGTAGTATTTATAAACAAAGAATACCTAATATAAAAGAAATATTCGGAGCGTAAGAGAAATATTCTATTTTCAAATAGATTAGCCGTGGTGGAGAAATCGAATGCACGAACGATTTATCGAAGACCCGGACGGTCAGTGCACAAGCGGACGAGACCGGACGTTGTTGTCGGAAGGTTCGAGTAAGGTCGATCAATATTCCGCCAGCGCCTCACCAGCGAAAGTGCCTATGAATAACGCCATCGGACCAATATAGAAAAACGTCACGTTATCAACTTGCCGCCAGATGAACCAACTGTCCAGGAAAAGGGTTAAGTTTTCGAGAGATGTCTTTGTTTTGGTACGCGCCATAAATTACTCATTAGATTTGAACCGTACTCTTTCATCATGGCGTTGTATTAGCCATGAGTCACACAGGTTAAACTGTGGAGACGTATGTCCCTTACTTCTCATTAATATTTTATTGGAAGCTGATACAAACATGTACATGATTATTATGTTGTCAAAGTTAATTAAAAAGTATTCTTACTTCCCTATTATTCCTTATTCAAACCCTTTCGGGGAAGGATTTACAGAAATCATCTCTATGTATTCTTGTGGCCTATAACTTAAAGAATTGACAAACAAGTTCACCAGATTGATTACACTTGAGGCGTTACAGTTTGGTGTGTGTTCCACATTAGGAAATGATCTCCTTAATCGGGCACCCTTAGAGCATAGTCCGATACACGACTCACGACTTGGGATTGGCTAAATGTTTCATACAAATCAAATTAGCACGGTGATATGGCCACGCAGCAGCCTCGGCTGTTGCATGAACGGGCAGGCGCGTCCGGGTGAGTAACACGACCTCACAAAATACCGGCGTCAAGTAGAAGTATAATCGTCTGGTAAGTGACGTAGCCGAAGCCCAACTTTCAAAAGGTTATCAAAGCATCTGCAACCCTCGGTTGTCAGATGTCTATGGGTAGCGATACTCACTAAACATCAGGTGGTTCGCCTCTTCGCTTGTCAACTTTTCACATAAAAAAAAATAAAAAAACAATTAATCGTCACTGAAATATCGGCTTATTTGTAATATGTGACCCAAAATTAAACATCACCTTTAACTCATCGTATGTGCTTGTTGCCCACTTTTTTGCAATCTACAATCATGTCCTTACATAATATATGTTTACAAACTGAGAGGTGAAGCCACATATTACGGTACAAGATGGCTTATTTTTTTTAGGGTTCCGTACCCAAAATGTAAGACGGGACCCTATTACTAAGAAGTCTTAGTAATAGGGTCCCGTCTTACATTTAGGGTTCTCTGCTCAAAGGATAAAACGGGACCTTATTATTACTAAGACTCCGCTGTCTGTCTGTCTATCAGTCCGTCTGTCACCAGGCTGTATCTCATGAACCGTGATAGCTGGACAGTTAAAATTTTCACAGATGATGTATTTCTGTTGCAGCTTTACCAACAAATACTAAAAAACAGAATAAAAAATATTTAAGTTGTGCACCCATACAACAGACATGATTTTTTTTGCCATTTTTATAGATAATGGCACGGAACCCATCGTGCGAGTGTCGGACTCGCACTTGCCGGATTTTTTGGTTTTCGTGCAAGTGACGCGGCACGTGTTTCGAAATATTTTAAATTTACCAATGCTAAGTATATCGCACGCTGTGAGAGTTGGATGCCTCTTCGCCTTTTAAGGCCTTTTGGGTTGAGGTGAGCGGGCATCTGAGACCTCTCGCAGCTTAAGGCAGTCATTTATTATAATTTCTTGACGACGTTACCTCCATCCGTAATCTCGCTTGTTCAGATAACTACTCCGATGTGAAAACATTGATTAAACTGGGATATAAACGGAAGACATAGTCGAGTTTAACTGATTTTTAGATACGTAAGTTAAATTAATTTAAAAATAAAACTCAGGCCTACAACTCTTATTTAATAGGAACAGAACGTCTTTTTTATATTTCAGTAAAGAAAATTGAAGTTATGTTTCCATAAAGGTATTTTATTGCATATTAAATGTTCACCAATCGCTTATCGTTAGTATTTTAAAAGAAGGACCTGGTCAATATATAACTAAATATCGACGGATATACTCTAAAAGGTACGTACGAAGGTAATTGTTCCCTTGAAGGGCACAGGAAAAAATTCTCGTGCTATCGCCTTGCATAGAGGTCACGACTCCACTTAAATAATGCCACAAAATTACCACAACTATCAAGCACGGGCTGTTACGTCATTTTTTATTTAGAACCAGCCAGTGCAGATATCTGATAACTACTGTAGACTGTAAGCACACTGGCTCTGTAAACGCGTATCCACTACGTACAGACGAAGGTACAGAATTTTTTTCTTTGTACTTTGTTATTCATATAGATTATTCTCTAAGTGTTCTTTAATTTGATAAAGCCACACAAGTCTTCGCTGTTATACGAATGAACAGGTCCGTCCGGGAAAGTACCACGACCCCACGGAAGACCTGCGTGAAGTAGAAGTGTTACACTTCTGCGTTTCATCTGGTGAGTGAGGTAGCCGGGGCCCACTTTATTTCAAGGTGGCAACGCTAAGGGTGTTGCAAATGTCCATGGGCAGCCGTTATCACTTAACGTCGGGTGAACCGCCGGCTCGATTGCCAACACGTAAAAAAAAACTTCTTTGAATTAATAGCATAGATATATTAATCACACACAAACTCACGCACGTCTAGACATAACGAAAACACTAGATGAAATAGCATTATCAGACGACGAGGAGACCAAAGATATAATTTTTACCACAGCAACAACATCCTGATAACTGCAACTAAGCTTACTAGTACGCTCAAACAATGACATGAATGTCGTTGCCTCCTTGAGTAAAGTTTAAATTTCTGATCGCTTTTAATATTAATCGAGTTAGTGCACATCAACCACATTGACTCGATGCACGCGTGTATAGTTGTCGATATTCTAAACCTTCCCAAAATTTATGACCTAAACTTTAAGAGTCCGCTAAAGTATTACGAACATAGATATTCTAAGCCTTCACATAAATTCCGCGCTAAACTTTAAATACATAGTACATGTAATATATAGATACATACATATATTTATATGTATGTATCTATATATTTACTTGTGTACATATATGTTACATTTTATGGCACATTTATTAACATAAATTTTTATAGTATTCATTTAGCACCTACCATCTACTTTTCACCATGACAAGGGTTGACTGGTAGAGAATGCCATTAGGCATTAAGTCCGACCATTTTAGCCCTTAGCTTAAGGTGTAACAATGAAGCTTAAATAAATAAATAAATACATGTCCTTTAAAAATTATCTTTGGTGAATCTACAGCCTTGTTGTATGTTATCAAAATACGAGGTCCAAGTTTGGTGTCTTTAGAGTTCGTAGGCGCTATGTTCTTTAAGCCAACTGCGAGAATAATCTTTTACATTATGCAACATACAAACTTCGAAGGTATTAATGTAATGTTTACGGTGGTAGGGCCACGCAGCAGCCTCGGCTGTTGCACGTTTGGGCAGGCCCGTCCAGGTAAGTACCACGACCTCACGGAAGACCAGCGTAAAGTGGAAGTATGACATTGACAAATACTTTCGCGTTTCGTCTGGTGAGTGAGGTAGCCGGAGCCAAATTTTCAAAAGGTTGTCAACGCATCTGTCACCCTCGTGTGTAGCAGATGTCCACGGGCGGCGGTATTCACTTACCATCAGGTGAACCATCTGCTCGTTTGGCAACTTTTCACATTAAAAAAAACAAGAAATATTACAACAGGCTTTATTTTTTAAATGATATATTAATTTAAATTTAAATGTATGTTTTGGAAACGCGTGTGATAATATTAAGCAATTTATTTGACTGTGGTACGGTTTCCATTAGTTCTGTTATTTCGTGTTTAATCAGATGGAAATAAAAATGTGTTATAAACACCTTCCACTGATTTATCCTTTGAAGATCTTTTGTTATAAACGTGGAAAAAATTCTCTATTACAAATATTTTGTATACGATTTGGTTCAGATAACGCCGTTTTAATTGTTTCCTTTGTTATAAAAAAGTCAATATTTTCCTAAGGTAAACCCTTACACACTGTTTCGAAAAAAGTATACATTCTTATGGTAATATATTTCAAACGTTATCGTAATATAAAAAAATTCTCGTGTCACGGTGTTTGTAAGTAAACTCCTCCGAAAAGCCCGAAATGGCTGGACCGATTTCCGTGAAATTTTGTGTGCATCCGATATGCGATTAGGTCTGCGAATCGGACGTCTATTTTTCATCCCCCTAAATGTTAAGGATGGTCCATCCCTTTAGATAATTTTTTTTGTTTTTATTTTTTTATGACACAGCATACAAAAATACATACCACCTTAAATTTTCACCCCTCTACGACCAACCCCTATTTTTTATTTGTTAATTATAAACTTAATAATTTTTTTGGCATTTTTTTTATTATTTTGTCATAATTTAAAATAAAAAAATGTCATATTACTCTCAATTTTGAACCCCTCTACGATCAACCTCTATTTTTTGTTTGTCACTTACATAGTTAAAAATTTTTAAAAGCACTGTGCACGAAACGTTACATCTGATGCGACAAGCAGCGTCTATTGAGGAATTATGCAGGTTGTAAAGATTAGAGCTTCGTTCAAACAGATGCGTTGTGACAAGTCACTTTGGATTTAACACTGTCACTGTTTGGTGTACCGTCACGCAGTGATTGTGTTCTTTTAGTTCGTTGAAAGATATAAATATTTCCTTTTTTGTTTGCCGTTGGTCGGAAATCAGCTGTTTCCGTAAGTATATCGTATTGAGTATGTTGTTGTGTCGTTTTTTGCTTGGACGAATGACTTTTGACCTCACCAAATTTAAAAAAAAGTTTCGAAATTAACACGTATCGAAGAAACTTCAGGGCTTTAAAAACTAATTGATTTAGTATTTTTTTTATTTCGTGTTATTATTACGTTTTTCTTACGTAACTCTATTAATATCTGGTTTGGGCTTACATTGTAACGCGTATTCAAATGACAAGTATTATACCCTTGAAGAAAAGTCACTTTACGTTGGTTGTAGAAGGTTAGTACCTTCACGGTGGTAATTTTAAACGCTATTACAAATAATTTTCTTTGTAGCTTTCTTATCTGAAATATTATAATATTGTTAAAAACGCTAATATATTAATAATCAAAGGTATAAACCAGAGACAGGTAACATGCGGACACTTACTAAATCTTACCATCAAAGTTATATTAAATGGTTCCAATCTCTCGTCTTTATATTGTGTAGGCAAAGACGAAAAGAGAACGACACTCAAAAGTAATGAGGCAATTTGGACCTTCCGCGCACAAGGAAAAGCGATTCGGTTTCATATAAAGTCGTGTGTACAGTTATTTTTAAGGCCAATTAAATCATGCCATAAATTGAACTAACAGTATATTCTCCGTACTTCGGATGGAACTATAAAAATTCAGACGTTTTTTTTATGTGAGAATGTGGCAAGCCAGCTGGCGGCTCACCTGATGTTAAGTAATAACCGAAGTCGATTGACATTTGCAACATCTGTAGGGTTGCAGATGTGTTGCCACCTTTTAATGAAGTGGCTCCGGTTACCTCACGCATTAGACGATCTCACGCCGGTCTTTTTTGATGTCGTGGTGATTCCCCGGACGGACCTGCCCATTCGTGCAACAGAGAAGACTGTTGCGCGCCCCTACCACGGTTAATCGAGCATTGGCCTCTGTGAACGCATTATTGTTGCGTGTCGGATTCATTATCGATAGCAGCGCCGTGGAGGAACGCCGATAACAGCCGGATTCGATTAAGGCACCTCTCTTCCCCTATTGTTTGCGACCAGTTGAGCGAGTTAATGAGTTTATATATTACTTATGCTACATTTTTTGTGCGAAAAAGTTGCAAGCGAGCTGGCGGTTCACCTGATGTTAAATGATAACCGCCACCCATGGACATTTGCAACACCGTAGGCAGTTGCAGATGCACTGCGACCTTTTAAACTCACTCACCAGACGAAACGGAGAAGAATGACACGGTAAATGTAAATAACTTTAACTCCGGCGTAATTCAAATCAAATAAATTTTAAACGATAGAGAAAAATCACTTATGAATTTATCAACAAGCAGAATTCGGCGGTCGCTTCTAGTTTTCGAAAAAATAAATAATGAAATAGTGTGATTTTTTACTATAGAAATCCGCCATTTTTTTGTTGTCAATATGTCAATTCAGCTCGTATTTCTTGGTGGTCATAAAAAAAAAACCTAACATCGAAGGTTAAGGCGGGAGCTCCGCTCCCGCCTGAACCTTCTAACCTAATCTATCCGAGTCGGATTCGCTCTGTGTCGGTTCTGTGATTCATTAAATTAATAAAATCGGAATATAGATACGTGTATGAAGTCGCCCGCTTCCTATATTTATCATATTGGCAGAACTGTGTATTGAGTTTTTGAAGTCAAACAAATAAAATGGTGGATTTCTTAGTACAAAAAACAAGTTTTAAATATTTTTTTTCTCGAAAACTATAAGCGACCGCCGAATTCTGCTTGTTGATTAATTCATTAGAGATTTATCTCTAACGTTTAAAATTTATTTTAATTGAATTACGCCGGAGTTAAAGTTATTTACATTTACCAATGACACTTCCACTTGACACCGGTCTTCTATCAGGTCGTGGCACTTACCAGGACGGACCTGCCCATTCGTGCTGGTGCGTGGACCTACCACAGTTAAATACAACGGTCGGTCGGTTACTTCACTTGACGTACGTTAATATTCTTCTTCCAAGTGTTCTCTATCAGATCAGTTCTGCTTACTAAATCTTGATTGAAATTTAAACCAGTCAGTGATTATAGGGTTAAAGCGTGCGTATACTTAAATGCTACACGATGAAGCACAGCAATTTACAAATGTGGACTACCTTCACACTCCAGATATTAACAATTGGTTCTGTGCTGCAATTGCCGCCGCCATTGGCGTGGGTCCGAATAATATTGTTATCGACGGCCTTGAATAGAATATAACAGACGAGAATATTTTCGGCTATTTAATTATGAGACGGTGATAATTTACCACATCATTTGGGCTAAGTTCACTACGGTATCTTATGCTGTTTGACTTCACATAACTAAATATTACATACCTTCCGTTCAGTACAATTTGCCCAGCAGTGGGACATACTGAATTTCTTATTTATTTATTTTTTATATTTATAAGGCAAAACAACAGCATCCATATTAAAAATTTAAGTGATATAACATTACATGACGTTCTTATATGTACACCAACGCAAGGTATGTACAACGTTCACAAATACGGCACACCTATAAAATTTCAAATGAGTTTAAAATTACCATCAACTAAAACAGAGAATAGTCCTGGTCTACGCTTAATTAATAGTTTACGGTTACAAAATACGTAATAAAAAGCTCTGTTAATGCATGAAAAGAGAAAATAGAAATAGAGTCTCATCAGATAAGGAAGACCAGACCGCATTTGCAAGCCCTCCGATGTTGCAGATGTTCCTGGGTGGTGGTGGTAACTTCCCATCAGGTGGGGCTCCTGCCCATTTTCTCCCTTTTCCAAAAATTCAATTAATCCAGAATAATCAATATCTAAAGCATAATCATCCTTACTAATAAGAACACCTATTGATTTCTTGTTTTTACGAGAATATTATACATTGTGAAATGAAACTATTTTACGGTGTTTTTATCGCGTTTAACTAGATTTTTAAATTCCCGACGTTTCGAACCCTTTGCAGTGATCATGGTCATTACCTCTTTTAACGTTCACAGACTACTGTCTAAAGTCAAATATGTCGAACTTAATGAGTACCAGACATCTGTCTTTATATCTGTCCCCACCACTGCTACACGGTCGTGAGCATACAAATCGTAAATATCCAACTAAATCTCCGCGTGCCGTCGCGATAAAACGGATTCCGACTCGCAGCCTCTAAATCTTCGTACAATACAACTTATCCGTTATTATTTAGACGTGGACGGTGTAAAAAATGCGTTTTAATTACGCAAAGCCTCGAGCAATCAACGCCAGATAACTATAAAGGTCGTCGCTTGAAACTCTGTTTTAGCATGAGATGATTACGTGAATAAATCAGCGACACTCCAATTATTCAGACCATTCAAGGAAGGTATGAAAGGTAGCGATGGGACACTATCTAACTTGCCATTATTATTTTTTTTTTTGATTTTTAAACAACTTCCCAACTAGAAAGTAATAATTCTGTGTCGCGAGAGGTTTTACAAAGGTCAAATGTACATACGTAATCTATTATCACAGCTTAGAAATTATTTGTTTAGACTTTTTTTAAGAAATGTTTTTTGAGGTTTTTATCTTTATTTGGATATGTCAACCCCATTGTGACCATCTCATTTCTATACCTTTAGAATAAATTATACAGAAGTCTATTCTTTAGTCTTACTGGTCATATATTATTACTAATATTAGGTATAGCATTCAGTTTTTGACAAATATATCTAAATCTGACAAATTTCTCAGATGTTGTGTTCACAAAAGTCGTCATTAACTTTTAAATTTTAAATATGTATGTATATAACTCAATTCCTTTGTTATTCAACACAGCCAAGTATGTATATGGACAAGTACTTGTACATGTAGAGAGTAACAGAAGATTTACGTTTTATTACGTGCAATTCTGTTTTAAGACCCTCTTAAAGTTTTAAGGAATGCGTGCAAAAGGAATAAAAATTATGCCTAAACACGTTAATTACAACTCATTTAGCGGGTCGGAGTTGGAATTAGAGAAGATCGGAATTCATGCACGTCCAAATAAATAAAAAATGAAATAATACACTTGGCGTAACTCTACAGTTCTTTCTACTTATCCTTTTTTTTTTTATCCACCTTGTCCGTTATATTATTATATTGGTTATTGAATCAGATCATTACTCACATTACCGTCAGTTTTATAGCTAATAAAAGTTATAGACTATAAACTACATACATTAATGGGAGAAAAGCTTATTCTTTTTCCGGGAAAGATGAAGAAATATTATGAAGGTTCTACATTATTTTGTTTTTACTTTGGCGCCTAACTAAAGCGATTATGCAAAGCTGGGTGACGTACATTGCCCGTTGTACCAGCTGTGCTATTAATTGAGAATGCGTGTCGCGTTCCCATCTCTTGTCATTGATATGGTCTACGTCACATGTGGGCACTAAGCGGACGACACTAGTATCCTTAGCGTATATCGGTATTGAAATACCAGCATTCTTTCACTGCTTTGCCCGTGATAAAATTTTGACCGAGTTAAAGCAACCTATGGGTTAACCTAGTATATAAGTTATTATCAGTCCAGCATTGTTACACTCCTGCGTCTCGTATGGTGAGTGAGGTTGTCGGGGCCGACTTTATATATAACGGCAACGCATCTGCAACCCTAAGGGTGTTGTAAATGTCAATGAGCGGCGGTTATCCCTTAACATCCGGTGGCCGCCAGCTGGTTTGCACCAGCACCACGTAATCCTTACTTCCTTACTAATATTATAAACGCGAAAGTTTGTATGTATGGGTGGATGTTTGTTACTCTTTCACGCAAATACTACTGAATGGATTCTAATGAAACTTTACAATAATGTAGCTTATACATCAAAATAAGACAAAGGCTTTTATTTATCTACATATTTTGTGTATGTCTGCCTTTTTGTCTGAATGTTACGCCTTTAGCCTATTCTACGCAGACGTAGACGCGGGCAGTAGCTAGTTATCACATAAAAAAACACCCTTAGGTTCAAACGGGTCCTGTATTGTTCACGTGTGAACGTTTCCAGATGAGCTGTGGCAGGATCCTCGCGGTGCTGCGCCGCTGCAAGCGTCTCGAGGACGACAGCACCACCGAGCTGTCCAGGTGCTTAGGCCTGCTGGACCTCACAGCGCTGGGCGTGGGCAGCACCCTCGGCCTGGGGGTGTACGTGCTGGCCGGCGCCGTGGCGAAGACGGTCGCCGGGCCAGCGGTCACCCTCAGCTTCCTCGTAGCCGCCATTGCTTCCGCCTTCGCCGGTAAGTAGGCAGCTCCTTCCTGGTCTCGTGCTGCTGCAAGAGGGAATCGGAGAAGGTTTATCCTTCTCCGAGGCGTACTCAGGCGTAGAGGGACACCGGTGCGTTCCATGGGGGGGGTTCCGAGGGGGTTTTAGTGGGTAGGCGGCTCCTTCCGGTCTTATTTCCTCGAATTCAGAATGTGATGAGCCTGATGCAGGTAGCTAATTGCTTCGTGGCAGTCTGCGGAAGGCCTATGCTGAGCAGGGACCGAGATAGTGTAAAATGATGATGAGTCTCGTAATCATCCGCATCGTTTGTCGATTTATTAATTATTCATGAATGGATGAAAATATTATGTCATTACTTCAATCTTCTTTTCTTTGTTAGACATTCGTTGTTCGCCATTCACTAATGTATGTACGTACAACAGTTCCGTAATATAATAAAAGTAGGGAGAAAAATTAAATTTCCTGAAACAATAAAATTGATAGCGCCTAAAGCTTGTCGTAATACCTATGTACGTCGTAATACGGCTATTGTAAGTGTTTTTATATTGTCCTCCTCTTCTTACATTTAGTTCTAATTACAGTTTTTTTTTGTTATGTAACAATGAAATGTCTTCAAGGGATTTATTAATACGAATACTCGCTGTAGATTAATTTCTACTTATGAAGGCTTTAATGGCGCGATTACTGACTTTTTGCGAACTCTAATCAAAAATGAAAAGTATTCTTTTATTTGATAGAAAAAAAGGGGCTGAGCGACTGAAATATGGTCAAGTTTGATAATGTCTTATTGTTACGAGATGGTATAGAGTTGCAATGAAGGAAAGAAACATTATATTTTTAAAGGGCGAAAAAACGGGAGCCTGTAGCATTTGCATATGTGTCAGCTATGATATGAAGCCTAGTCGGTTGGTCTCAGCCTTGAAACATATTCATTAGAAACTTTACGTTCTTTAAAACATAAATCTACATTTAGTTCTTTGCCTTCGTTTACCTTTTAAAAATGCAAAGTCAAAATCATTGTAATTCTTTCGAAGAATATAACATGCGTAATAAGAAGAATTGTCAGGAGTAATCAAAGCTCTTATAATTTTTAACAAAAAGAAACCGACTTCAATCAGAAAATTAGAAACATTGTTAAAACCTATAACATTCAATGATGGCCCTCGATTTCTCTGGGATGCCATCATCAGATCCGGATTTCCTTATCATGGTACCACCCTTGGGATATCTCCTTTCCGACAAAAAAAGAATCATAAAAATCGGTTCTTATGCGACGAAGTTATCCACGAACACACATAAAAAAAAATTAAAATATATACGGTCGAAGTGAGAAACCTCCTCTTTTTATTAAGTCTAATCTCTAATTATAACGAAAGGTAATCGATGTCATCCACTAGTTTATCGTTTATAATATACTGTTTCCTTTCGTCTATCGTCAATTAGAACACTGTTGTTCAACGCATTACTAAGAAGCAGAAGAGTGTTCAAAAAAACCTCTTCTTCAAAAAATATTCATATTTCTTATTTACTTGTTTTCACCATGGACTGATACGGGATACACTCTAAGTTAAGGTTCACCGTAAAAGTCAAACACAAGCGTGTTTTGAAATACTACTACCGCCATCTGTTATCTGTCAGCTCTCAATAAGAAATAAATTTTACGAAACTGCATAATAAAATACTTTCTTTTCCTACTTCATATAGGTTTCTTTGTTTTCACATCTAAATGAACCCTCATCTCCTAAATAACTAAACTGAATCAACAAAAACTAGGGTATGGTTAAAGATTATAAAATAATTTCAGTATAACAGCATTACATCTGTTGTATGTGGTTAATTACCGTTGTCTAAGATTCATTTGGAATGTTCATGCAAACTTTCATGCTGAAAATATATGTGAAAATGTATTTATTTACAAAATAAAAGTATCTTTACGTATGTTTATCAGGAGTTTGGGATTAGAGAACGTTGTGTTAAAATATGTACAAAAATATTTATTTATATATTATTTTATATGCTGTCAAGGCGCTCGCTCTTAATTTAATATAGTCGAACAAGATGAGTTCGATCCCCGGTGCCGGCACCAATGAAATTGATAATTTTTAAGTGCTGTCTTTATCACGCGCTCAACGGCGAAGGAAAACATCGTGAGGAAACCTGCATATTAAATGCGGAATAATAAGAAAAAAAATTCGAAGATATGCGAAGTTCGCCAATCCGCAGTGGGGCCGCGTGGTGGACTATGTCCTGATACCCTCTGTAAAAGAGGAGGCCTTTGCCCAGCCGTGGAATATGCAAGATCCCACTGCGGATTTCACTTATCTTCGAAACTGTTTTGTGTTATAATTCTGAAAATATGCAGGTTTTTTGGTCATTTTCTTTCACCGATACGTCAGCACTTAAAATTTACAGTCAGAACGCCCGGATCTATCACGGTTGTACGTTCACTATAAAATAATTTATTTATTTACAATATCTGTTTATGCAGAATACAGTGATGTTCTTGAGTTTGGAAGCTTTTATTATAAATCGAATACAGTAATACACTGAGAGAACTATTTATTTAATTTTATTACAACAGGAAATACACTTATCGAGTAGCCATTTCTTATGTCTCTGTTGCCATATTCATAGACTCATTGTGTAATATATAATGTTGCCATGACCTATTACAAATACCAGCTCCGGCCACTCCGCAGATGAACTGTAATGTTGTAGTTATTTGTGAATATCTAAAAAGAAGACCATATCATCAGAAGCAACCCCAGATTAATCGATGTCATTAATTGTTTCATTCGACCCTTAACGCTCGCCTAAGTGCCTAACTTCTCCGTATTCCTTTTCCCACCTTTGTACTAGCTCTTCTTTATTCCTTATCACAGGTTTGCGCTAGCTCTTCTGTATTCCTTACCACAGGTTTGCGCTACCTTTTCCCATCTTTGTTCTAGCTCTTCTGTATTCCTTATCACAGGTAGACTAGCTCTTTACCTTTTCCCATCTTTGTGCTAGTTCTTCTGTATCCATTATCACAGTTTTGCGCTAGCTCTCCTGTTATACTTTTCCAGGGCTGTGCTACGCGGAGTTCGCGGCCCGGGTGCCGAAGGCGGGCTCTGCGTACGTCTACAGCTACGTGAGCGTCGGCGAGTTCATCGCGTTCACCATCGGCTGGAACCTGATCCTCGAGTACGTGATCGGCACCGCGAGCGTCGCCAAGGGCATGGCCAACTACATCGACAGCCTCTGCAACAACACCATGGCCACCACCATGACCGCCGTAGCGCCCATCAACGTCTCCTTCCTCGCCGACTACCCGGACCTGTTCGCCTTCGTCCTGGTGCTTTTGATTACCGGTGAGCGATTTTGTGGTTCGGGAATTCGGGAAAGTTCGGAACGAAATCTTCTCGTCGAATATACCTTAATGTTTGAAGACTAAAGTCTTCAATCAATGTGTGTTTCCAGTGATGACCTACGGAACGGAGACGAGGTCCTTCACTGCTGGCCGTATGAGGAAGCTCAAAGTCGCTCAGCGAGCTATGGAGCGGGCTATGCTCGGTATTTCTCTGCGTGAGAGTTCGTAACCAAGACATCCGCAGTAGAACCAAGATAACCGATATAGCTCAGAGGATTAGCAAGCTGAAGTGGCGATGGGCCGGCCATATAGCTCGTAGAACCGATAACCGTTGGGGAAGAAAGGTTCTCGAGTGGCAGCCTCGTACTGGCCATCGCAGTGTAGGACGACCCCCCACTAGATGGAGCGACGACCTGTGCAAATGTGCGGGAAGTCGATGGATGCAGGTGGCTCAGGATCGTACTTCATTGCAGTCTGTGGGGGAGGCCTACGTTCAGCAGTGGACTCAAACAGGCTGAAATGATGATGATGATGATGATGATGAGCGATTTTGTGGTTCAAAAGGTTTTTGTTTTATTGACGCTATATATTTTGCGCGGGAAGTTGATGCAGGTGACTCAGGATCGTGCTTCGTCAGTCTGCGGAGGAGTTACTACGAAATAAGAGTATAATGAATTGCCTCATCAAATTAGTCCTGTGCCCGTTGGTCAGTAATAATGTAATGATTTCAGTTCTACTCGCTATTGGCGTTAGTGAGTCCACCAAGCTAAACAACGTCTTTACGGCCCTCAACATGATCACCGTCGTGGTGGTGGTGATTGCCGGCGCGATCAAAAGTAAGTCATTTCTGTGAAGTCACCATTTCTCCTAACTTGACGTTACGCTTGTAATTATGATGTCTCCCATAACAAGAAATATCATGTATCATTTCAAAGAATAAACTTTATTAAAGAATTCTTAACGTTTTCAACCGTTGCGCATTGTAATAACAAAAGAGTCTGCTTTCACGTGTGTTGTATTTTTGATAAATTTAAACAAAACTTTTACACGTTTCATCACGTTTTTGACGTTTCAAATGCACTGCAGCATACATGGCCGTGATAGCCCAGTGTCCGGGCGCTCGCCTTTATTTCAATATACTCTAGCAACCTGAGTTCGATCCCCGGTGCCGGCACCAATGAAGTTTTTAACTTTAAGTGCTGACTTATCACGTGCTCCGCGGTGAAGGAAAACATCGTGAGGAATCCTGCATATTTTCGAAATAATAACAAAAAAAAATATATTTCGAAGATATGTGAAGTCCGCCAATCCGCAGTGGGGCCGCGTGATGGACTGTGCCCTGATGCCCTCGATGCCAGAGGAGGCCTTTGCCCAGCAGTGGGACATGTATAGGCTGTTACTTTTATACATGGTCGCGTGTGGTCTAAGTTGTTGTACGCACCCGCGTTGTTTCAAGTGTTTGTTCGTAGGCGACCCGGCGAACTGGCGCATCGACGTGGCCTCGCTGCCGGAGGGCGAGCGCGCGGCCGCCGGCGGCGGAGGGTTCATGCCGTGGGGCGTGGCGGGCGTGATGGCCGGCGCCGCCAAGTGCTTCTTCGGCTTCGTGGGCTTCGACTGCGTGGCCACCACGGGCGAGGAGGCGCGCAACCCGAAGCGGGACATCCCGCTCTCCATCGTCCTCTCGCTGGCGGTCATCTTCGCCTCCTACTTCAGCATCGCGACCGTGCTCACGATGATGTGGCCCTACTACCTGCAGGACGCGGACGCGCCCTTCCCCTACGTGTTCACGCAGGTGGGCCTTGTCACTACGCGCGAGGGGAGATAACTGAGAGTAGAGGGCATGGTATCACTGGAATCTATAACCCCTGTATGTCCACCCCGATCTGAAGAGAGATGGCGATAGATGAGAATAGAGAGGGGCAAGATATTACCAGCAAAAACGTTAGTGCTATTTACTTTAGTACCTCTACACAGTCCACCCTGATCTGTCTAACTGTGCCTTGAGTTCGTGTGTGACGGATGATCTTTATTTTTCAGAAAATGTTGCGTTTACTGTAGGATAGCATTACTAATCCTGTATTGTTAGAACGTTTAACATACATTAATAGATATCAAGTGAACAAACACCCTGATCGAAATCAACCAAATCAATTATCTGTTGGTCACACAAGTTGTGCCGTGTGCGAATCGAATCCGTAAACGCCAAAGGCGGCAACGCATCGGCCACCTCGCGCCTTGCAGGTGGGCATGCCGGCGGTGCGCTGGCTGGTGACGGTGGGCGCGGTGTGCGCGCTGTGCACCAGCCTGCTGGGCGCCATGTTCCCGCTGCCGCGCGTGCTGTACGCGATGGCCTCCGACGGCGTGCTCTTCCGCCCGCTGGCCACGGTGGCCGCGCGCACCAAGACGCCGCTCCTCGCCACGGCCCTCAGCGGACTGCTCTCGGGTGGGAATCGCCCTAGCCATAGAGCCGTATGCTGTACAGATTTGTGTTCTTTGTTGTTGATTATATATACAATATATACAAATGTATATATATACATGTATGTATAAATTATAAAATATTGTAAATGTACAATATTTAATTATGTAATATTTCATTCATTCATTCATTCATTCACTTATGAAGAACGACCATGGGCCGGTTCCAATATTGTGTCTACAAATAATTGGAAAACTAAGATATACTAATAAAACATAATTACATTCACTATGTATGGCAAAATAGTCACCAGATGTTACTATGCTTGAATAGACATATTAAGCTAATACTGTCCACTACATTTGAGTAAAGTATCTTAAGAGTTTGGGTTTTTCTAATGGTGAAAACTATACCAATGTTCAACCTTTGTTCAAATCTCAATTGCCTTGTTTAGAATACTATAGTTGTATATCAAAATCTGCTTAAACCATAAACGTTCACTTTTTACATTGCAGCAACCATGGCGGCCATCTTCAACCTGAATCAACTCATAGACATGATGTCGATAGGAACGCTCCTCGCCTACACTATTGTCGCAACTAGTGTGCTGATTCTAAGGTTTGCTCTCGTCAATTTACCAACACACGATTTATTTTAAGAAATTTATACAGAAATAGTAGTAGGTATGTTGGCTGCAGAATATGTTGCAGTAAACTTATTGTATTCCATAGCGTCAGATTTAAAAACAAACATAGGTCATAGGTACCGACCTTCTGTAAACCGGTCTAACTTTCAAAACCATTAACACATTATGACATTCATGAACAATAATTGAAATGACAAAAAGATTAGCTACAGACGCATTGCCAACATTCCAAAAACTCGTTTACGGTCGGTGGACAAATGAATTTCTTTTTTTTTAACATCGATAGCTATTTATTTTTACTGGCAGTTTCTGAACTGAACGTGAAAGTGTAAATGGTAAATCCTGATATGGCCGTGGGGGAATTGGTGCATTTTCGCGTGTGCAGATACGAAGAGGAGGAGCACCCCCAGCTGCAGAAGAGCCAGCCGCTGCCGGAGACGGCGTACAGCGTGGCGCGGCAGAGCTTCAACCTGCTGGGCCTCAAGGAGCCCACGCAGCTCTCCGCCAACATCGTCAAGTGCGCCATCGCGGTGCTGTGTGAGTCTTTTCAATACACACATTTTACAGTGGCAGAGCCACGCAACAATCTTATCTGCCGCAGGAAAAGGGGTGTTGTGTGAGTGTCCATAAACACATTTTACGGAGGCAGGGCCACGCGACAGTTTTCGCTGTTGCACGAGTGGACAGCTCCGTCCAGGGAAGTATCACTACTTCGCAGAAGACCTGCGTGAAATGGAAGTGTTACACTTCTGCGTTCGTCTGGTGAGCGACGCGGCCGCGGCCCACTTTATCATAAGTACGGGGTTGCAAATGTCCATGGGCGGCAGTTGTCACTTAATACCAGATGAATCGCCGGCTCATACCGCCTTCTCACATAAAAAACAGCACACAAATTGTATGTATGCTGGAAAGGATATACCAATGTAGATAAAAGACGTTAAGATTTTCGTCGGAGTGGCAATAAGCCCCTTAGCTTAGTGGCTGAAGCGTCAGGCCGCGAATGTCGAAGAGGTGGGCTCGATTCCCACAGCGGCGACAATCTTTTCGTAATTTTTCTACGAGTTTTAATGTTTAATCTCAAGTGCAGAGATTAGCACTATATAAATTTAAATTTATGTATAGACTAGCTTTCCACCCGCGGCATCGCTCGCGTTGAACCCTTTAAAACCTATATTTTATAAAGAAAGATATTTTCAATCCTTTACAAACACTTTTTTCCAACAGGGTGGCTTTTATAAAAGTGCCCAAATCCACACAGGAGGTTCAGACTCGGTAGTATTTTTGTTTATTGAAATAAAAACAACCTTTTTTTTTCTTAAAAAAATGCCATTCCATTCCCTAAAAAACAGAACTTGTTGACAAGGCGGTAGTCATTCATAAAACGAACTTGTGTGCGTGTTATTTATGAATGATCACACGTAAAATAAATGAGTTGCCCATAAATCGCACGGCAGCCTCGTACTGGCCATCGCAGTGTAGGACGAGCCCCCACTAGATGGAGTGACGACCTGTGCAAATGTGTGGGAAGTCGATGGATGCAGGTGGCTCAGGATCGTACTTCATGGCAGTCTGTGGGGGAGGCCTATGTTCAGCAGTGGACTCAGACAGGCTGAAATGATGATGAAGACGATGAGTGATTTTAAATATTTATCATTTTCTATACAACACAATATATGTGTAGAATTTAATAAAAAAGAATGGATACAATTAGAAAAGCCTCCCTGCACAGTCGTGGCGGCGCTGGCGACTTGCTCGCTGCTGCGGTGGGGGGCGGGCGGGGCGCGGGGCGCGGCGCTGGCGCTGCTCGGCGCGGCCCTCCTCGCGCTGCTGCTGGTGCTCTGCCGCCAGCCGAGGCGGGACGTGGCACACCTCACCTTCAAGGTGCCCTCCTCCGGCCTTCAGCCACGTGTGCCACCCTAGCCTAGTCAGCCCTGCTTGGGACCAACCCAGACGCGAGGGTATCTGTGGCCATCGCCACGCGTGACGCCATCGACTATGGTTACGACCCGCCTGACGTCGGCCCTCTTTGCGATTAACACGTGTGGTCAACGTGATATCGCGATAATTAGAGTATATAACATCTCATTTAATAATAAAAGTTATATCGAGCAAAATAAACACTGAATAGAAGAAAAAATTTTTGCCCATCTCACCGAAACTCGAATTTTCCGCATGTCAATGAGCGTGTAAACCCAGATGCGAAAGTATTACCTATTTGTAAGTCAAATAATTGCCACGTGTAGGAATCGAATCCACTACCACGTTGGTCAATAACTTGGCAATACCGAGTCATAATCTATCAAAATAAAGATCTTATAAAGTAAAATATCAGCCTATACATATACAACAGCTGGACAAAGGCCTATGTAGGGCATAGTCCACCACGCGGCACCACTGCTGTTTAACAGACTTCACATATCTTCGAAATATCTTTTTTAATTTTTTCGAAAACATTCAAACTTCCTCACGATTTAAAATCATAGACTTCTCATATCATCGAAATATCTTTTTTTACTATATATATTTTGCACATCTGTGTCTCGTTTCTTTCCCGTAACCATTAGTCTCTCACAACATCTCCAAGGTGAAACCGCAGCCGCGGCAAGGCCGAAATATGGTTTCGAATTTCCACAATACTTACTTACCGCTTTCCAAATATTGCTGGTTCGATCGACGCAGTTATTAAACAAAGGCTGCGAAACACGGGTTCGATTCCCACCCGGGACGAGTATTTGTATTAACTACACGTGTTCCATATCTGGGATCTTGCCTTTGTTTAGTTTATATTTCCAAAATACCTCTACACATGTTAACACTTTTCTATATCCACAAACAATTATTTTTAAACAATTTCAAACACTGTAATAGCCGTAATGGCTCAGTAGAGCCGTGATAGATCAGTGTCCGGGCGCTCGCCTTTAATTCAATATACTCCAGCAACCCGAGTTCGATACCCGAAATGTTAATTTTAATTGCTGAATCACGTGCTCTGCGGTAAAGAGAAGAAAACCTGCACATTTTCAAAGTAATAACAAATAACAAATATTTCGAAGTCCGGCAATCCGCTGTGGAGCCGCGTGGTGGCCTATGCCCTGACGGTCTATTATAATATTGAAGAATACATTGAGTGGAATGACTCTATGTGTGGAAATGACTCTTGCTCTGCAAACACAAATCCTATTACTGCTGCTGATTTTGTACTTCAATAATTTTGCATACATGATTCGTCTAAAAAAGAGATAAGACATCATTTTCTTGCCGGTTCTTCTCCGATCAGGACTAGTTTAGTGCGCCAGTGGTAGTTTTATATTGACGTTCAATAAGAGCGTAAATTGAGCCTATATTTGGACTTTGACTTGGAGTGTTCACAAAAGAACTAAATCTTGACCTTCATATGCAGGTCCCGTTGGTGCCGTTATTGCCTTACCTGAGCGTCTGCATGAACGTCTACCTCATGGTGCAGCTCGACTACCAGACGTGGGTGCGGTTCATCATCTGGCTAATCATCGGTAAAACCCCCTCGATCCAATTACACTATCTTCAATAGCAGATCAATGTCTGCGTTTTAAGCGCCTATTTATATTCATTTGGATGCCAATGGCTTGTTACAAATCTCGCTTTCATATGTCTAACGGGCGTATCCTTACCTACCACTAAATGAATTTATGTCTCTTGTTATTCATATTAATGTAGCTTAGAATTAAGTTGGTAACGATTAAATTTAATTTTAACTATAATCAATGCCAAACGCCCCAATCTTTTGGTATGACTGTAAGACTATTAGATCAGTGATAAATCTTTGCTTTGTCATACAGAATGATCAGTTCATTTCATACAAATTTCTTTTTTACACTCTTTTTTTAGAAAAATATATAAATACATAATATTAATTTGACGACCCAATTAGCGTAGTGGGTGGTGAACCTTCATCTTGAGCCCGACGGTGTGGGTTCGATCCCCACTATTGGAAAAATATTGCGTGATGAACATAATGTTTTTCCGGTGTCTGTGTCTTAATATATTATCTATAACATGTATTTATTTACAAGATAGAAGTATGTTTGTCAGTTATCTAGTGCCCATAGTACAAGCGTTGCTTAGTTTGGGACTAGAGAACGTTGTGTAACAATTTTTTCCTAAGGTACTATTATTAATTATTACTATTACTTACCAGAATCTTTGTGAAGATTTCTTATTTGAAATGTTGCAGGTTACCTTATCTACTTCCTCTACGGAGTGAGGAACAGTTCGCTGAGGGAGAAATCTATACCACCGACTTCGAACGGTGTGGAAGAGAAGCATATTGTCACGAAATTCTGAAGTCCATCTGCTTAGTGTAGATTTTCAGGAAGTTTGACTACAGCAACCTTGATGGTCTCTTTTGAAGCAATAACACTGGGAGTCTACTTTAAATTTTAACAAAAGACGTTCTAGTGAGTTTATATCAACGGAACGTCTGATATGTGATAATTTTGCTGATACCAGTTTAATATATTTTTGTGGGTAAAATTAAAATTACCTGCACAGTGAAAGATTAATAAAAATATCAGGAACTTTAATATGTGATACTTAAACACTACTTTTTTTTTATAATATTGTAATCGACTCTAATTGTTTGACAATTATTAAACTAATAATTATCGATGAGTTTCACAAAGCTATACGTTTGCTAAAATGTTATTATGCTCAAGATTTGATGCATTTTCATGTGAAAGAAAATAATATATGTATAAACTAAGGATATTATATATAATACTTTATTATTATTTTATATTTGTATAAATAAGACGATAATATTATCGAGCATTAAATGTTAAATCAGTGTTGTGACGTTCATTGTGATATTTAACTTATGTGTTAGTATTTTTAAATTGCTAACTGTCAAGAAAGGAGCCATTCTTAATATGTCTTGAATGAATTGAGTGAAAATATTACATTGTGATATTTAAATTAAATTTCCCACTATTATAACAACTAATTAATTTGCCATTTCGACCTTTCATTATAACATGAAACAGAAATTAACATGGCTTTACCCAAGCAAACAGGATCATGAATATATATTTTCATTTCATTTAAGATACATTGCAAGAAATGTCAGATTAATATTTTCTTTTTTTATTCGAACGCTACATAATTTTTATTAAATGAAACTATTTTTAAGGATATATTGTTTATTTTAAGCTTGAAAGTAAATGATTTGATTCTTTTCTGGTAGTCATTGTCAGGGGACTTAAAAATGGTTTCATTTAATAACGTTTGCCTGATTTAATATAATATAAAAAAAACATTTTCAACATTAAGCAAAAGTAAAAAAGTCGATGAGTAAGGATAATGTTAACAAACCCTAGGTTTATGAAATAAAATCTAAAATAAAATTTTAAACAAAAAAACAAGTTAAAAATTAAATGAACCAGTGTGAAAGGAATTTATAATAAGTCGCCAATACGAATGTGTATAATATTTATGTGCCAACATTTAATGAGAAATTGAAATTAACTATTTTTTCAAGCACCAAACTGTGATCGAATTAAATTAACGTTTATTCAAACCTTTTGGTTTTATTCACACTGCGTTTTATAACACTTCACAATCAACTTGAACGCCTCAAACGTTTAAATAGCAATTATATGCCCAACAAAGTAGCTTTACACTTCGTAAGTTTGGTGAACACACTGGAAATTGGACATGCAACGTCAGAATGGATGAAAAACTAGGCATAGTATTTGAAACAAACGACAATAGCGTCGTCATCGAAGTTTAAATAAGAGAAAAACACATCTATGATGGTGCCTTTGTCTAGATGTTAATTTCCCGTTTGTTGCAACATTGAATACGAATGAATTACGAAATTGCATCGGTGGTAGGGCCACACAGCAGCCTCGGCTGTTTCACGAATGGGCAGGCTCGTCCGGGTAAGTACCACGACCTCACAGAAGACCGGCGTAAAGTGGAAGTATAACACTTTCGCATTTCGTCTGGTGAGTGTGGTGGCCGGAGCCCAATTTTCAAAAGGTTGTCAACGCATCTGGAACCCTCGGGTGTAGCAGATGTCTATGGGCGGCGGTATTCACTTAACATCAGGTGAACCGTCTGCTAGCTTGGCAACTTTTCACATATTAAAAAAAACTAAAGTGAATTTGCATGAAAGAATACAAGAAATTGAAG
Organism: Iphiclides podalirius; assembly: GCA_933534255.1. NCBI lineage: Eukaryota > Metazoa > Arthropoda > Insecta > Lepidoptera > Papilionidae > Iphiclides > Iphiclides podalirius. The sequence goes on along the minus strand of OW152830.1, from coordinate 2,216,366 downwards.
AATTCAAAAATTTTTACGATCGAGGAAGCAATATTGTAATGTAATCTCAGACATCAAAGGTTTTTTTGATAAAACATTTTAGCATTTTTTTAAGAAACAAACCATTAAATAATCTATAAGTACGAAAGATAACAAATAAAGGACGATGTCATACGAAATTGGAGCCGGGGAATACGCTGGTAGTTTAAAACAGATTATAGACAACTGAAGTTCTTTTACATAACGTACTAACGACAATTTAACTTGGAGAAATCATAAAATACTACTTCTAATCAGCAATATATAGAAAATCTCGCAGTGACAAACAACATAACAATCCCTTTTGACTATTTATATTTGCTTTATGTTTAAAAAAGAAGTTGTTACTGATCAAGAAAGGTCCATTTGATCAATAAGTGTGTATTCACGAGTCGTTTCTATTATTTGTGAGTGATGATCTATTCGTCGTCCTACGCATTGTTTATCTCCGAGAATAAACCGATATAGTTAACATAAATATTATAAAATGTTCTACTTATTCTCGTCAGTTGTAAAGGGTCTTCAATAATTACGGTTACCTATCATGTAGGCACGTGTTAGATAAACAATAACCAATAATATATAGTGAATAATTTGAGATGGTGGGCGTTAATGGGGTATTTATTTTTATTAAGATGGGACCAGCGGTCGTTATTACATTCTGCTTTGGATTTCTACAACTCGGAACTGCCTTAGGATCCAGTGTGGAAGGACGCTTGCATTTTCCAGAGCTCGGAGCCACTAGGGGTCATACCGTCGAAGAGTATGACGTCATCACAGAGGACGGCTACATTCTGCGGTTGTTCCGCATACGGGGCGCGAGGAAGCGGCCGATACTTCTCATGCACGGCCTGTTGGACTCTTCGGACACGTGGACGGTCAGGGGTAACGCTTCGCTGGCGGCCACCCTCGCCGCAGAGGGCCACGACGTGTGGCTGGGCAACTGCAGGGGCAATAGGTACGCGCGCCGCCACATCTACTTGGATCCCGAAGCGGGCGACGGCTTCTGGGACTACTCGTTCCACGAGCACGGCTTCTACGACCTGTCCGCCATAATCGACTCGGTGCTCAGCCTGACCGGCGCCGACAGGCTCGACGCCGTCGGCCACTCGCAGGGCGCGACCATCTTCTACGTGCTGGGCTCCACGCGGCCGGAGTACAACCGGAGAGTGAACCTGCTAGTCGCGTTGGGGCCTGTCTGCTACCTGCAGAACGTGGGGCCGCCGCTGAAAACTCTCATCCGGCACTCGACGCTGATCTACGAGATGGCGACGTCGCTCCAGTGGCAGGAGGTCTTCGGGGAGTCCGGATGGCCCGCGACCCTAAAGTCGCTCTGCCTCACGCCCCTGATAGGTTACACCATGTGCGTTTCGAGCGCCTTGTTCCTTATCACCGGGCGCGACGAGGATGAACTGGAGACTGGCATCGTGCCAGCGCTGATCGAACGCTTTCCGATGGCGACGTCCGCCAAGAACCTCTACCATTTCGCGCAGGTCGGCCACAGGAGGGCGTTCGCCCGTTTCGACCACGGCCCCGAGGGAAACCTCGAGAGCTACGGTGACCAAACTCCGCCGGCCTACGACCTGGACTCGGTCACGATGCGGGTCGCGCTGTTCGCAGGCGGGAACGACGGGCTGTCGACGCTGGAGGACGTCGCGATATTGAGGAACCGTCTGCCGAATGTGGTGCAGCACACGATAATGCCGCACAGGATGATGAACCACGCCGACTTCGTGTGGGGCCGCCATATGGACGAGTACCTATTTCCTTACATCCTCGACGTCTTGCAAACGTACGGGGAACAAGAATATCCTGATAATTTTGAGTAAAGGAAAAAGCGAAAAAATCAAATAAAGTGTGTGTGAATAAAATGTCTTTTTATCAAAACAGCTTACCTCAAACGCTTTGGAATTTCCCAGGGTAGTATCATTGGACCAACAAAATGTGTTTTTATAAAAAAGGAGGTTTAATGAAAGACCAAGAAAATAAACTAAAAAGCATTTTATTGATATTTCATAAGTAACAATTGCGAGGAATGGTTCGTAAAACAATCACTAATTCATGTCGAAAAAAACAAATTTAATTTAAGACTTAAATAAATTTAATTCGCATAGTAGTACAACGAAAAAGCTTTAAAGATTGCTGTTTTACTGAAGTCCTAATACTGATGGTACACATTTTTACTTCTAGATAAGTACAAAGCGAGTAAAAGTTAAAACATGAGTCGAGCTATTTATTTATTCGAGTTTTTTTTTTTTTTCAATTAATACTAACAGATCTCTTGATTTCTACGGTAAGCACTAGTTCATACACTTTACGCGACTATGAGTATCCCTTAAAGAAATACAAATTACATCTTATCTCGTAACATATCAATTAAATACATGAAAAATACGCAAAGATGAATGTATCAACTTGATTTAAGTACACACGTAGACACATAAAACAATGATTTCAAGAATATATAAAAATGCAGCCAAATGCCTGCAGTGAGGACGAGATTCTAAGGCAAGGCAAAGTCCTCAACTGTCTGAAAGTTACTAAATATTATAACAAATAAAAATGCTTAAATTTAATCCATTTGGTATATCTCACTGCTGATATATTCAATAGAAAGGAAAGTACTTGTATCAATAGAAAGCACAATAGCATTACATGAATCGGCAGAACGTAAGAGAAATCAATAAAATTTGTACGCCCATAATACTTTGGTCGACTTGAAAAGGACCAACGCTTTAACGACCTAGACACATTTTAGACATTCAAACAGTTGACTACCTTAAATACTGGATATGAACGAGACCACGGTCTCGCTGGGGCTGACGAGGGCTTCGCCCCCCTCTGCGGCGTCCGCACGCCGCCCCCTGGCGGGGCGCTTCCCGCCTGCGCCCTCTGCGGGGGCGGGCGGGCGTCAGCCGAGCGTGTGCTGCAGCCCGCCGCGCTGCAGCAGCTCGGTCCTGCTGTCGTTGTGCAGGTCGGCCAACTGCACCGAGTCCAGGGTCCTGCGGCGCTCGGTGCTGTGCCATACGCCGTACGTCACGTAGATGATCAGACCTGGGAGCACCGGTTCAGGGTTGTTCGTGTGTATTTGTACATGTTAGTTTATATAAAAATAATTATAATATACAGGGTGATTTTTAGACGAAGTATATACATTGACATAATGTTGAATGAGCATTCCATAGTTCAAAAAAATATTATTTTTTTTATTTGGACAAGAAATAACCAGAAAAATATCAATGCAAACATTGTTTGTTTATCCCTTTAAGAGTGGTCACCCTATTGATAAGCGGTTTAGTAATTATACGTTCCGTAAACAGTTTTAGTGCTCGTGAATAGGTTATTGTATTGAGACGGTAAGGCAGGAATTTCTAAAAGGGTGTCCATAATGTTTGAAAAAACTAAAAATAATCTTTAAAAAAAAATAGGTCACAAATAAGTACACACAGATTTATATTTAGAATCAAATTTTAAACTGTTAATATTAACATAATTAATATTAACATTTATGACGGACATATGTCCGTCGATCACCCTATATAGCAAAACTGTAAATTATGTCATATAAAATTAAATAAAATCGGCTTGGTTTGCTTCCATTCATTCCATTCCTAGTTCAAAGTCACACCGTTAAGCACTTTGTTTATTAGTCCGTTGCCCTGAAGAAAGCCGAAGACTGAGTGGTGTGGAAGCAGCTTATCACCGATTCCGTCAAAGCTTTTCAAGACGGGCACGACCTTCAGTAATGAAGACCGCGAATAAGAAGAAGAAGGAGTAGAAGAAGAATGTGTATTTGTTGGAGTTTTGGTTTCCCTAATTTATAACTCTCTATATACGGAAGGATAACGGTAATAAAACACTTTTACTAGGTAACTCGTATGTTACTACTCAAACGCGAATCCGCCATGGTCTTCAGAGTGTCCCTCGAGTATCCCTCAACTTTCCGAGTACTTCCGTCAAGTATCTCGATTGTCCGATTTTTCCAAATTACACTTACTCGGTAACTCCATGTACTGAGATTCTACCGCGACTCCGCCATTGTCTTGGGTGTGCCCGAAGAGTGCCCCCCGAGTTTCTCTCGATATCCGAATGTGTCTTCGAATAATCATCGCGTTCGAGTAATTTAAATGTGCCTAATCAATATTACAACGGAGCTGCGTCACAACTTGCTTACGCGCCAAACTACACGTGTGTCCGTACAACCGGACAACGAAGGAAAATATAGAGGTTTTCTTACTAACATAATTAATTAACACTAACTTGAAACTTCTCACGGGCTTTGTTGTGAAGAGTGCAAAAGTGTTGAGGATTTTGAGACACTAAAACAATAACTTCTACTTTGGTAAAGCCATGCAACAGCATCTGCTGTTGCACGATTGCGCAGGGGCGTCCGGGTAAGTACCAAGGCCTCACAGAAGACTGACGCGTTTCGTCTGGTCAGTGAGGTAACCGGGGCCCACTTTATTACAGGTTGTCAATGCATCTGCAAGCCCACAGGCGTTTCAGATGTCTATGGGCGCCGGTCTAAGATGTCTATGACCGAGCGTAGCCCAGAAGTGGGACATATATAGGCAGTACTTAATTTTTATAGCTGAGAATCGGTCTATATACTGAGACGAGTATTTTAGTCCAATTCTCGGCTATAAAGCCCATACACATCGATGGAGTTATGTTCCTTTTTCACATTTTTTTTTAAATATCTCTGATAACCTAAAGAGGAAAAAATTGTACACATTACCTAATTATCAGACAAAAAAGAGGTTAATGACTAAAAACCACACACAAACATAACAAAAAGTATATTACGCAAGAATCATTACAGATAGTTTTAAGGTGTCATTAACACTGTTCAATAATTTAGTGATGTCTTTTTGAAAATGCAAAATTGTCGACATTGTTAAAGAATCTTTTGTATTCGAACCTAATAAGGTCGCTCCGTGAGAACGGAACACGTGAGATATTCCAAAACGGTGTACAATGATTTTGAAATGGACAGTTTTGTTGGCGAAGCTTTACTTAGGATTTGAAATTATATATTTTTTTATCATTAATAATTTTTAGTAGCCTGTATTTTTATTTCTTATCAATAACACAGATTTTTATCTTAATCTTAATAAATAAAAATGAATGTTGGTAAGCGCATAACTCAAGAATGGCTGGACCAATTCGGATAATTTATTTTTTGTATGTTCCTTAAGAAGAAGGTTTTAAAGTATTAAGTTTTAAAAAAAAAGAACAAAGTCTGCCCGGACAGCTAGTAGTTTATAAAACCAGGGTAATAGTGCAATACGCCGCTCTGATCGGTCAAATGTCGGTCGATCATATCTGTGATTGGTCGTAGATAAGTCATCACCTTTCAACACCTGAAATTTTTGTTGAAATAAGAGTAGGTATAACAACATCGATATAATTCGACTGCCACAATATTTATCACCAACTTGTTTACAGACCTAATTATCGTATTTCTAACAACAACATGACCAGAGGCTAACTACTAACCGATTTTTGTCCTTATAACACTGACCACTGTTAAACGATAGATTGGTACACTGGACGAAAGTTGTATTCAATAACTTAAGAGTACGAAGCTCTTATAATGGAGATAAGACCAGTGCTTGCCGTCATAATCTTTGTGTACAGTAGAGAGGGCAACGCTTGGGGACTATCCGAAGACGGCAGACTAGATTTTGTCGAATTGGCAGAAAAATATGATCGTGACGTAGAGGAGTTTGAGGTTTTAACAGAGGACGGGTATAAGCTGAAATTGTTCCGGCTGCCCGGTGGGAGAAGAGGACCCCTGCTGTTGATGCACGGCGTATTCGACTCCGCCGACACGTGGATCATCAGAGGCAACACGTCACTGGCAATCACCCTCGTCGACAGGGGCCACGACGTGTGGGCGGGAAATTGCCGGGGCAACAAGTACGGACGCTCGCACGTACGCCTCGACCCCGACGTCGACGAGGAATTTTGGGAGTTCTCCTTCGAGGAGTTCGGATACTACGACCTGCCCGCCATCATAGACTCCGTTCTGAACCACACCGCAGCGGGGAGCGTCACGGCGATTGGCCACTCGCAGGGCAACACCATATTCTACGTGCTGGCTGCCACGAGGCCGGAATACAACGAAAAGGTGAACCTTATGATAGCTCTGTCGCCGATATGTTTTCTACAGAACGTCCCACCGCCGTTAAAAACGATAATAGAACTATCGCCATCGCTGAACGAGCTTGCAGAGTTTCTGAATCTGCGAGAAATGCTCGGCGAGAACTCCGCATTGACCGCGAAATGGCGGACGCTTTGTCCGAAACCGTTAATAGGTTACAAGATCTGCATACAAGCCATTCTATTCCTACTGACGGGTGACGACGAAGATGAATTGGAACCGGATTTCGTGCCTACTGTAGTCGGACATTTTCCCACTGGCACTTCGGAGAAGAACCTTTACCACTTCGGCCAAGTTGCTTCGGGGAGGAAATTCGCCCGATACGACTACGGCGCGAAGGTGAATTTTGCGATATACAATAGAAGTACACCGCCGGAGTACGATTTGAGCGCGGTCCGGTTCAAAGTTGCCTTGCTGGTCGGTGCCAACGACAAATTATCGACACCCGATGACGTGGCGATACTCAGGCAGAAACTGCCCAACGTCGTGTACTATCTACTCATTCCAAGGAGAAAGATGAACCACCCTGACTTTATTTGGGGCCGGCATATTGAAGACTATTTACTACCATATTTATTCGACTTGATATAATCAATACATGTATCTCAGGCGACGTTTTCAAATTATTTTAGTTTCGAACATAGATTCGAGTATGGTTCCATCATAGATAAAATAAGTAAAAATTGCGAATAACGATTGCCCAAATATGTCCCGAATTTGATTTGTTTGAGTTTATTTACAAATTTTATTGATTTGTTATTTTATCCAGTTGCATTCAGATATTATATGTGAGGTCATATTAGATTTCACATGTTTCAAATCTTTTTCAAAACGTAAAGTGAGGTCTTTATATACTCAATCGTTCAAATAATTTATGATTTTTTTAACAGATAAAAAATCAATAAATAAATATATTCAAAAGCATTACAACAAACAATATGTACTTATAGACATCTCGCTTATATCCTTTACTTGGTAAAAATTATACTTATTTGAACAAAACTTGTCTTTTTTAAACAATTTTTTTCGCATGTCATAAGACCACTGGTCATCGTTATTATCGACTTTGATTGCCCAATGCGGAAGGTATGTCATTATGGTAACTATTACTGGGAAATCTAATTGATACAATACAAAAGGCTGAGCAACTTTGATTGGTTACTATCCTGGTATATTCAAAACAATAATACATCTGAGCAACGCAAACCTTAATAAATCTGATACATAGAAAAAACACTTTCCCATCTAGAACAACAGCATAAAGTAAGCTCGTTTGGCAAAACGAGTGAGAAAGCTTCACAGAAGCTTGTCAAATTATGCTATGGCATATATGTGATTTCCGATAATGATTGAAGTATTTCTGTTGCCACTATAACAACAATTATTAACAAAAAAAAAAAAAACAGAGTAAAAAATATTTAAGTGGGGCTCGCATACAACCGACATGATTTTTTTGCCATTTTTATAGGTAATGGAACGGGACCTTTCTTATGCGAATCCAAAAGTTGCAATCTCAATTATAAGCGCAATTGTATTCCCCAGTGGGCCACGGTCCTTTGTAGTCCTGATTAATGAATGTGGATCAAATATTCAATTCGTTTATAATCGAATTAAACATAGGTAAATATATATAATCGTATTTATAACCACGTTCAAAAGATCCAGTTTCGTGCAGAACTTATTAGAATCGCTGCTTCACGCCAAAGTTTATGTTTGCAAAACAGCTATTTGCGTATCCGTGCTATCTAAATTGTTGTACTCTTTTCTTAATGGCGACGAAGCGTTTTAACATTATACATCATCGATATGAAGTCACCAACGTCCATTGTGCTTGCGATTGAGTGACCTGCATTTTTCTATGGTACTTGACCGAAATGTAAAAACGATAAAAGTTAAAATAAAATCAGTTGCAAAGGACAAATCGTCTCAAATTAGTTGTCGCTAAACTGGCGTGCGACATACGAGTGGCCATAGTGTTAGAAGTGGCCACATTGCAAACAAATCTTCATTTGATCATCATATTAATGGACACAAAAGCTATCCTTCTTTCAATATGCGTCGTTTTCGCGGGACACGTTTACGCTACTGATATACCGGAAAGGGGGGGATTGAATTTCATTAAGTTGGCGGCCGATTACGGGTACGTTGCCGAGCAATACGAGATCGTCACCGAAGACGGGTATAAACTCCAACTGTTCCACATTCCCGGTAAGGGTAAGACACCAGTGTTGCTGATGCACGGAATATTTGATTCTTCCGACACGTGGATCGCTAGAGGGAACGCGTCTCTGGCTATCGCCCTCGCCGATAGGGGCTACGACGTGTGGGCGGGCAATTGCAGGGGAAATAGATACGGCCGCGGCCACGTTAGCCTCAACCCGGACCTTGACGCAGAATTCTGGGCTTTCACCTTCCACGAAATCGGATACTACGACCTGCCCGCCATCATAGACACCGTTCTAAACCACACCGCCGCCGATAAAGTGGACGCCGTTGGACACTCGCAGGGCAACACAGTATTCTACGTGCTGGCCTCCGCTAGACCAGAGTACAATGGCAAAGTGAATCTCCTGATAGCGCTGGCACCGGTGTGCTTCTTGAACAATGTTCCGCCGCCGTTGAGCACGGTCATTGATAGATCGCCGATGCTCTACGAAATCGCAAAACATCTCAACCTGCAAGAACTGTTCCAAGAGAACTCTGTATTTATTGTCACGTGGCGAAAGCTCTGCCCCATCCCGATCATAGGTTACACGGCGTGCATACTAGGCAACGTGTTTCCGATCATAGGATATGACGACGAAGAGATGGAGGTAGATTTCATCCGAACGCTGGTCGAGTATTTCCCGAGCGGCTCTTCCACAAAGAACTTGTACCATTTCGCTCAAGTAGCAATGAGGGGACAGTTCGCGCGTTTCGACTACGGCACAGAGGCGAATTTGGTCGTCTATAATAGCAGTGCGCCGCTGGAATATGAATTGAGTGCGGTCAGCTTCAAGGTCGCCTTGTTCGTCGGTGCCAATGATGGATTGTCGACCCTCGATGACGTAGCGATATTGAGGCAAAGGCTGCCCAACGTCGTACAATATCTTCTCATTCCCAGGAAAAAGATGAACCACGCCGACTTCCTCTTGGGGCGGAACATGGGGAAGTATCTGTTCCCGTATATAATAGACGCGTTAGAAAAAAATGAAGGAATACTCTAAATACAGCGAGAGTGGTAAATTGATTTTTGAATGGAAAATAACTAAAGACAACAGTGTTTTTACCTTTAAAATAACTATCTCTTATAATGAACATGAAATCATCAAACAAGGCGTGTCACAGGGAACTTCACAGTATACTTTCCCCGTACTATTTTGTATTAATAAATGACTAGATTGCTCACCGCATTTGCGCGAGAAAATAAATTTACGTGACGATACACATTTTTCGAATTTCAAGGTAAAGTACAAATAAAGAGTTTTCAGTTATCACAGTGTCCGAGAATTTTTAAATTGCCACTTACACCACGTTTTGTTGGGGCTACCGCTTAAGCATAAGCATACTTCGACGTCGGAATAGATTTGTTAAAATTTAATCGAAAAGTATACACTATTAGGATTGTTTTAGAAGTGCTTAAGAAGCAGTTTTGAAATTGTTTGTAACATTGATGATCTCTAGATCAAATCTTACAATGTGTTTGGTTAAAAATTTTAATCCTTTACGCAAAATACTATCGATTTTTTTATAGTAATGAAAATAAATGCCAAAAAAAAACTTGAAGCAGACGATTGCCAGTAAGTTCAACAGCTAAAGCTCTCGGGACACAAAAACAATACAGTATATTTTATTTAAAGGAGTTGCAGGCATATAACTGCCAATAAAATCCCTCTCTGACCTTCATCATCACTACTAGAATTACTAATGTTCAGACTGATTCGCGATATTTACCACAAAAACATTTCTTACAACGTTTTTTTTGCAAAGGTGATGATGTTTAACAAATATTATTCAAAACTTTTATTAACATACCTTAGAAGTAAAGGTTTATAGGAAAACGAGTAGTTGCAATTTTTCGTACTGCATTATATGCCAGATAATCGAAATAATATCACTTGAAAAGCTTGTGAGAGTTCAAAAATACTTTGAGCAATTCAAAGGCCATTTAACAGCTCATTAGTTAATTTAAAAATTAATCACACTTTTAGAAAGTAATCGCTTTCTTAATTAGTTACTGACAGTTTCGAGTGAGTTATAGTGAAATTCACTGGATTATCAAAAATCAGATATCATAATTATGATTTTTATTCATATAGTTGTCCGCTTCCATTAGGTTAGATATATGTGTGCCAAATTTAAAAGGCAATGCATCTCTTACTTCATAACAATAATTACATAGTACTTACATTCTTTAACATTAGCTATTACTAAAAAATGTAATGATTTATTATAATTATTGATTACCCCTAAGGGCCATTAGTCAGCCACCAATTAGTTCTAATAAGGCATTTAAAGTAATAAATAATTAAATTTAACAATCTTAATTATAATTTGGAACATATTACTGCAAAGACGACTTTGAGCAATAGGTCCACAATACGAAACATTCCGTGTCGCGATGTTTCTTAGACCAGTCGGCGTGGTTCTCCTGTGCCTGATGTTGTGTATCCCAGAAAAACGGGGAGCTGGTGTCTCTGACGAGCTGGATATTCGGCAGCTGGCTCGCAAACACGGGTACCGGCTAACCGGGTACAAGGTGACCACCGAAGACGGGTACCAGTTGGGCCTGTTCCGGATAAAAGGGCGCGCGGAACCGAAGCCTGTACTGCTCGTCCACGGAATCCTCAACTCTGCCGACACGTGGCTGCTGCGCGGTAACAATTCGCTGGCGTTGGCACTGGCGGAGCGCGGGAGTGACGTGTGGATGCCCACGTGCCGGGGCGGCCCACACTCCAGGTCCCACGCCCACCTCCAAACCCACTCGGCCCACTACTGGGACTTCTCGTTCCACGAGCTCGGCGTCTACGACCTCCGTGCAGTGATCGACGCGGTGCTATCTTGGACGGGCGCGGCCAAACTGGACGCAGTGGCGCACTCCCAGGGGAACACCGTCTTCTACGCGCTGCTCAGCACCAGGCCGGAGTACAACGCCAAGGTGGACCTGCTGGTGGGTCTGGCGCCGGTGGCGTTCCTCGGCAACGTGAGGCCGCCGCTCAGCACGCTGATCCGGTACGGGACGGTGCTCAACGAGCTTCTGCAGAAGGTGGGCGTCGAACAGATGTTCGGGGAGGGGTCGTGGCCCAACGCCCTGATAAGAGCCGTCTGCTCCAGACCCAGGGTCGGCCATCTATGCGTCTCCAAGTATCTGTTCCCAGCGACCGGGGCGGACATCGAGGAGCTGGAGCCGGAGTTCTTGGCGACCCTCGTCGACCACTTCCCCACTAGCACGTCGCGGAAGAACCTGCACCACTTCAGCCAAGTGGGCCGGAGGGGAGAGCTGGCCAGGTACGACTACGGCGCTCGGGGGAATCTGGACAGATATGGTTCCTCGACACCGCCGGCGTACAACTTGAGCCTGGTCAGCGCGAAGGTGGCGCTGCTGGTGGGTGCGAACGACAACATAGCGACGGTGGCGGACGTGGCGCTTCTGGGCGGACGGCTGCCCAATGTGGTGCAACATCTGGTGCTGCCACGCGCCCGCACCAACCACATAGACCTCGTGTGGGGCCGCAACATGCGCCGGTATCTGTTCCCCTACATATTCCAGCTGTTGGACCGTTACGCATACGACGACCGGCGAACTTGATCCAATATTCCAACTGTTAGAACGCCAACGATACGGCGCCGAACGGTCTTGATCGGAAACGGTGTTGTTAAATGAAACTATTTTAACAGCTTACACCGCCTTTCATTGAAATACCCTATATATTCGAACGCTTTGCAGAATTTATGCTTACGAGGTGACTGAGGTGTTTGAGATCCTTTACTCCGTAAACTATTGGCGGTTATACATGGTCTCCCATTCTTCGCAAGTGCTAACTGTATCGTCTGGCCGTGATGGTTCTAGCGAAACTAATACACACTAAGTTGCATAGTATAGCAATTATCGAAAACTCAATTCAGTAACGCGTGTGTTTCAGCCGTTTAAAGACTTTCGCAAAATAAGTTTTAAAAATTTAATTAACTTCAAAAATATTAAACTTATTGATATAATACAGAATATACAAAGAGGTCTTTGTTAATTACAAATATCTGCATCTAAACAATTGAAGGAGAAGAAGAAACCTATTTTATATTGTTAGCTTTACTTTGTTTTATCGAGCTAAGAAGGTAGAAATATAAATAATTTTACCAAATCACCGTAGTTTTACTTTGCACAACAATAACACTGGTGTAATTACTTATTTTATCACTTTTATATTACTAATGAAACACTACTTCTTGATGACAGCCAGAGAAAGACCAAGACCACGAAATGCTTCTTGCAGCTTCATTTATACCCCACAGAATGACACTTCTTTTAGTATTGCCAACAACCTCAAGGAATGACTTCCTTTAGTGTTGCCAACAATATTAAGTTTTTATTTTTGTTTATTCAATTTTTAGTGATAAAGTATATTCATCAAAGAAAGTATTTATGCCTATATTTTTTAACAACATAATATTGCACGTTAGTTCGGAATATGATTGCCCCCGTCAAAACAGAATGTATGTTGGCGTGCACCTCAATTTCTTTTCTATATCTGATAATTTTCTATTAAACGATTTTACAATTTACCTAAGGTAGATAACTACTTTATTCCAAGATACTTGCTAAGTCACAAGGTCGCGACGGTATACCACGGTAAATATTCATTCATCTGTACGGAAATCTGGAACGGAGAGCAGAGACGAGAGCGGCGCTAATAGCCTTAGAGAGCTGGCCAGGGGGTACCGACCTGCCGCGATCCAGACGCCGAAGCGCAGCCACGTCATGTAGTCCAGGTTCAGCATCAGGTACACGTTGATGAGGATGCTCAGGCCGGGCAGCCACGGCACCAGGGGCACCTGCCCGGGGACAATTGTACATCTAAAGATCTTTTTCTAAGAGAAGACATAAATAACAAGTGGAATATGATTTTAAATTTGTTATAGTGCTAATCTCTGCACTTAAGATTGTACACAAAAAATCGTAGAAAAAGTACGAAAAGATTGTTGCCGCTGTGAGAATCGAACCCACGTCTTCGGCATTCGCGGCCTGACGCTCTAGCCACTGAGCTAAACGGCTGATTGCCACACCGACGACATTCTTTTCGTAGTTTTTCAACAAATTTAAATGTACAATTTTATGTGCAGGGATTAGCACTATAAAAAAATTAAAATTTCTAAAAAAAAAGCAATGGCGACATCTCTCGTTCGAATGATCGTTGTAAAAAGATATTCGAAATTGTTTGTATGCTGGTAGGGATATAACAATGGATGCGCCAGGCATTGCTTCAAATGCTACGAAACAATGTAGATAAAAGACGGTTCCACATTGCTCTATCGCATTTCAAGTAACGCTTGGCGCGTACTGCCAAGTGCTTCGCACGCTGGATCTCGCGGGGAGGAGAAGCAAAAAGAGAAGAGACCGACCGAGAAGGCGAGCTTCTTCTCGGAGACGGGCTGCCGCGAGAGCGCCCAGAGCGTGGCCAGCACCAGCGCGGCGCCGGAGCAGCAGATGGCCACGGCGAGAGGCTCTCCGGCCAGGATGGCGTCGCCGTGCTGGTTCACGCTCACCATCAGCACGAAGCACCAAACGCCTTGGCGGAACACGATAAATAAATATGTAGTGTTCGGGTGTCGATTTCATAAAAGTACCATATTTGTAACTGGATTAAAGAAAAAAACTCTTTAATAATCACTGCCTACGTACATACCTCCTCACTCCTTTCTCCCTCTTTCATTCCCTCTCGCTCCACTCATACTTTCACTAACGTTCCGTCCCTTGTTACAAATGCCACAAATAAACGAATAATTGGGACACATTTTAACACAACGTTCTCTAGTCCAAAACCAAGCAACGCGTGTACTACGGGTATTAGAAAACTGATAGACACACTTTTATTACATAAATAAACAGATATTTGTATGATATATAAATACCCAGACATAAAAAAACACTATGTTCATCACACAATATTTTCCCACTGTGAGGATCAAACCCACCTTCTGGCGCAAGAGACATGTTCACACCCCACTACGCCAATGACAAAGAAAGAGTGGCGATGACTGCGTGCCGCAGTTGCCAAGCTATCGGCCGGGGGTCATAGGTTCGTTTCCCACGCGAGACAACTATTTGTGTGACACACAGATGTTTGTTTCGGATGTAGATGTTCGTCCACGTGAAATGTATCCGTGTAAAATGTCCTTACACAGAATAATATCCTACAGTAAAGAACAAGTTTTCGAAGGGAAGACTACGGTTAGATCTCGTAGGTTGTTGGGATTTGTAAGCCAACCTCTTCCATTCTAAATAAAACCCCACCAGTGAAGTCGTTAACTATGGTAAGGGCACGCAACAATCTCCGCTGTTGCACGAATGGGCAGGTCCGTCCGGGGAAGTGGCACGACCTAACAGAAGACCGGCGCGAAGTGCGTTTCTTCTGGTGAGTGAAGTAGCCGGCATCCACTTCAATAATGGTGGCAGGTGGCACGCAACACAGCGTCCATGGCGTTGCAAAGATCCATGGGCGGGGGAAATCACTAAACACAGGTGAACCGTCAGCTCCCTAAAAACTTCTCACATAAAAGAAACGTTATAATTGTGCGTTTCGTCCGGTAAGCGGGATAGCCCGGGCTCACCGTAGAGCGCTACGAGAATGGCTACGAGCGCGGCGCTGAGGCGCGTGGGCGTGGCGTGCGCGTCCGCGTTGCGTAGCTGCCGTAGCGCGGCGCGCGTAGACCAGCGCAGCGGCTCGGCCCCGCGCGTCGACGCCCCGCCCATCTCGTACCTGCAAGCGACAAAGCCCTTCTCAATTCTGAGGCTCTACTCGCGTACCGTCTAGTGCAGAATTGCTCAATGAATCTAGTTAGGATGTAAAATATTTAAAACTGTGAATATTAGTGAGTGCTCAGAGGTGAAGGGTGCATCATAAGGAAACCTGCATATTTTCGAAATAATAACAAAAAAATATTTCGAACATATGTGAATTTCACTAATACATAATGGGGTCTCGTTGTAAACCTAAACGTTGTAACCTAAAGCTTTATTTTAAAAAAGCTGTCATAGTCTGGAACTAGACTTTTACGACCAGGGTTGTAAATAAAAAACATTTTGAAGACTTACGCCGGTGAGTTTTACACTGAAGCACACAGATGGGGCAGTAATTACACTTATAAAACACCAATTATCACATGTAAAATATATTGGGGACGCAAGATAACAAAAACTCTATCTTAAAAAAATTAAACTTTCACTAATATGAAATTTTAAAATTTGATGGCATTGTATTATATATACATATTATATATATACATATATATTTAATACATCATTCGTATATTTTTTGCACATACCTGAGCAGCAAAACACAAGAGGCAACCATGGAGTAGGCCAGCAACGTCCCAATCGACATCATGTGGATCAGCTGTTCCAGCTCGAAGATCATGGCCAGTGTGCCTGTGTCAGGAATGTGCAATTCAATTATATAACGCGGAGTTCTTAATGTAAAGAGACTTTTAAGTCGGTAATTAGGTCGTTTGGTTAAAATTGATTAAAGACAAGTGTACTCGCACATAATTCTTTGTAGAATTCAATCATTTGATTATATTAAAATTGATCGGTTGACACTTTTGAAAAGATTCGTACATAATATACAGCACAACAACACGAGATATGTGTTCAATGCAGCTTCAATACGTTTACGTAGTGAAAATAAAAGCATCAATCAATGTAAAGTATAGCGAAGTGGCATGTGTTCGAGCAACGGATGGATAGACACAGGTCCGAAGGTGGGCAAGAGCATGTCCGCCTACGACACGGGATTGGTGAGGAGTGGTGATAGATGATCCGTGTGGCCAGGCGCACCGGTGAGGAGTCCGGCCAGCAGGGTGCCGGCGAGCGGCGTCTGGAAGCGCTCGCTCACCGCGCCCAGGAAGCGGAACAGCAGCCCGTCCGACGCCATGGCGTAGATGATGCGCGGCAGCGGGAACACCGCGCCCAGCAGGCTGCGACCGACACGGACATTGTCTATTAACATTATCTGTACCAGTATGCGACTTTACATGGAAAGCGACAGCCGGTTCCGAAAGCTCTTTCTGCAGAGACCGTTGCTCTTTATTAAAAACGTCGCAGTTTCCTGCCGGTTCATCTCTGGATGGATCCCGTTTAGTGAACCGGTCGTGGTTTTTCGACTTTCAAGAGCTTAAAGCGTATATTGAGTAGAGAAGAGAAATTTTGACTTTGAGTTTTGTGTCGAAAAAAAAAAACAGAACCCAGCTCGGCGTCAGATGACTTCGTACAGTTTTTAGTCTAAAAGCGTTTCGCTGCAGCTCGGTAGTCAAATCATCTGGGCGTTATTCCGGAAGACGTGTGTTCGATTCCGGCGGCGGAAGGCTTCTCGTCCGTTTTTCTACAAATTTTAATGTCTCATATTAAGTGCAGAGCTAGTCTCTCACTATAAAAACTTGATATAAAATTTTATCAATCTTCTCAAAGCCTGGTAGCCGGTCGAGCCGACATATTGGCAAAATCCAACGCAACTCCATTTTTCGATCTTGGCTCAATATAGTAATATTTAACAGTACTACTGTTAAATATTACTACTTTTGCAACAGAATGTTCATGAAAAGATAGACAAAGGTTCATTCTCTTTACGTAACATATTTATGTGTATCTCTGACACGTATTACAATTTTCCTATTACAATATTTCTCTGTTGAATAGAAAACAACCAAAGCGAAGAGTTAAGAGAGTTAGAAATTGATTAATAATATAACGTAAGAAAATGTGCCCACACTAGATGGCGCCAAGAATTGCTAAAAATGCAACAGAACGAACATAGACAGATGTCTAGACTTTAGCGCCGTGAGGTCATCGGCCGTTTAGCTTAGTCGTTGAAGCGTTTGGGCGCGAAAGCAGAAGACGCAGGTTCGAATCAACGCCGAAAGTTTTTCTTCATTCATGTACAAAAATATACAATTGACAGTAACAACCTCGTTCGCGACTGTACACACACAGCGTGCAGTGGGAGCGGGACAGAATGCAATTTCGATTGCGGCGCGAACGAGAGCGCAATACTCACCAAAAATTATCAACGAACTCCAGAAAAAAGAGGAGGTTCTCAATTTTTGGTTTTTTTAATGTACTTTACCTCGGAACTTTCGACTGGGTGAAACGATGTTGATGTTATATTAATTTCATTGGTATTGGATCTTCATTGGTATTGGAGATGCGGAAATGCTTAGGGAACTCGGGAAAATCAATTATAAAATGAATACAGAGCGAGATTTCTGAAGTCGTTTTTTTGGGGAGAATGAAAAAAAGAATCGTCAAACACGTTTCACTCAGTCGAAAGTTCAGAGGTAACAAACATAAAAGAATACAGTCGAGTTGAGAACCCCCTTCTTTTTTGAAGTCGGTTAAAAATGTCCACCTGGAGCAGAGGGCGCAGATGGCGCCGACGCTGACCGCGTACTTGGCCCAGGACCAGCCCAGCTGGTCGTACACGAACGGGAACGGCGCCTTCTCGTCCTGCAATTTTCACACATTTTTATTTTATTGTATTGAAACATTTCATTTTAACGTTTTATTGCGCCCATGACCACATAACGGAAACGCAAAGTTCCGTTACGGCGACATTTAAAGATACTACTATTATCGCATACTTGTCAAGAATAACAATGTTTAATAATAAATACAGGCGTAAATTGCAACATGCAAAAAAATCAGGTACGATTATTTTGTATATTTTAAAATGAAAATAATATGGTTAATATTTTTTATGGCTTTTGCTTTAAAACTATATAGGTACTGTGATAAATTTCGATGAAGATGTATATATGTATTACATTGTATGCAAGTTATTAGAAGTATTTATTATTATTTGTAATCTGAGAAAGTGGCAACATTTGCAAAACCTAGAGTTGAAAATGCGTCGCCACCTTTAAATAAAGTTGGCCCCGGCTACTTCGCTCACCAGACGAAACGCTTCTACTTTACGCCCGTCTTTTGTGAGGTTGTGGTACTAGGTGGACGGAACTGCCCATTGGTGCAACAGTGAACATTGTTGCGTGTCACACAACCAGCCACTTTCATTTCACGAATAAACCAGTCGTTTGTATCTTCAATACGAATTAGACCAATTCCACGATTAAACAGGCTAGAATTAGGGAATAATAACTCTTTAGCTTTCTTAGATGTTTTGGTCATCCGCAAGCCAAATAACACCATAAGTCACACTGTGTATAGGAAGGCAACCCATACAAATAGATACCTAAACGGTGACTCTCACCACCATCCATCCCAGTTAGCTACCGTGGGTAAATCTTTGTTTCAGAGAGCACAAGGGATCTGTGGCAAACAACACCTGGCCGCTGAGCTTCAACATGTCAAGCAAGTTCTGCATGACAACAAACTTCGAGCACCGCGCCTACGTCACAGTGACCGAGTGAAACCAGCCACAGTGGAGCGAGTACCTGCTGTTCTACCATATGTCAGAGGAGTCACCGACAAGATTGGCTATATCTTAAAGCAGGCTTCAATTAATACATTCTACAAGCCGCTGAAGAATATTAATCAGTTTTTATCGTCTGTCAAGTGTAATATCCCTCCGCAAGATCCAGGAGTGTACAAACTTGACTGTGAATGTGGGCTCTCTTACATAGGACAAACGAGCAATAAAAACCCGCGTGAAAGAACATATAGCTGACATAAAACACAATAGATTAAACAAGTATGCAGTTTGTGAGCACACTCTAAATCACCGATTCCTCCCAAGGATGATTCGCGAGGGTATTGAAATTAAAAAACACCCTAATTTCAATAGAGAAGAGGGTTGGGTACTACCATCAGCTTGGGATCCTGTCATCAATAAAATTAAATCTAAGCCCAAACGAACCACTACTGCAAGACAAGATACAATTAGCTCCCTCTGCATAGATCCGACACAAAATTAATAATTCAAAAACTGACGGTAGCCCGGGTTAACTTTGACAATCAGACGTCTAACACCTCAGTCTGTCCCGTGACCATGAACGCTGTAAAGGGTCCGAAACGTCGGGAATTAAAATTAAAAATAAACGCGATAAATCCGTAAAAATTAGTTTAATTTATAAACAGGCTATTTAAAAATCGTATTTATGATGTCCCTTTCAAACAATGTATTCGTTTTTTGAGGGAACGAATTACAATATTCCTGCAACTTACGCTATATCCGTTAATCCGTTATGTTTACCTGTTACCTTTGTGGCATGGAGCGCTCACAAACATTAGTATACACAATATTACTGCGATACAAGACTTATGTAGCCACGACTGGGCAAGCCATTGGAAAAGCGACCTTATTCGCACGTGATAAGGCTGCATAAGCTTTCTGTCACCGAGGCAACGCCCGCCATTCGAAAAGCGACCTTATTCCCAGGCACCAAGGCTGCCGTCGCGTCGGCGACGCGTGCCATTCAAAAAGCGCCCTTACCTGCATGTAGTAGGGCAGCATGAGCGTGAGCACGGAGGAGACGCCGCAGTAGGCCAGGAACACGACGAGCAGCGAGGCCACCACCGCGAAGGGGATGCTCTTCTGCGGCCTGCGCGCCTCCTCGCCCGCCGTCGCCACGCAGTCGAACCCTGCCAATGCCCCACCTCCGTTTATACCACCCACGCAAAACATCCTGTTTTCTCCACCACTCCTTAATACCACCCACGCGGAACATCCTGCTTTCCCCAACGCTCTTTAATACCACCCACGTTACAATATCCTGCTCTCCCCACCAATGTTCATTACCACCCCTCTTCGTAGAAAGTGGCAAAAGAGCTGGCGGTTAAGTGATCACCAACACCCATAGGATTGCAAATGCGTTGCCACCTTTTAACAAAGTGGGCCCCGGCCACCTCACCGAGCAGACGAAACGCAGAAGAAACCCAATAACACATCGACTTTACGCCGATCTTCTGTGAGGTCGTGGTGCTTACCCGGACGGACCTGCCCATTCGTGAAACAGTGTAGACTGTTGCGTGACTACTACTCTATTTTCATCCCATATAGCTCCCGACTGTTCGTAACGCCCCCTCCGACTTTTCTTGTCATGTAGGGCAAGAACGGGTCATTTCGGAGTAGCACCCCCAGCTGAAACCCCCACCATGTTCCACCCACGGTGCATACCGGCAGGGCCACTGCGACACTAGTACTGGCAGTACCCTCCGCAGCCGCTCCACGGGGAGCAATTCCTATCTTCTCCTACTCCATATACGAGCAACTGACTTATATTACTAACCCCTCCCCCCCCCACCCCCGCGCGACCCCCAGACGCTACAGTTCTATCCTTTCAAAGTCAATGTTATTTCAGATTTCAGCTGCCAAACACTATTTACTAGTTCTACCAGGGCTATCACACAATTTGTCACAATCACAGATCCACACAATTTGTTATCGCTTCTTGTGCTGCTCTTATCCGCACGAAGGCAAAATATCAAGCACAAGAAAACTTCAATTAACATTTTCCTGCTTCAACCTGATACGAATACAACGTCATAGCCAGGACTATGACATTAGACTCACTATTGGCCATCATTTTAAACATACTCGTACACCCTATAAAAAAGCGGGTTAACGGATTTTATGTGATTTACCGGTGAAAATATATTCTTTAAAGCCAATTCTTATTAGTTCGACTGTTGACAGCAGACTAAACAAACTAGTACAACTAGACAACTAGCCCCTAACAGCACACGATGGCGATGGGGTCCTCTTAGAAGGACGCACTCACCAATGAAGCCGTAGAAGCAGACGGCGGCGCCCTTGATGATGCCCGCCAGCCCGTAGGGGGCGAAGCCGCCGCTGCCGAAGTCCTTCTTCTGAGACTTCGGCACCTCCGAGGCGGGGATGCGCCAGTTCTTCGTGTCGGCTGCCAGAGCAATCTCTCAACTTATACTTCTTTAGGCGCCTTATGACCTTTGAAGCTACACCGCTTATTACAGGCAGCATATTCTCGATCACATTCGCCCGTTACGGTTCTCAGTAAAGAATGTAGATGGCGCTTTCACAATTTTATTATTTTTTATGTGAGAACGTGGCAAGCGAGGTGGCGGTTCACCTTATGTTAAGTGACCGCTGCCCATGGACATTTGCAACACCCGTGGGGTTTGCTGATGCGTTGCCACCTTTTAGTAAAGCTGACTTCGGCTACCTCACTCGCCAAACGAAGCGCAGAAGTGTAACACTTCCACTTGACGCCGGTCTTCTGTGAGGTCGTGGTACTTCCCCGGGCGGGCCAGCCGATGTGTGCAACACCATGAGCTGTTGCGTGTCCCCACCACAGTAAAATTGAAAGCGAGCAGGCGGTTCGTCTGATGCCACGTGGTTACCGCCACCCATAGACATCTACGGCACCTGAAGGGTTGCGGAGGCTTTGCCAACCTTTTGAAAATATTGCCCCGGTCAAACCGCCCGCCAGAAGAGATGCGAGATACTCTTCCATTTAACGAGCCTGCCCACTCGGGCAACAATAAAAATATATGACTTTACGTGGTGCAAAGATTAGTCGCGTTTGGAACCAAACCAATTGATTAAATTAATTTTTATATTTTATTTATTATATATTATTGTACTTATAGTATTATACGTTTTATGATTTTGTTCACTTCTATTTTTTTCTTCTTTATATATTTGGAGCTTAGAGTGTAAGTATATCTAGTTTTACACACCTACCTGTAAGAATATCATTATTTGTTTCTCATCAAATTTATGTCAGGGTTTGCTGGAAGAAAACTCCTTTTAGGGTTGAGCTCGCCTTCGTGCATTTTTTTTGTAACTTTATTTCCACTTATACACTGTGTACGGTAAAGAATAAAGAAGAATAAAGAACTGTTTCCTGACCTTTGAAGGACCCGGATATTATGACGAAGAGGACCACGCACAGGTTGACTCCAGTGCACAGGTTGTTGAACTTGGTGGACTCCTTCACTCCGAGGGCCAGAGCCACTGAAACGATTAATGACACAGTTGACGTCAGCATTTAGTTACCAAAACATACGACTTGACATCAATTAACTGCCAATTGCGCCAACGTATTGGCCAATTGCCTAAAAATCACTGACCGATTCGTGACCAATGCGGATTGCTCTTTTAGAGTTCAAATCCTTCATTTGGCACGCTTATCGGTTGGGTCCCAATGGAATCCAAATTTGAGAAAGCGTCCCCGATGCAAAAACGTGGAACAAAAATCACTGACCATTTATGACCGATTCGTGGCCAATGCGGATTGCTCTTTTAGAGTTCAAATCCTTCATTTGGCACGCTTATCGGTTGGGTCCCAATGGAATCCAAATTTGAGTAAGCGTCCCCGATGCAAAAACGTGGAACAAAAATCACTGACCATTTATGACCGATTCGTGACCAATTCGGATTACTCTGTTAGAGTTCAAATTCATCCTTTATTATACGGGTCCCAATGTGAGCCAAATTTGAGAAAGCGCCCTCGGTGCAAAAGCGTATAACTCACCGGAGAAGACCATGATGACCGCGAAGGCGAACAGGTCCGGGTACCTGGCCAAGTGGGGGGTGTTGAGGGGCATCGCGGCCTCCAGGCTGGTGGACATCGCCTTGTCGAGCAGCGAGTCTAGATACTCACTTAGCGCCTTCACCACCGACGCGGCCCCTGCACCAACACACACACGACTTGATTTTAATATAATGGACGGGAAAAACGGGAAAAACCGAGGTAGGCCCACGCAGTTTACGCTATAGCACGAATGGGCGGGTCCGCCCGGGTGAACAAATGGATGCGGTTGCAGATGTTTTTTTTTTCTTCATAACCGGCCAGCACTTGACTGCCTTCCTACCTGATGGTACGTGGCGATGCAGCCGGTGATGGTAAGCGCGCTAGCTCGGTAAAAACCTATTCACTCTTGCCTTGAAGACGCCTGCGTTGTAATCGGACGAAAAGACGGCAGGTTGGTCCATTCCTTAGCTGTACGGATAAATGACGAAGCGAATCGCTTTGTTCTTGTGTGTGGAACGTGGACAGAATAAGGGTGGAGCCCCGCCAAACGCCTAGTTGTCCGATGACGGAAAGGGAAATGTTCATGAGCGTTCACTTAACATCTGGTGAACCAATCGCTTGCCTTGTTCTCACATAAACAAGATTCACAAAAGCGTTCGATCACTGGGCTCTGCACAGGACAAAGTCAGGCTCAATCGCATTAAAGTAAACACGTCACGAAAGGGTTATGTTACTTTGCGTCCCGCATCACAGCTGAGTCTTAACATAGTAAATTATTTAATACAAATTGTAAATTGTAATTTTTTTGTAGATAACTGAATAACAACTTTCAGATTCGATCCAAAGTCTTCTGCCGACGAACTCACGACGCGACATATTTACATCTATCTACGTTCGTTCGTTATATCATTTACAGTATATAAAACGTTAAAAATAACATTCAACAATGACACAAATATTCATGACGAGAGATATCGCCATTGCTTTAAAATTTTTTACAGAACAATTTTTACTTTTAGCTCTAATCTCTGCTAATGTCTCAAGATGAAACCTTAAATTGTATTTTTTTGAGACAAATGAACAAAACACATACCTATTATGTACTCGAGTATAAGGTTCCATCCGATGATGAACGCTATGAACTCGCCGACGCACACGTAACTGTAGACGTAAGCCGAGCCCGCCTTGGGAACGCGGGCCCCGAACTCCGCGTAGCAGAGGCCTGTAGGGTTGGGTATTCATTCGATGATTCATTCCTCTTCCCAATATTATATTTATTCGTTTCTTTATTGAACGCCAACATAGTGTACGCTGTTTAAGATTCTATTTAAGACATGGGAAATTTAATATACGTCAACTTTTCGCAATTAACGCTGACAGCGTGCAATATAATGGGCGAAAAAAATACAGTTACAAAAAGTTTTTTGTTACAAAGTCCAAAATTACAACAAGCCAATAAATAATATAAAAATATTGAAAAAGGAAATAACAAAAAAACAGTGCAATTTTAGTTATGATTCCTACATGGACTTATAATACTATTTAAGTTTCTACAAGTAAGCGGGGAGAATAGAACATTAGTTTGACAATAAGCAATATAAAGCTTTAACAATTTACTTAAGTCTACTCGATACGATTTCAGTATTCTATCTATCTGTAGATCTGGTTACTAGCGATAGGTACTTGACATTAGAATCATAATACTAACGTCAAAATTCTGTCTCCAGTAACCAAAGCTACAGATAGAATATTGTGTTACCTCAATAGGCAATGATAGTCTCCCCATAACAAGTTATTTAACAATAGTTTATTTAGTGCTGTCTCAATAAACACACTGCAAATATCTGGCAACGATATTTTCAGAGTTTGTCTGTTTATTGAGATTGCCTTCGCGGTAACTTCGTAGTCTAATTTCTCTACTTATCGTATACAAGTAAATAACTCTTTAAACAAACAAAGTAGTACACAACATAATATTGATACACAATGAAGTCGATATATCATTGTAGACGGGACTCCAAATTATGGACGAAATATTCTTCCTAATAGACGGGCGAGGCAATTGACGAATGACATATTGGTAGGTCAATATTATATCAATAGAGTGAATCCACACGAATAGGACAATTGAGAACAGACAAATCAAGCAAAAAAAAATGTAAGAATTCATTTTGTTTATTTTTTAAACTGTGCTCGTGTAGATCTATTTACGAGAAATTACGTTTCTGTCCGGTATGTATATAAATATTTATAAACAAACAAATACGCTTACCGAATACAATCGAAAATTTAGATTACAGCAGATAACAAAAACAAGAATCTGTGCGATTGAGCTTTCCTTATTTATCTTAAATCCAACATGTATATGTTCTTTACATTTTATTTATGAGACACCATTTATAAAACCATTATAGTGTTGTATTACCATTTTACTAAGCGATATCAATACCGAAGACTTACCTTTACATGTACATAAAATATGTGACTAAAGGAATAATTTATTTAATTATTCTTTATTTAATTATTCTTTGTTTGTTATCTAGAATTTTTAGTCAAAATAACTGAACAACTTGTATCATAATTTAACCTCGAATACATGTATAATATACTCAACCGAACTAGGCGATAAAAAGTATAAATTACTCTTGTCATCAAAATTTTTATTTTACTATATTTGATGAGGATAATTTCTTGTATTTACAACACATATATAAATAACACATTAATAAATCAAGACTGCGTTTGCGAATCACCGTTCATCTCGGTCATCAAAACGTCGAGAACGGAAATTAAAATACAAATCGCGATAAATCCGTAAAAATTGTAGACACAAGGGCTCAAGGGGGACAGGGTCTGGGCACTCACCAGCGAACACGCTGGCCACGGCGGCCAGTAGGAAGGAGAGTATGACCGCAGGGCCAGCGTAGTTCTTCGCCACGTCGCCTGCCAGCACGTACACCCCCACACCAAGGGTGCTACCCACCCCCAGGGCGGTCAGGTCGAGGGCGGACAGCACCCGAGCGAGCCGGGCTACGCCCTCCTCGGCTGCCTTACGCCTGGAGATGATGCCATAAGCGAGGCGCACCGCTCTCACCGCCCCAGCTTTTATGCCACCTAAGATATTGATATTCAAAGTAAAGTAAAGGCATTTGTGTGTCCCACTTCTGGGCAAATGCCTCCTCTGTACAGAGGCTATTATAGCATAGCGCGATCCCACTGAGGATTGGCGGACTTCATTTATCTTCGAAATACTTTGTTTATTATCATATTTACGATAACATGTTTCCTCAAGAGGTTTTCTTTCTCTACTGAACATGTGATAAGTCAGCACTTAAAATTGCAGTTAACAATTACATTGGTGCGGGATTTGAAGTCAGGTTTCTAGAGTACATGTACCTCTATATATTAATACGTGAAACAAAAACTTTCTACGAAAACTGCGCGGACGGAGGAGTATGAAATTTCCCACACTTATAGTTTGTATAGAGAAGTGCACAATGCTGATTTTTTTTTAATTATGCGAATTAAAAACATTCAATAAATAAAAAAACTCTACACACACTACCATGTATAATTAATTATGGCCGACCATAATTAATTGGGCGACTAGTTCAATAAAAAGCGTGCAACCGGACACAGCTATCCTCTCTTTCCTCGGAATATCATGAATATGTTGAAATAGAGCAACAAATAACCGAGTTGTGTAGTTTATGCTAATTTGAGAATATCATGTAGGGGCGAAGAGATGGGCAAGTAAATAAAGAGAATCACTCATAAACAGAACAATTATTTGTAAAACAAACAAATTCTTGAACGATTAGTAATCGAACCCACAACACTCGGCATCCTTGCCGCTCTAAGACTATTTCAGAACACTCAAAAATAATTGAAAGTTACAGCCCAATAACGACTCTCAATCTACGATAAATATGTTGACAAGTAAAATTATTCTCAATTACAAAAAAAAAATAAATGCGATAGGGTCCTAACAGTTTTATCGTATTTTGTGTATTGTTTGTTCGTTTTAGCTGCCGCCGCATTCTACTCAATTCAAACGACATGGCGTAACGAAACACGAACATAGAAAATTCAAAACAAATTGTACGACATCGAGTTTCAAAATGAGTTTTTTATGTTGATAAAAAAGTGCAATAGCGGAATTATTAGAACGACACTTGAATATTTACTTTTGTGTTTTATTGCGACATTTTTCTCGGAAGCACGGTGACCGATTCTGAGCAACTTGACCGGCTGAAATCATGTTCACACCAATTAACAACTTCATATGGAAGATACACAGTTGCTTGCTCGGTCACCTACCATCTCCCCAACTAATACATTAAAACAAAAATTTTATAAAACTTAAAATATGTAGAAAAAGTGCGAAAAGATTGTCGCCGTTGTGGGAATCGAACCCACGTCTTCGGCATTCGCGGCCTGACGCTCTAGCCACTGAGCTAAACGGCTGATTACCACACCGACGAAAATCTTAACGCATTCTTCTACATTGTTCTACATATTTTAATGTTCAATCTTAAGTGCAAAGATTAGCAATATAAACAATTTAAATTTTTATAAAACTTATTTGCCTAGCTGCAAGTCACAATCCTTGGCAAAAACAAGAAGTGCCTCAGAAGTCCATTAAAACGATTAGGCCACTACATTTTCCCTCAAACCATCATAACGAAAAATCAATCAAAGAAAATTTATCGAACGACACGGATAACAGATTACGGAAGGTGATTAAGGACATAAATTTATCATGAGAAGAAACTGTAAACAGGCAAACGTTTCAACTGATTACAAGCTTAGGACATTTACGACTGGCGCGGTTGCCGGTCACCGACTTTAGAGCCTCGCACCTCACTCACCAGACGGAACCGCATAAATACGCGTTACCGTTTCCACCTATAGAGAGCAGAGAACTTAATCGCAGTCGTACCTATTATCCTACCTAGCAAAGAATTCAAGCGAGACACTCACAAAGCAAGAACCACAGTACCGGCATGTCGACACGGCGCGCACTCTGAATCGACAGTACTGAATCGCGGGCGATCAAACGAGTGTAATGAGAATGACCACGCAATTGATTGGGCCGCGAGACGATGTTGATTTAATGTGGGGCGAATCGTTTTGCGACTGACTCGTGGAGGAGGCAGAATTGAAGCCGAGAACGCTATATTTTTAACGGCTTTAAACGGCGTGGAAAGGCTTCACGAGGGGTAGGCTTGTCGGCACATTGTGAGGCAGTGATTCTAGCGCTTCAGACATAATTAATTTTCGAATATTCCAGGACGTACAATACGAAAGCTAACATTGGTGACCACTGAGATTTGAACCCACAAACTGTGAGATCCAGAGTCAAAATCATCAGCCAAGAGGTAGGTATTTTCTACTCTTTGCTTACAACACTATTACTACTAAATAACTCACAACTTGACCTCGTTATTATTATAGTTGTGTTCGTATTTTGGGTGGAGGGATTGGGTGTAAATTAGTCCCAACAACCACTGATTTAGACCTATTGTAGTCTTCCTTTCCAAAACAGTGCTACTTACTCTAGGATAACAATATCGTGTGTTTTACTTGAATCAATTTCACATACACAAACACCCATAACCAAAGCAATCTGCGGGTATAATAAATAGTTGCTTCGATTGGTAACCGACTGGTAAACAACTGCGCCACAAAGTCATCAAGTTTAACAGTTGCCCATGAGTGTTTTTCCTTCACATCATAAAGTTGCCTTTTTAGATTACTGCTTGTCTTCAGAAATTAACCGATGAAATTATTAAAACATTACAAGACAGATATTGCTTAGTTTAAATAGCTTATAGTAGAGAAAGCATCTTGTCATGTTCCAATATGTGTAATCTTAAATGTGGGTACTTTTTACTTTGTTGTCAAATAAAGTTAAATAAGTGAAGGTAGGAGCAGAAGCGACAAACGATTTACGTATTGTGTTAAGCTACCTAGCTAATTACATTATAGTACATACTTAACGTCTTTTATTATTATTTTGGACATAATACATCTTTAATATAATACTAATAATACATTTCTGATGTATGAAAATTTAACATAAATATAACAACACTATGAACAAAAATAATAATTTAAAAGACAAATAAAATATATGTTAAAACATTAAAATATGCATAATCATTATGGAACGAAAATTTTAAATAAATTTACTCACAAGATAGCCTTGACTCTAATGAAATGTAATGATTTTGTTAAGTCAAAGGTTAAACACAAAAATATAGTTTTTACAATCAAAACTGATTTTACACTAACACAATAGCAAAACTTATGTTACAATTTACACAAAAGTTTTCAAAATACTTTCAAATTGTAAATGTAGCAAAATTAAGTCAAATGTAGAATAAGAAATGTTAAAAATAAGGTTGAAATAATAATTTTGATACATTTGAAATATATGTCATAAGTATAAAAGTGTATGTTTTCTCTCACCCATTACTGTTTTTTTTCTTTTATACAAACTTGTATTTATTTATGAATAACTTTAGGAAAACCATGGTATTAGTAGCCAAGCCATGGTATTAGTAGCCAAGCCATGGTATTAGTAGCCAAGCGGCCAGAATAAAAACTCATGACTTGAGATTGCGATGAATCACCATTACATTAATAAGTTTTAGTTTTACAAAAAGTTATACTGTCTAAACTGAAAGGCATTAATAAATATTTGTATGTGAAATTTTGTTTAGAAATAAAAAATATATTGAATAATATACAAGAAAATTAGATGTTTAAAAAGACACATGCATAAATTAGTTATACTAATAACTAGTAATACCAGCATTAAGTTGTCATAATTCAGAAAGTATCATAGGTTACGTATTCCGGTTGAACGTCTCCAGTTTTAAAGTAAACTTAATATTCTTACCGTCCTTATAAGCTTGTCTCACTGAGTATTCGTGGCCTGAATGATTTCGTGTTGAACCATAGTTTGTAGAGTCATTGTTAGACTCGGGGTAATTCATTTTTGATCACGCTTTGGTATTTAGATAACCTTTACTGCTGTAGGCAGAAACCAAAAAAGAAAAGGAATTAAATGGAAAATTGAATCATTGCATTGAAGAAACACTTTCCGCCAGCTATTTACTTCACGTAATTTAAAAATGCATCACTTATTTTCTCTTATTACAAATGTAATTCTAAATGTATAGTTTTAAATAGAAAGTAAGGGTAAAGAACTGAATCTGATACTGAAATAACTGAACATTTCAGTGGAAAAAAAAATGACACTGACACATACAACTGACAGAAAACGTCAACAAGATCTCCTTAGGGATGTCAAAGCGTCGGCACCGCATAGTTCGATATTTTAAATCGTAACTATGAATACTATACGCCTTGAAACTACCTTTAATGTTATTTTCATTACTGTATTTGTTACATGATATAAAAAAAGAACTATTTTTTATGATTGGGACATTGGCAAAAATAAATTGAAATTTGCCAAAGTCAGATAATTTTGTTACATTATCACATGTTAACTTAAGGTTAATAAACATCGGTAACGATACTAAACAGAATAAATTTCACAAAACAATTTCATTTAACACAAAACAGTTTAAGAAGCTTGCAAATAGTTTTTTTTTTTATAATTATATAAACTTAAAGAAGTTAAGTATCAGTCCAGGTTCTATATACAGCGTGTCGTTACCATCGCGACAAAAAATGAACACACTAACTCTACTTGCCAATAATCATAAAAAAATATTAACGTTAAACAAAATACATAATTAAAAAAAAAATATTTTTCAAACAAACTAATTAAGTAAAAAAGAAACAAAATTTGTAACAACTCCTATACAACTCGCGCCACAGCGTCGCATTACAAGCCTCTCCTTCTAACAGTATGTTTTGTCTCTTTTAAATTCATTCAACCCATTCATATGCTTTGTGACCTTTACAAATGAACTTTACGTTACGCTTTTATAGGTAAAAGGGTGTTCTAAAATTCTTTGTTTTGGAAAATTTTACAACTCTATAAATATTTATGTTTAAAGAATTTAAATGTTTAATATAACTTTAAAAAGTTATCCCCTATATGTGTGTTCATTTATTGTCGCGATGGTAACGACACGCTGTATACTTAACCACAAGGGATTAGGTTACGGTTTCGAATGCAACTTAGAAGCACGTTTTAGTTATAGTGTAATAATTATAATTTCTAAAAAATTGCAAATAGAACAATCGGTATTACTGGACTTCACTATGATCTTAAACGTAAATTAACAAGAATGTTGCGTCAGACAGCAGAACTACAGTATAATGGAATGGGACATGTTAAACCTTATGGGCAGTAATTGAATACAGTAATGTCAGTAACAATAAAAACCAGAGACTTCTCTGGACCACTCGCTAGGTTGACTGCTTTGATTATATACTTATACAAGTATGTAAGTATATAATCAAAAGTTGACTGGTTGAAAACTTAAGTCCGCAAAAGTTTTGGAAGTGAAACTTCATTGCGCCTTGAAGAGAAAATTTCAAGGCGTAACGAAAAAAAATCTTTTATAAATTAGCATATGTTGTAAAATGTTATTGGCCAATTTATCTATAGAGATTTATTTCTGGCTTTTACAGCTATATATATTCTATAGATAAATTTAACTAATTAAATATTATATATATTTAAAATAAAAAACTTTTAGATTGCTTATAATATATGTGATAGATGTAAGAATATACATTTCAACAGCTATATAGAACGATATAAAATTTTATTTGTGAAAAAAAGTTTTGCATAAATATTTATTGATAAATTTATCTTTTCAACGCGTAAGGAATTATGGTCACGCGTTGAAGAGTTATGTTATGATACAATTTATTTTATTTTTCTTTAGAAATTATTCTAATCTCTTAATTTTAAACAAATTATTTACAAAAT
Source organism: Iphiclides podalirius (assembly GCA_933534255.1). Lineage (NCBI taxonomy): Eukaryota > Metazoa > Arthropoda > Insecta > Lepidoptera > Papilionidae > Iphiclides > Iphiclides podalirius. Next base: position 2,184,603 of record OW152830.1, on the reverse strand, counting down.
TAGGATTTAAAATATCTATGTATGCTTGAGTGTATAATTATAAGGATAACATAATATTTGGACGGTTCCAATCCGTTAGTCGTCGTCACCTACAAACCCACACCTCTAGGTATGTTCCGCCGCAATTGGTGTAGACCACGACATGTCCTCGATTTCTCTGACGATGAAAAGACTAGCGGTATCGACAGGATTAAACAGTTACACAGACACACCAAAACTGAGATTACTGAGACACACAAAAAATACTAGGTTTTCCCCCGTTAATGATGGAAGCGTTGCTAAAGTTTCTTCCGTCACCTCTTCTCTCAGCGCCAACGCTTTCCGAAGTGGTAGTAACGATAGCAAGACAAGATAATGACGAGAACGATATATAGAAATCCTCCTAGTCAGACTTCAGCTACCGATCGAGCCGAGGTTCGAGCCTCTCGGGCACTCTCGAACGCTAAACGGGTATTGAGTGACCACCCAAGCCGAGTTCCCTTCTCGGGAACGAGCCTAGTCACTCCATGGAGCATCCGCCAAAGCGACCTAAGAGCTTAGCGGCCCACCAAACCGTAGAATCTAATAATAATAGCGTGACGGCAAGAGCCGAGGCTCCCTGAAGCTCAAGCTTATCTAACCCATAGCCGAGATTCAGGCTAGGCCACCTCAAGTGGCCACCGGTGGATCTGTAAAGGCCTCCCAAGTGGTTGATCCAAGACAAAAAAAAATTGGACGGTAAGAAATACGTTTAAAATCCTAAATTTATTTCAATTCTAACATCTATCATATTTGTTATTAATTTTACTTATACTCACAATATTAGAAATACAACTAACCAATGATATTTCACTTTTAACACGTACTCTACTTTGGCCACACGCATTTTTCTTTCGTGTTTACAGTTTAAACAACTTTCAGATCTTTAGACAGTTTTATATGCATTTTTTATCAGTGACATTCAGAACTAGAGTAGATCTCGAGTTTCGATGCGGAGTTGTTTTTTTTTTTGTTTTTATCCGAGTTTCCTGTTTTCGGAAAAACTACTCATAATAATTACTGGTGCATACCAATAGTGCCAGAAGAAATTTTTCGGGCTCATCGTGTATAAAGTTTCGAATTACATGCGATCGATACAAGAGCAATACTCACCCGAGAAATGCGTTCGATAAAGGTTCAATGATGGCCGTAGCCCTTTGTCTATCTAAGGGGCTGAACCCCAAAACCCCAGGGGGTTGAAAGGGACAATATTAACTAAAAAACCGGCCGTGCGAGTCTGACTCGCCCAAGAAGGGTTCTGTACCTATAAAACGGCATTAAATATTTTTTTTCTGTCTTTTTGTTGTTATATACAGCGTGTCGTTACCATCACGACAATAAATGAACACACGTCTAACGCTACTTGCCAATAATCATAAAAAATATTAACGTTAAAAATTGTAAATACACGCTGTATAGCGGCAACAGAAATACATTATGTGTGAAAATTTCAACTGTCTAACTATCACGGTTCTTGAGATACAGCCTGGTGACAGATGGACAGACAGACAGTGGAGTCGTAGTAATAGGGTCCCGTTTTACCCGACTGCGCCCGAAGGGGGGTTATGTTTTTCTAGAGTATGCATGTATGTATAATTGTTTGGCACGGGGGTGTAGTGAGATTCGTATTTACTCTGAGAGTGACACTGTGTATATCAAACTAAAAAAATTACACAGAAACGCAGTCGGGTTTCTTAGTTTTTTTAATTATATTCTACTTGTATCTTTGGGTACGGAACCCTAAAAACGTAAACATATCGAGATAAGTAATATAACATATAACTGGATTTTATACATACTTAGCAATATCCTTTTATTTACCTCGCACGTCATATTATGCTGACTACACCGTCTACAGTTACCCTGTCTGTCAACTACGTCAAAATTGTCCACCGCGCAATTTCAAAACAAATCTTACGTCGTACTAACCGTACGTAACCGTCAATTTACTGATATACCTACTTACCAAAAAATAACTATAACTGCTATTATTATTTGTGTTAAATAAATTCATATTATCCATTTTATTTATTTATTTTCATATCATGTCTGTAATTATCATTTATTCATTTCCGTTTACCTCAGGAGTAAGAAAAAAATAGTCTATGCAGGTACATTTATAATTACAATATAAAAATTTTTTTCGCTGTCGTTGTATTATAGAATGGAAAAGCATTGTCCAATTATAACCATGAAAAAATTAATATAAATGGCTTTAAATCCAGAATCGAAGTACATAAATGGTCTACTCACCAAGGATGGCCATAAGTAAATTCCATTCCTTGCTCATACCGAATTCTTTCCACTAAAGTTCGTGATTAAATTTGGGTTACGCTTGCACGAGTTCTACTGACATCTGTAGTATCAGTACTGTTACAGATTTTTATTTTTTTATACATAGACGCAGTTGGTGCATTTAACCCAGTTCAGCTATTTTGCTGATCGTAAAAAATTGTCAGACGTCAAGCGTTGTGTTGCAATATCGGAAACCAGACTACGGCTGGTGTTCAACAATAATAAAAACGTATCATGTCAGAACAATTATTATATGTACAAGTAATTATTCACACCACAATATGCATTTGTTCACTATGTCGAGTGGCCGCCAAAAATCGCCACTATAATTATCATCTTATAACCTTATTGTAGTCTACACAAAGTCATCACTTTTACTCGAGCTAAAATTAAGATCAGTCGTACGCACTTAACGTTGAAAATATATACGGGAACAGATACTTGTGCATGTTCCGGCCCCAGACGTGATCTAAATGATTGAGGCGCTTGTATTTGAGCACTTTGTAATCGACAACGTTCGGCAGACGGTCCCTCAGGGTTTCGGCGTCGCGTATGGAGGAGATGGCGTCGTTGCGACTGGCGAAGAGGGCGATCCTCATGCTCACCTTGCCCAAATCGTACGAGGGCGGAACAGATGCGTTGTACACGGCCGCGTTGCCCCTCGGCCCGTAGTCGTACCGGGCGAAGCGCTTTCGCCTCGCCACCTGGCCCACGTGGACGCCGTTCTTCCTCGACGTGCTGCTGGGATAGTGGGCGACTACGACCGGCAAGAACTCCGGCTCGAACTCGGCGGGGTCGCTCCCGCTGATGGCGAATATGAGGCCGTGGCCGCACACGTCGTAGCTCACAGCGCCGGCGCTGCACACCGCCTCGAACACTCTCCTCACCAGTGAACGGTCATTGAACACTTCTTCCATACCGAACAGGCGTAGCACTCGATCGAAGACGGGAAATGAATCCAGCAGCGTAGACACGGGCGGCTTCACGTGCTCCAGGAAGCAGACAGGCGCAAGAGCGATCATGACCTTTATCTTCTCGTTGTACTCCGGACGGGTCGAGCCCAACACGTAGAAGACAGTGTTGCCCTGCGAGTGCCCGATGGCGCGCAGCTGCGGCTGCTTCGTTCGCCCCAGGACGTGGTCGATCGCCGCGGGCAGGTCGTAGTAGCCCATTTCGTGGAAGCTGAAGTCCCAGAAGCGCATGTCGACGTCGGGGTTGAGCCGGCGGTGGGACCTGGAGTACCTGTTGCCCCTAGCGTTGAACGCCCAAACGTCGTAGCCATTGTTGACGAGAGCGATGGCCAGGGAAGCGTTGCCGCGGATCATGAACGTGTCAGCGCTGTCCACCATCCCGTGGACGAGGAGAACCGGCCGCCGCGCGTCGCCGACGACATGGAACAGTTTAAGGACATACTGGTCCTCGGTGACCACGTGGTGCTCTTCCACTCTGTGCCCGTATTTCGCAGCCAACGAGGTGAAGTTCAGCTTCGCGTCTTCGTGTATACCGCGCGAGCAGCGAGCGCAGACCGATATGCAAATCGCGACGATTAACACGTCGAGCCGTTTTATCATCGCGAGACTAGATTCGGTTTTCGCAAAACTCGTGCACTTCCCACGTTATCCGAGTAGTCAATAAGCAACTTGTGTATATGGTAATTCATTTAAAAAGAGCTCGCGATACGCGCCCTTGAATATAAAATAAATAATATCATAGTTCTGCACGGTTCAACACGAGAAGGTTGCGCGTAGGTTCCGTGTGCGGTTAATTTCCATTCTGTACATTCTTTTACAGCCTGTTTGTGTAGGATTTAAATGTTTTCCTTTGATGTTCTACCAATGCTGTAATCTTTTAATAAATTTAATTTCGAGCTTGTTAAATAAAACTGATTTACGGACAGCCGTGATAGCTCAGTGTCCGCGCACTCGATTATTATTAATTCGACATACTCGAGCAACCTGAGTTGAAATCCTGGTGCCAGCGCCTATGGAATTGTTAATTTTAAGTGCTGGCTTATCACGTGCTCAGCGGTGAAGGAAAATATCGCGAGGAAACGAGCGTGTATTCTAAATAATGACAAAACCAATTATTAGATGATGGGTTAATCCTTCAATCCGCAGTGATGTCGCGTCTTTAACCAGCAGTTGAAAAAATATAAACTGTTACTTTACGGACTTATACCGCGATATATTTTGTTTTTAGTTCCTGACGTTTCTAAAGTGTCATTGAAAATTGGAGAGACTGAGGTGTTTTCCGTTCTTATGTTATAGCTAATCCGGGGTACTATCGACTTTTGTAAATTTATTTCACGTGAATCTTACAATATTTTTTACAGTATTGATTTGTTTGGATTTAATATCATGAATTATAGGATCCCCAAACGGATTGGAGTTAAGATGTTAATTTTTATTTTCAATAACATCGCGCCTTTGGAATTTTGGAAACACTTGAGTAGATGTCAGTGTTCTGTTGTATTTTAGTAACGGATGGACCGGTATATCGTGTCATCATAAGCTTCACAATTATTTAAACGGCGTTCATGCTCATAAATAAATAATTAAATCATATTTCAAATAAAAAAAACAAACGTCAAAAACGGTTCATTCTGTGGTAACAAACATAAAAAAACAGTCGAATTGGGAACCTCCTTTTTTAAAATTGGTTGGAGCCGCTTAGATTTATTAGATAATATGTAATTTTAAATATATTGAATGTTGGAAATATTGTTAATATAATCCAATTATAAATTAAATAAAATTAAAAACTAAAATAAAAGTTGTAATACAATTGAAACCAAAAGGTTTAGTTTCCTCTTATATTCCTCACCCGCACTGTCCATCGTTTATATTACTATTGAAACATACAATTTCCAAGCGATAACTCAAGAGTTTCGGGTCCTTCATACATTTTAATGGGAACAAGAACAAAGCTACAGTCATGCGGTCCGAGTGGGCGTCGCTATTTATTTATAGGGTTGCCATAACGTAGAAGCACCTGATAAATTCAACGTGTAACATTGGTAAAGCAACTTAAATGTCTTGAGAAATAATTTCGTCCTGTATTTAACTGTTTTTTTTTTTAATATTCACAACGGGGGATAACACAAACGGATAAAGCAGTCAAGAGCTTAGGGGGCAAACTGGCAAACAAATGTACGGAATTTGACATTAAATGTAAAAAGCAAAATTAAAAATTTTGAAAACCCACGATGGTTAAAAAGTAATTGAAAATAAAATAATATTTTAGTTAGATGTAATGTTGTGAATATTGGGTATAAAATTAATTAAAAATATAACAAATTATTAAGGATAAACAAAAAAAAAATGGAGGAAGGGTACTTAATAAGATGTTTCCATTAATCATCCATTGAGATAAATGTGATTTGTAGTACAGCATTATGAGTTCTGAAACAGTGACGATTCCGAGTATACCGGACGTATGACAAACTTGGAAACAAGGCACGAAATAGATATTTCTATTTTATTCATACCTTGTTATTTTTTACGATTCACAAAAGCAAAAATTCTGTGGCATTGATGTTATAAATGTAGGTTTTCCTGTAATTTGTGTATGAAGGACGATTAATGTGAAATAAAGATCTCCAGATTTTTGATCAGATTAAAATTCGATGGCTTTCCTTTCTAAAACATCACTACAATTGGCGAACGTTATGTTATGCTGTATACACAAATTACACATGGATCCATGATCACAACATTCCGTGATCACACAGAACGAATTTGATTTTATCGTCGGAACGTCTTAATTATTGTCCACGCTTTCAGGTAACATTTTATTTTTTTCGTCTGACTTATAAATATTGAGGTTCAGAATAGAACAACGTTCTATCTGATTTGTGCTCCACAGTACAAGGATATATGTACGTTTAGACACTGTTTTTTTGCACTGACTAGACTAAGCTTACTAATGTAATAGACGAGTGTAAAATACTCTATTAGAGTCAATTGATAATTATTGCACAGTCAACCACTTTTTTTGGATTTTTCGTTGAAAACAATGCTAGATGCGTTTATGTCATACATATTTTCTGAGTTTTTAGTAGAACAAAGTTATAAATAAACGTGTGACCTATTATGTTCCGTTGAACAACGTTATATAAACATGTATATATGAACTTGTGACCCATCAGTGTTTGCCATTTTCCGTAGGAAAACATCACTATTATACATGAAACCAGTTATTTCCAGAATTTATATAATTATTTATTCAAAAAGTATACTGTTTATTTATATACCTAATCATATTACAAACCTCAAAAATTGTAATAGCAACTGCTATGTATAAGAAAACTATAACCCAAATAAAAAAAATATAATTTGAATCGGCCGTCCTGAACAATTACAATTTAGCAGATTTCACGTTCTTCTACGCAGGGTGCGATTTGTTAATTATAATTGTAGTTGTATAGTAGCGACATATAGTATGCGATCAGCGCTAAAAAAACATGTCAATTACCTGCATATCTTCAAAATGAAGGAGAAATATTTCGAAGATTGTAAATTGTATAATTTTGCCAATCGGAAAGAAGTCCTTCAGCGGCGTGTGCACTAAAAACCTCTGTCCAGAGATGGACTTTGCCCAGCAGTGGGATATATGCATCTACTTGCATTGTGTGGAAACCGCACCAACTATCTCACACCATTAGGGTAAATTTTGTTTTCATTTTACATAAATCTCTGCACGCGTGTAAATTCGTAAAAAAATTCCTATCAAAGTAACAGACTTTGTTCTGACATTTAATGTTTAACTGCTTAATTACTTATCGACGATACTAACACCTTATTACGTTACTAAGGTATTGGCTTCGGTGCCGGGGGTCGGGGTTCGATCCCCAAACGAGACAACTATTTGTGTGACCCACAGATAAATCTGGGTTCACGTCAAAATTATTTATGTAAATCGTCCTTACAACACAGGGTTATTTTATCATACCAGTTAGGGCAATGATTTACATAAAAAAGCACAGCCTCGTCTGATTGTTGCGACTCTTGAACTGAGTCAGCGAGATAGTAACTATGTGTTCGCAATACGCCGCTTGAAGGCTTGTCAAATAATGTAATAACCAAAAAATATTTGAAAATCTGAAATGTTGCGCACCTAGTATAATATTAACACGTAAAGCCCACCTTGAAATAGATTAAAGGAGGAAAAAGGTATTTTACATCCAATACGGAGCGTTTATTTGGACATGTTTGCACCAACCCACGCAGACAAATTAATAATCTCCGGAGGTAGTCAAAACGCACGTTCGTGCTTACATATTTTTTATTAATAGACGCGCAAATCCTGAAATCGTGCCCTTGCTAAAGTTGATATCAAAAGTACTCATGCAGTAATTTTCAAATCGTTTTCTTTCTTTTTGTGGTTCCGTAGCCAAAGGATAAAACGGGACCCTGAAACGAGACTCCGCTGTCTCCGTCCGTCTGTCACCAGGCTGTATCTAATGAACTATTATAGTTTGACAGATTTTCACAGAGGATGCATATCTGTTGCCGCTATAACAAAAAATGCTAAAAAAACAGAATAAAATAAAAAATATGTAAGGGGGCTCCCATAAAACAAACGCAAGGCGGTTGCTAGGCAACGGTTGATAGGAAACCTATAGGGTACTTATCAATTACTTTATTATTTGGATCCAACTCGCACTTGGCCGGTTTTTAATATCCGGCAAACTATTTAAAATATTTTTGGTGGGAGATTCATTTATTTATTTAAGCTTTATTACTAAACCTTAAGTAAATGGACGGACTTAATGCCTAATGGCATTCTCTACCAATCAACCCTTGTCTTGGTGAAAAACAGATGGTAGGTGCTAAACGAGGATTATAAAAATAAAAGTAAATAAATATGCTCTGAAATCACTTTTATGATTCAAGCACACAATTGAGACTTGATTTAAGTTTACATAAACATTAAAATATTGTAGGATTTAGGTACTTATTATAAAAATAAGACTTAGCTAGTTAAGACTGCAAGAAATAATTAAACTTACTTTTTTTAAATTACTTAAGTAGACGCGTCTTGATTAATATCAATAATTTAATAATTATTTATACTTTTGCGTGTCGTACCGTGAGTTTTTTTTTATGTAAGATAATGGCAAAGAGCTTGCGGTTCACCTGATATGAAACGGATAAACGCCACCCATAGACATTTGCAACAACCAATATAGGGTAACAAAAGCTTTGCCATCTTTCAATAATGTAGGCCCCGTCACCTCACTCCCCAGATGAAAAGCAGAAGTACTTAACGCCGGTCTTTGGTGAAGTCCTGATACTTCCCCGGATGAACGTGCCCATTTGTGCAACAACGAAAATTCTGCGAAGCCTTTCAGAAATAAGCTCTGTTCCTGAAGGTCCCTAAGTCGTATCGATCAGGAAATAACGCTTGTTGCAACTGGTTCCACAAAGTGAAACAATAAAAAATAAAAACTTAATGGTTTCTTTTGTCTCAATCTTTTAACATCATAGGACATAATATCAATCAGTACCGTAACCATCAATCAGTACCGTAACTACAATATAAAATATTCGTTTGCGTAGAAACAAAATGACACGGAATAAAATGCTCAAAATAGTTTATAAGTAGTGAACTAAAAAGAAATCTTACTGTAAGCTATAGTTATGGAAGGAAACCCTTGTTAACCTGGGAACAGGTGTATGATGTGAAACGAATGATTCTTTTGAATTGACCTTAAAAGCTCAAAGTAACGTAAAAGCCGTATAATGTAGACTTGTCTATATAGGTGTGTTGAAAGATTCGCCGCGAAAGATAAAATTACGAATCCACACAAGTAATTCAATATTAAAATACGTAAGAAGCGTTATAACACATCGTGGTTAACAGCCTTTCTGGAATTATCGAGAAATTTCGTTAACCGTCTAATTAGCTAAAACCTTATATTACCACGATGAAGTTCAACGTGACAAATCCAATTTCATTAGCGGCGGCAAATCGAAAAACGTTTAATTGGAGAGATTTCACCTCTAGTTTCTCGATTAATTAGTCCCGACAATCGAACCAATTAACTTATTCAGCGGGGAACGGTGTAAACATATCGATTTTAATAATTATTTAGGACATAACGTGTCTGTTAGCGTAGCTGGTCAGTTATTGGCACTAGAACTGTCTAGAATGAGTATTCGTCGATTTGGTTAAAGCTTTTTCCATTATGTATAGTACACATTTCACGACCACCAAAGTTGTAGGTTATAAATATATCAATCTTGTATCATGCACGTCTCGCGTAATTTCTTAAACTAAATTCTGGTATAAAAATACTAACTATCGATCATTGATAAGTGTAAAAATTAGAAGAAAATATCAATCTTGTATTTTATCTTAACTTAGGTAACTCCTAAAAATCAATTAAGATTATTATTACTTATTTAGATTATTATTACTTTAATTATTTATATATTTTAATTATTTATTTTATTTAAGATTATTATCATTACTTATTATTATATTATTACTTATAAATTGAATACAGAGCGAGATATTTGAAGTCCGTTTTGGTTTTTCTTTAATAAAGAAATGGACTTGCTATCCGTTAGATGCTACAGGGCTTTAATCGCTCCGACATTGGAGGCCGTAAACGCCGATAGTTCCGCAGCTAAAAACGCCCGCGGCGCCATTATCGTAAAACTTTCGTTGTGATGGCAGCTTTATCGTTTAAAAGCTGCATTACGTGAACCACCGTTGTGTGGGCTTTGCGTATCAATTGCCAGCCACGTGCTTGCGACGGTGGCAACGGAGATACAAATGACAACGGTTCAGATTCAAGCCGGATGTTAGAATAGTGGGAGATTTATGTATTCAAATCATATGTTACAGATTTGCAGATGTAATACAAAATGCACGGACAATGAGCTATCACGGCTCTATTATTACCTATTACAAGAAAATTCTTTCAGCATTTTACCATTATAACTCGCGAATAAATAAAATAAGCTAAAGTACTTAAACTTGTATCTACCCAATTAAGGGAACTAAAATTTGTTTTCGTATTTTCTCTCTAGTCACGTTCTCATTAAATCAGCAAAGTATCGCAAACATCACCCTCTCTATTAAAATATTGATTTTGCTGGCTGTACTAAAGCCGATTTCTATATAAGCCACATACACTATACTAAGTTTACTTTAGTACAGCTTAGTAAGTACTCTGTTAAATTTCCTTGCTTTTCGTATGGCACCAAAAAATTTAGAATTCTTTAACATTAGGTTAACAACGATATAGAACAGCAAAATGAGGAAGACAGAGACTTTGAATGTCTGTATCTTCCTCATTTCATATTACATATAGTAATTATGATAAAAATACGCTAAAAAAGATGATTAAACTTAATGGACTAATCTTTGTAATAAACCTACGAAGAAAATGAATCGAATATCATTCTAACAATGCGTCTCGTAAATAAAAATATCATGCGTCATACCATAGAAATAAACATTGCTATTTTAAGTAACACCGCGTTGGAGTACTCCCCGGAGTCTTTGAAGGATTATTCTGCAGAGATTTTGAGGGGCAACGAAGTACTACACAGCATAAGAGCTACAATGCAGAGATGGCAATACAGTACATTTTCTATTGAAAGAATCACGAATTCACTTTGTTAGTGAAATTGGAAAGGAATATCTTAATAAGTATTGTTAGAATTTTATTAGTTTTAGTTTTTCTTAGTTTCTTAGTTTTTTTTTTTGCCCTCACTTTAGGATAATATTATCCTGTGTTGTAAGGACGTTTTACAAACATAAATTACACGAGGACAAACACCCAAATGCGAAACAACTATCTGTGGGTCGCACAAATATTTGTCCCGTGTGGGAATCGAACCCACGAACCCCGACGAAGCCAATAACTTGGCAAATGTGCCACGGAGTCATCTGGGTCAATTTATTCCTTAAGAGCGTTCATATTTGCAAAAGCGTGACGTTTTTTATTTTATTCTTAAAACTTTACCCAATCAGATGAATTCTGCGTCATAGAGGCGGTTTACATATTGGAAGCAAACAATTAGAGACATACCACAACTGTGAAATGCAAATAAATATATATTGTGTAAGGGAATGAAACTTGAGGATAGCGTACAGGTATAACAGGACTCTATTACTAAGACTCAGTTGTCTGTCTGTCTGTCCATCTGTCACGAGGTTATATCTCATGAACCGTGATAGTTAGACAGTTGAAATTTTCACAGTCGATATATTTCAGTTACCACTGTAACTACAAATACTAAAAAACAGAATAAAAAAATATTTAAGTGGCCCATACAATATATGATATGATTTTTTGGGCGTTTTCATAGATAATCTTATGGAACCCTTCTCGCGCGATTCCGACTCACACTTGCCGGTTTTTTTTTTGTTATTACGAAAATATGCACGTTTCCTCACGATATTTTCCTTCACCGCTGAGCACCATAATTGTGCACTTAGAATTAATAATATCATCGGTGCCGGCACCGGGGATCGATCTCAGGTTGCTCAAGTATATTGAATTAAAGCAAGCGCCCGGATAATGAGCTACCTTCGATGTAGAGTGATTGAATATTTATTTATTTCCTTAAAACATGCAAATGTCTTTAAAATATTACAAAGTTATAAATCTGCAACTGTTGAGTTTCTTGCCGGTTTCTTCTCAACAGAAACTGCTTTCCGAACCGGTGGTAACTTACGAACGTATTAATTTTTATGAAAAATTTTTGACATTTCATAAGAACGCGCAAGCGTCTATGTGAATAAATATATTTTTGATTTTGATTTTTATTTTTTATTTTGCATCTGCATAATTTTAACTAATTATTCAAAATAATATCTAAATTCATGTACGTAATCACATTTCCTGGTTCATTTGTACTAATTTTATGTTTTACTAGCTAATGTGTGCGTTGTAATGCGGTTTTATTTTATAATTTTATAATTTGCTTCAAGTACACAGTGTAAACAAAGAATACACATTTACATTATAGATTAAATTTAAGTCAACGACTTTTTCGCTAACTTAAACTTGGAATGGTATTTGTTAACGAAATTTAAGAACTATTTACAGCTCACGGTTCATAGCACCACCGGATTTGCTTACTCTAAAGAACTGATATTAAACTTCAGACATGTACTTTAAACTCATTTAACACAACATTTCTTGTACTAAACACATATCGCGGCAATCTAGCAGATTAAATTAATTATTCACTATCATTAAATGTTACGCTGCCGTCATCATGATGCTTATTCCACTGAAATATTTTGCCGAAAGCTTTGCCGAGACTGATTACCCATCGTTGTGCGGAAAACTTTATAATTTTGTCAATTAGATTTACATAATAGCCTTTAGGCTATGGCGATTGCCATTATATTTGGACACACCACTCCTCAGGCTCAACATAAATATATATCTAGTTTTTATTGTCCTCACAATGTCCTGGAAATGCCTTTTATACCAGCCAAATACTTCTACTATATATATGTACTTCGTGCTAGTAGATTATTTCATTCTTTCACGCGCCAGTCAGGTTAGGATTTTGCTGACATAAGTATAATCAATATGAAAAGAAATGTAACAAAACAATTCTATAAGCAATAATAGTTTTCATCACATTTTTTGCCTAACAAGGTTTTATTTATGTACGTAAGGTACATTTATAAGTGAAAACTTTAATTGGCATTCGTCGTTATAAGAAATAAAAAAAAAAAAACCAGCTGAAAACCTGAAAACTTTCCGAAAATCAAATAAAATAAATATATGAAACATAGTACCATATAAAAACAAAACGAAACATCATTAGGACACCCATCGTTGTGACCATAACTCGGGTGCTTTTATTAAAGTCTGTTAGCAGCCTCAATTTGTTTAGAACAAAAATACTCCAAACTAAAAGGTGACTTTATTAAGAAACTCTATAGTAGCGAACTATTCGGCTACGTAGGCAATTTGTTAATTAATTTCGAGAAACGAAAAGGGAGCGAGACGAAAGAGGGAAGAGAGACGGAGGCTTCCGCCCACGGGGGCTGCGGCGCTTATAAGGGCGCGCTGGGCGGGAAGATCGTTTAGTGCTTGAAGTAGACCAAGTAAGCAAGGAGCCTTACGTCGACGCCTCAGGGGGTGCTGCACGTGACAATGGCAACTTTCAGGTTCGTTTTTCCCGTTACTTACATTAATATTTTACATTTTTTGATTGTTTTAGTGTTACTTAATTACGACAGAACTTTTCACAAGCTTATAGATAGGTGATTAATTTTCTCTGTAAAAAACCTTATTCGAATTAGTGTATCCTTTCGTTTTTTAACCTTAGAACTATTTCATGCGTAATTGATAATTACTCTGTGATAACAAAAATATTTGTTTTATGTTATCTTTTATAAGAGATAAATCCCGGACAACTCCGTGAAAGCAGAGTTTGAGTTGCTTTATTTTGTAATTAACCAACGCTGTAGGTATCGGGTCGAGACGATCAAGCACAAAGCAAATAAAAACCAGCCAAGTGCGAGTCGTACTCGCGCACGAATGGTTCCGAACCATTATCTATAGAAAGGCAAAAAAAAAAAAAATCAATAAATATGGGCCCACTTAAATATTTTTTAATTCTGTTTTCTAGTATTTGTTGTTATAGGCAACAAAAAATCATCCTAAAATTGCAAATGTCTATCTATCACGATTCATGAGACACAGTCTGGTGACAGACAGACAGGCAGACAGCAGAGTCTTAGTAATAGGGTCCCGTTTTACCCTTTGGGTAAGGAACCCTAAAAAGTTGCTTTATTGTTTCTATTGAATATACAACAGTTTCATATAGTTTTTTTTATATATACATATATACTTTATTTAATATATACATAATAGTAGGCTTTTTGTAGTAATTACAATACTTAGTTATTCAGATCATAGTGTGGTCTCAAAATAAAATAATAAATACTGTACATACGATTTTAAATCCAACAAAAGGAAGTTACAATTGCTAGTAGATGTAATTCCTTTGTCATACTAAGGTAGACTGTATTTTATTTAAATGAGGAAACGATTTTTTTTGTCAAAAATGATTTATTTATTTGGCGGCCGACATAAAGCAGATCCACTGTAGTTGTAATGATATATTACCCTAAACATGCTAATTAAATTTCATGTAAATTAGATTTAACAACCCGTGGAAGCAAGGTAAACATGCCAGAACATAAAAAAAAATTGTTGTTTCAAAAACTTAATTATCGTAATTGTAAGGATGTTTATAATATGCCGAGACTTTAATATCCGCATCAACTATCTATTATTGTATTCGAGCTTGGTAAACAAAACAGAATGGAAATATAAAAATAAAGATTTCCGCACTATTATAAGAGCTTATCTGAATTTTTGTCGTCGCTTATGTTGCTAAGTCTTTGTTAAGAAGTTTAGTTACTTCATCAATAACGGCCAAGTGGGGATTTTCATCCAAGCTCCCGGAAAAGTGTTGAGATTTAATATTCAAACTTTTCTCTGTCCTTAAACGATCGTAAAATTACACAGGAATGCCTTAGGCGTTTAATAAGTTGCATCCAAAGTAAAGTACAACCTATACAAGTCCCGCTGCTGGGCAAAGGCCTCCTCTATACAGAGGGTATCAGGCCATAGTCCTCCACGCGGCCCCACTGCGGATTGGCGGACTTCACGTATCTTCGAAAAATATTTTTTTTATTATTATTTCGAAAATATCCAGGTTTCCTCACGATGTTTTCCTTCACCGCGGAGCACGTGATAAGTCAGCACTTAAAGTTAAATACTTCATTGGTGCCGGCACCGGGGATCGAACTCAGGTTACTCGGTATATTGAATTAAAGGCAAGCGCCCGGACACTGAGCTATCACGGCATCCAAAGAGTACTTTTATATATCTGAAACTTTTATATATCTGGTTGCATCGCTGAGGGGAATCGCTTCTCGGGCTGGGCCGGGTGCGAGAGTACCTCGATGACCTGGACGACCTCGATGACCTCATAACCGCTCCGGGTAGTTGTTAGTCGCCTCGTTCTAATTGCTAACGGGACTAATCGGAAGTACGCCAATCTATAAATAAAACGCAAAGCCCACGGAATCTCTATTTATTGATAGATTTTTCTTTTGTACGAGGCAATTTGTATCGACGACTGGCAGGCGAGGTTGGCCGTTCGTGGGTTCGATTCAAAGTAAAAGTAACAGCCAATTTTTGTGGGTAGTTCTTCTATACGAAATTTGTGTAGGTATGTAAAACGTTTCTACGTCTGCAGCCCTTACAAAATCCTGTAGTAATGGCAAAAACAAAAAAGACCTTTGCGCTTCTTCCATACACCTTTGAAGTAAAAAATTGAGTGGTTTGCACTTACATATTTGAAATAAAATTGGTTTAAACACTCACTTTGTTTTACAAACAAAAAACGGTACATACCATTATCTAGACAAAGGGCAAAAAAAATCATTTCTGTTGTATGGGAGCGTCACTTAAAATTTTAGTATTTATTGATATAGCGGCAACAGAAATACATTATCTGTGAAAATTTCAACTGCCTAACTATGACAGTTCATCTCAGTTCTGGTGACAGACGGACGCACGGACAGACAGACAGACAGACAGACAGCGGATTCATAGTAATAGGGTCCCGTTTTACCCTTTGGGTAAGTTGCGTTATTATTAAACAAATGGAAAATCTATTACCTCTATAAAGAATTACAAGGGCCGTTGGAATACTAAGAATAAACCAGAAAGAATTTACAGTTCGAAAAGTCAAGACCTTTAAGTCGAGACAATGTCAGGTAACGTTTAATTCTTTGGATAAAGCCCAAACGGATTCGCATCTGATGTTGCTATGCGACAACCTATTCTTAATGTACATTGACACCTAATTCAAATTGGGGGGATTGGATTACACAGGTTTCTTTTTCTAAAATTAGACCAAGGAGTCGTTGACATTTCATTTCTTTGTCTTGAATAAAATATCAAAACTGAAATACGCGGATTATTCGAGAAGTTTTTAGTAAGAACAAAATGTATTGTACGTAATATGTTCTTTTTACATTCTTCATTCTCATTTGAATATGCGCAGGGAGTATTTCACAGCTTTTAAAACGATTAAAAAAAGATTCCCGTGGGAAGATGAAAAACAATCCCCTGAGTTCATCAGCGGCCTTATCAGAGGTCTTCTTTACATCATTATCTCTAATGCTCCAAGCTGCATTTGTCGGCATATCGTTGTTCGATTCTAATAAGGCTCGGTTCAGACTTATAGCTACTTATTACAATAGAAAATAACATTTCTTATTCACACTTCGATTTAACAAATATTGCAGATAACTCGTGAATCTCAAAATGATCAAAAATTTTTCAGAAGTTAGGATTTAGATAATTGTTGCGAATTTCTAATAAGAATATCTATTTACAGTTATAATCCTAGCACTTTTTAATATTCTTGTAATTATGCTTGTATGAATACATATCTCTTTTATTAACGCCTTATGTGGTAAGTTTATGATTTAAAAAATAGTAAAAACATTGATATATAAAACAAGTTTAGTTAATAAATAATCCTCTTGTCATAGCGTAAGGTTCCAGACAGGTGAGATTTTCTTACTTTACTAGTTATAATAGGAGTGATGTAGATAATTCAATTACTTTATGAAAATTTAACAATAATGTTTAATTACTTCATGGGTTAAGTACGAAATAATTATGAATTACTTGATAAATCGTTTTGTAATTTGCGACATCACAGGGTATAATACTACCTAGAAATATTTTAATAGTTAAACATCGTTAACACACGAAATAATTAACCATACAGTTATATTAAAAAGTTTCAAAGATTAAAAAAAAATAAAGAGTTTCAAAGAGTTCAAAAAGACGCGATTTACCCAAAGCTATTATGTTCAAATAAAAATAACAAGCGCAAGTAATCCAACCTCAGTCGTCGTTGCAATACATTGTAAGCGAATTCACGAGAACCGAAAGAAGGATCCAATTAAAGTTGCCGTCTTCTTTATTACCGAATATATCCACGGCATTGCGAACGCCCGCGTAACATTCAGCTGCAAATGTCCCTATCTCAAAACTCAAATGGACTCACAAGTCCTGTGAAAAATTAGGTACATACGTATAAACATTGAAAGAACATTAAAACATGTAGAAAAAGTACGAAAAGATTGTCGTCGCTGTGGGAATCGAACCCACGTCTTCGGCATTCGCATTAAGTGCAGAGATTAGCACTATAAAAAAC
Source organism: Iphiclides podalirius (assembly GCA_933534255.1). Lineage (NCBI taxonomy): Eukaryota > Metazoa > Arthropoda > Insecta > Lepidoptera > Papilionidae > Iphiclides > Iphiclides podalirius. The sequence continues at coordinate 2,167,054 of OW152830.1, read as the reverse complement.
TTTAAAATTTAAAATTTATTGAAAGAACATATTTAACCTTAAAAATATGGACATTGACTGCCAATTATAACTTCCAAGATGATGACGCAACGAGTCTAAATAGAGGTAAATCGATTTTTGATGTGGAGCTCTTGTTATATTAAACAGTTTGTCCATATGACATAGTTAATACTACCGTACCTCAATCTTCTGCAGTTTTATAGTAAACTGACTGCTAACATAGGTCTTGTTCTTAAACACCTGTTTAATATCAAGATGTTTAATCCTTACGATGTAAACGGTTGGTGTCCTCTTATCACAGAGGTTATTTTAGTCCAAATGCGAAGGTGTCAATATGTGGAGTAAATTTGGAAGACAAATTATGTGATAATGGTACCAAAGGGGGTGGGGCCTAATAATGATTGTCCACTTTAAGAGATATTTTTTTTGCTAAGAAACATTTGTATCTCGGTTTTTTCTAATTTTTCTTCCAAGGATCTGTTAGGGGGTATTAACGTTTGAATGGAATCTCGACATTGGCGCATGAAGTCACGGGTAAAAGCTAGTTATATAGCGTGTCGTTATAACCGCGACAGTAAATGAACACACATGTAGAGGATAACTTTTAAAATTGTACTAAGCATTTACATTCTTTGAACATAAATATTTACCAAGTTATTAAATTTTACAAAACAAACATTTTTATAACACCTTTTTGTATGAAACTGTAATGTAAAGTTCACAAAGCCCAAAGAGAATGTAGTCACTACGTTTACAACAAAGCCTTTGAATTGGTTAAATGAATTTAAAAGAGATAAAATATACTGTTAGAAGGAGAGACTTGTACAACGTTGTGGCAACGAATGTAAACGTCTCTGAATGTAAATGTAATTATGGATTTATTTAACATTTTAAATTTATTATGATTATTTGCAAGTAACGTTAGACGTGTGTATTAAAAATATATTTTTTTTAATAAAAATATCCTTAATTCTTTACCCTCTACTCTAAGAGTAGTTTTGGCGTGAAATCGTAACAAACAAACTTACATTGACATTTATATTATTATATAGTAGGGATTTATCAGAAACTGTCCAAACAAAGATCATGATGGGTGGGTTAACACTCGATTTAAGTAAGATCAAAATAAATGTTTTCGTTTTTTCGATGTTCTTGTTTACGAAATTAACTTGTTTTGTTTATCCAATTGCTTGTTTATAATTTGAAGGTTACAATCGGGGACTCATTATTGCAATAAGATCGTTAAAAAAATAAAGAGCCTTTAACTTGTTTCATTAAGAGAATGTGCTAAACGAGCGAGTGTTAACGGTGTGAAAACTGAAACTAATCTGATATTATATTATGTGATAGTCATCACTGTTTTCGTGTGCTCTAATTTTCGGCAGAATGCTGTGGAGGGTTGCAACTCTGTTCGCAATGTTGATGACGGGCGCTACGTCCCAATTATACGACGAGGGGCCTCTGAGAAGTGTCGGCCCTGACGCGTTGTTTCAAGTAAGTGACTCTCATCTCCGGGTCTGTTTCTACTTATTAAAAAGCGTCTTAACATTTTAAACGATATTTTTATTATTATTCTGAGTATTTTTAATTCACAGTTGCTATTGAACAACATTTTTTTTGTAATTGCACTATCTACATTGGTAGCCAAAAGGTACAGAAGACTCTCGGCCATTGAAGTTTTAAGTAGGACTGAATTGCAAAACATTATCCAATGATGATAAAGAATGAAGTGTCTTCAATTTTCTATCTAATTTATCTTTTTTGCTTCGAGAGAAATGATAGTTACTATTCAGGTCGAACTGCACTATTTGAATACCATTTTTTTTAATGTGAAAAGTTGCGAAGCGAGCAGGTGGTTCACCTGATGTTAAGTGAATACCACCGCCCATGGACATCTGCTATACCCGAGGGTTTGCAGATGCGTTGACAACCTTTTGAAAATTGGGCTCCAGCTACCTCACTCACCAGACGGAACCCGGAAGTATTATACTTCCACTTTACGCCGGTCTTCTATGAGGTCGTGGTACTTACCCGGACGAGCCTGCCCATTCGTGCAACAGCTGAGGCTGCTGCGTGGCCCTACCACCATGGTATTTCTATTAAAATATTTTTAAATAAAGGATGCACGTAGGAACTGCAACCTGCTTTGGATCTGATGTACCTAACCCTAAATAGTTCTTCCGACATCTTCCATCATGAGAGATATAAATAAATTAATGGTGTTCTCTTGGTTCGGTACAGCCGTCATAGCTCGTGATAGCTCAGTGTCAGGTCGCTTTTAATAAAATATGCTCCGACTAAAACCGAAATATCCCGGACTGTGACTGTGAATACACTAATACTATCTGTACAAGGCCTTCGTTCAGCAGCGGGACACATGTAGGCTGTTGATTTACTTGACTTCTACTTGTTTTCTGGTTGGGCAGGAGGGAACCTATTTTGACGCGGTCCCGCACGCCCACGAGCAAACGTCGGAGGACGCGGACAAGGATGTTTTAGGGCAGACAGATGGGGAGAGGGCTCTGCTGCTGTTGAAGATCATTCAAGCACTGCGAATGCGTAACGAGAATACTCGACTTTACCAAAGGTGCGGTATAACTACCTTAGTTTAAAGCCATGGGAAACTGAACGCGTCTTGTTCATTTATTTACCTTGTTGTCCCTTCAATGCACTACGTATGGAGTATTTAAAGCATTTTCCTGTATCAGCCCTTTGCTCGCTTATTGATACGACTTCACAATTATACGTACAGACGTTACACGTTCACTGCCAGACTGTTTTGGCAAGCGGGCGGGCCAACTTATTCACAATGATTACCGCCGCCCGGGGGTTGCACAATACGTTTCTATCCCAGGATAGGCCCCGGTCACCTCACTGGGCGGCCGTGGTACCGGACGAGCCTGCCCATTCGTGCAACAGCCGATGCTGCTGCGTGGCCTTACCTCAGAAACTAAATCACAAACGACGTTTAATTCACCCGATTGGTCATGTACGATCGATCCGTCGCGTTCCTGTGTATTGGAAACCAGGCGTGATAGAGCGTTTCGTTCGCAGAGCGATACCGGAGTCGTTAGACTACGTGGACGCTGTACAGAGCGCGCCTGACGGGGAACAGCCGGCCGACGGGAAGGCGTTGCTGGTGGCGAAGAGGTTGAACGGCGGAGCGGAGCCAACAGCCACCGCGAAACCCACCAGCTCCACCACACCGCAGGGGCGGTGGAAGGCAAATAAAGGTGGGTTAACGGATCGTTTACATGCAGCTTCAGAAACTCGCGTTTATATTCCACTATTGCGCGTATCTAGGGTGAATTTGGGCCATAGATGTCGATCTCGAGAATATATTTCATTAAGACAGCAAAAAGAAAAAATTTTAGTAAAAATGCATGGGAAGACATTCGTGTAGCTCAGGAAAGAAAAATAAAATATTTATTATAAAATTTATATTACCCATGTTAAATAATAAATTCTAATATTCTGATTTTCTTTCTTTTTTGAAGTTTTTACGAAGATTATATCCTTCGTAATAAAAAAATTGCCACAAGTACTTTTTCTTCATCACTCATCAAACTTCTTAAAAAAGTAAAGATTTCTTTATTTTAAATTAACTAAGCTCGTTATTTCTACTTATGCTAAGTGAACCCAACAAACAAATGACTGTACTGTGAGGTTTTTATATTAGTTAAAACAATGACATGCGGGTGTTCCCGTTTAATGTATTTTTTTTCAATTAATATAATTTTACAGGTACACACATAATTTGCTACTTCAAACTGTGCAGTATTCGGGCGTTCCGCTAAATAACCGAAGCAATGAAGATAAAAGAAACATGCAAAATAATCACGTGATATACGGATTCATTCATAGTGTAATACCTTGTCATGAATCGCTTACAATACAAAGATTTTTTTCAGATGCATTCGATATGTAATAATTCCATATACATTAAACAAATAACATTCCATAGAATTCTTAGTGATTAAATTGAATTAAATTTTATTGCTAAATTAACGTTAGTCATTTCGAAGTTAGATCTAGGTGAGTTACCTTTTCAAAGATTATTAATCTTCCTTCTTAATGCATGGAGTTTTAAACTATTCGCGGAATAAATCATCTAAAATGTATAATACAGTTAATTCGTTGCTGCTGTATTGTAACATTATGATTAAATGATTTTTGAATCAAGGAGCTTCTTTCATTTGTCACAATATTGAGCAACCATCCCGATACAAATTTAATTTTTATTGAGAACTAGTTTACCTACAATGTATCCCTGGATCTAAAACTTAAACGCCGTAGGTATATAACGTGTTTAAATTGAATTCCACGTACCCAGGGTATATTCCGACACTATAAAGGAGGAAATGTTCATATGGAACATGATACTATAACTAAGTTTAGAAAAAAAACACTGATTTTCTTTAACTAGTGCAGAAATGTCTCCAGTATGATGAATGATCAACACTGTAGTCTTTAGGTATCAGTCGGTTAAATCCAACAGCAATAATGCAAATGCCTCAATAATTATATTTACGAGATGAAGCAAACACTAGTCTAAATACCGGCATCCAAAAAACATCAGGCAGATCCAAATGCTCAGAAAACCTACGTAAAGCGTAAACAATTAGTTAATGGACATGCAATGCGATCACTCAAATGTTAAGCAATGATTCAACCGAAATTCAGGCGCATCAAAGCTCACTTAGCTAAATTATTACAATCACAGCGCAGACATGTAATGAAAACGAAATAATAATTATAAATAAATAATCATTTAATATGCTTGAAATTTGACAAGGACTGAGGACATCCTGGCGACTCTAAACTAATTGATAATAAAAAAAAATCAAAATAACTTTAAAATACTTTCAAAGTGATAAATATTATCATATAAAATACTAAAAATAATTATCAACTTGGTGAGACTAACATTTAAATTTGCTTATTTGGATTATAATTTTAAATTGTTATCTATGCCACATCATTATGTTCTATCATCAAAGGCAGTTAAGACTTCTAGCCGCTGGTGTGGAGGCAAGTTGGATGACGGCGCAAATACGGTCCCGCCAAAAAAGCTGATAATCCGACGTCTCCTCGCTATCCGCAACTGCAATTGTCACCTTCGGATGAAGTGTTTTCAATGCAATATTTAAAAAAAAAAACAAAGTAGATAGAATAAGACCAGCTCAGTGACCAGCAGAGGCGAAAAACATCATTTTCATCCATTTATCTACAAAGAATTTTCATTTCATAATGATCATAGAAACTATGAAAATTAATATTATTTAAAATAATTAATCATAGGATGTTTCTTTTTTTAAGTAGTTTTCTTTTCAATTTATTTTAAAACCATTCAAAAACCTTCACGGGTTTACTTATAGCAGCTCCCCCAATTCAAAACTATGAGCTAGCAAAGTAATCAATGCAATATAGGAACAACGGAAGCAACACTCGTCTACATGACAGCGATTTCCTTTTAAGCCACCATAAAGTACCTAGCCGCAACAGCAGGGCTCACAAATTAACTGGACACCAGCACGCGCACCGTATTCTACCATATTGTTACTACTTATGCCACCTGCCTATTTATATCTTCGCTGTTCCACAAATGGGCAGGTCCGTTCGGGAAAGTACCACTACGCACAGAAGACGAAATGAGAGTGGTGGAATAATATTTCTACGTTTCGGCTGGAGTGAGGAAACCGGGCGTCTTTATAAAAAGGTGACAATGCATCTGCAACCCTACGGGTGTTGCCAGTGTGCATGGGTGAATGTTATAACTTAACATCAGGTGAACCTCCAGCTCGCTAGCCAATCTCGCTCTAATAAAAATTACGCGAGGCCACACTGCGCGGCGTTTAAAAATTCCGTCAACATTATAACAAGACATGTATGTACACATAATGTAACAGATCATATAAGACATATGATAGGGAAAGAGATAGCAGTCTATAGAGTTGCATTTGAAGTACGCTAGCGACAGCTAGAATCGGACCGAACAGAGAAATTACACCAAATTTATTCACATATCCCTATCATAGTATTTGTACTCATAAAAAGGGCAGTGCACTCAAAAGGAAAACTGGGAACCTTTGGTGAGTGCGCTGGGCTGGGAAGCGGGCAAATACAGTCGGTCGCCGACTGCGCAGCCCCGCTGTATCTCCAGGGCGCGCACACGCCACAGCCTCACCGCCCGACTCAGCCCCATAGACGAACGGAGGGCCAGCATTAATGATGAAACTCGATCAACTCCCCCACTAAGACGTTCGATCACTTCTGATGTCATTAACAGACGTTGACTTGACGGTTAGAGTGAGCGATTTAAATTTAGAAGGCGCAATGCAACGAAACTGCTTGGAGAGGACAGTTTTGAATAATTAGGTTGTCTACTTCATATAAAAGAATAATGAAATGAAAATAAAGTTTGGGCCGAGGCTTGAATGGGTTGTTTTAAGTACCGTAGTTGTCGACTCGTTAGAAGTATAACTGACGACCATAAGCACTTATCTTCCATTACACTTCCGTAATTTATTTCTGTAGTGCCAGGTGGCAGTTTTGATCATGCAGGATTGGGTAGGCCCATCCGGGGAAGTATCACGGCCTCACAGAAGGCAAGGGTGAAATCGAAGTACTGTATTTTCACGTCCTGTGCGAGGAGGCTGAATATTGTAAAGGTTGCTCAAGCGTCTGCAACCCCCAAGGTTTTGCAAGTAAAGTAACAGCCTATACATTTCCCACTGCTGGGTAAAGGCCTCTTCTGTACAGTGGTATCAAGACATATTGACTACGCGGCCACTGCCGATTGGCGGACTCACATACTTTTATTCTTCTTCAGTTTTTTTGTTATTATTTCTAAAATTTGCAGTTTTCATTAAAACATGTAGAAAAAGTACGAAAAGATTGTCGCCGCTGTTGGAATCGAACCCACGTCTTCGGCATTCGCGGCTCGGCTGAGCTAAACGGCTGATAGCCACAGCGACGAAACTCTTAACGTCTTCTTTCGATATTGTTATTTAGCATTTGAAGCAATGCTTGGGGCATCTATTGTTATATCCTTTCCAGCATACAAACAATTTCGAATATCGTTTTATCTGCCGTTTAGCTCAGTGGCTAGACCGTCAGGCCGCGAATGCCGAAGACGTGGGTTCGATTCCCACAGCGGCAACAATCTTTTCGTACTTTTTCTACCTGTTTTAATGTTCAATCTTAAGTGCAGAGATTAGCACTATGAAAAACTTAAAAAAAATATATAAAAAATTAATTTTCGTCATGTTTTTTAATTCAGCACTTAAAATGACAATTTTATTGGTGCCGGTACCGGGGATCGAACTCAGGTTGCTATCACGGCTCAGTTCGGTCCAGCGGGTCTTGTAGGATAGTCACAACGCCTTAGGCGTTGCAAAAGCTTCGGCAACCTTCAAAAATGTATGGCGGTAATCACTTCACATCATTGTTCGCTTGTCTGCTTTTCACATAATTAACAAAATTTCATAAAAATGGCAGGATAATACGGGGATATCGAGTAATGCGTTAGTTCACCAAAGCCCATTTTGCTAGTACCCCCTGATAAATTCGGACTGAGAGAGCCACTGGCAAACTTTAGCTATAAAACTTACGAAAGACGGTTTGTCGCGATGTATCCTAGTTAGCTTTGCATGCAGCTTACTAAGATACATCGCGACGTAAATGCAAAGGAAAATTTCAAATTCAGTATTTTGTAAACTGGCACCGTTAAACGAGAATGTTGCTGAAAACTTAAATAAAAGACAAAAAACCGTTCGGGGTACCCGTCATCAACAAAATGGGTCGTATCTAGCAATCCGGTGTTGGAAGAGGGATATGTCAAGGAGACGCGGAATAAATTCCTACGTAAAGTATAAAGACATTATAAACCCTACCACAGCTTATCTATGGTAAGGCCACGCAGCAGCCTCGGCTGTTGCACGAATGGGCAGGCTCGTCCGGGTAAGTACCACGACCTCACAGAAGACCAGCGTAAAGTGGAAGTATAATACTTTCGCGTTTCGTCTGGTGAGTGAGGTGGACGGAGCCCAATTTTCAAAAATGTTGTCAACGCATCTGCACACCCTCGGAGGTAGCAGAAGTCCATTGGCTCGCTTAACAACTTTTCACATAAAAAAACAGTTGACAATACGCAAATAAATGTACATTTATTCGCGCAAATGAAAGGCAAGATAAAATAATCGTACAGCTTTTAATTTGTTAAAGTACAATCCCGATGGCACCGCGTGAAGGCACGTCCGTCGCCGTCTTGGCGTCACATTCAACTCCTATATACACATCACGATAGCCTAGAGCATAATATAGCACAGAGTCGTCATTGTGACGAATCAATGCGAACAACACGTTTACGATTTCAAGTCCATACGCGTAACACATAATAAAACACGTCAACGAAGGCTTTTTTTTTTTTAAATTAAAAAACATTGCCCTCACTTTAGGATAACATTATCCTGTGTTGTAAGGATGTTTTTACAAACATAAATTTCACTTGGACAAACACCCAGATGCGAAACAACTATCTGTGGGTCACACAAATAGTTGTCCCGTGTGGGGATAAAACCCACGACCCCTGATGCCGAAGCCAATACCTTGGCAACTGCGCCACGGAGTCATCAAAAATTGTTAAAAAACATTTCATTTGAATGACGCCCATCGTACTAATAACTACATGTATAGACTTGAAATCGAAAACTTAATACTGACTTAAAATAATAAATTAAATTTGTACGATGAATACGTATCATTTCATAATCACACCACATTGTGTAATCAAATGTAATAAGCTTCGGTTGCCTCTTAATACATATTTTCATCTTATATTACGTAACAATGCATATCGTAACAATGCATATGCAGATAAACCGTAAAAGGCGTTTAACAACTCAACTTATTTAACAAACTTTAAAACTGTAAAATAGCGGCAAACTTTTCTGCTATTATTTATACACAAAATGATAATTACGTATATGGTGCTTGTAATACAACCTAAGGACATGTGAAGGTAGAATTTTAATGTAAAATATATAAATGTAAAATATAAAAATGAACTCATAGACTTCATAGATAACTACTAAAACAGATAAATAAGTACTATTGTCTGTCGGCAGATGGAATGAAATAAAAAGCTAACTAACAAAACCCACCAATGTTTAGCATTCAGTAAACGTCCTAAGGTTCGATTAAAATATTATTACTATTAAAAATAAGAATTAGTAGAAATTCGGTATGATATGAATCCGTGTGCACAGAATTTGGTGTTAAACAATATCGAATTGAGAGTAAAAAAGACGGGATGAATACACTGTATCGATTAACGCAAAAAGGGTCGATTCTTAACGGGGTTTGTACAGTCGACAATAAGATATAATAATCAAAAGGCTCACTAAGTCGACGACCACATTTCCAGATAGGGTTGTTACTTAGTCCAATAGAGTTAGATTCTTTTTAATATGAAGTCTACGCATAATAAATTCTCGACTAAGACAATCGTTTAATACAATTATTATAAATCGTTATTAGTTTCTTTCTTCGCACCGCATACAGCAATAGCAATAATATTAAATAAATAGAGATTGTCCACATTTCGATAAGGCATAGTATTGGTCCGATTTTTCGAATAAATAACTTTTTTAAGTGTTACATTTTTATAAATCTACCGTTCATTAACCGCCAACTATTACTAAAGCAATATTTCAAATTTATCTTTTTACTAACAATAACGTATTCTTTTACAGTATTGATGATAACGTTTCGCGTTAAATGATCACAAAACGAATGAAACGTTTCAAGAAACAAATAAATAATTGTTATAACAATTAGCGATAAGAATATCCCTTATTATTAACAGCATTAAACTTCGATGCAAACTAAGGCACTTCGTGTAAATAATCTCACATTCCAACATTGAAATGGGTACATTAAAACCAACCTAAAATATCTCTTACCGGATTTTCTTAAACGGAAATTCTTAAACGCTTTCAATAGTATCGAAAGTAGAATGCCAACCAAAAAGAACATCATCGAAATATATATACAAAGTTAGTCAATGCGACAATAACTTAATCCATCACTAAATTGCACTTTTGTACATACTTATCCCATAGAGAAGGATAAAAAAATGTGATGACAATTCGTAACAATTATTAAGGCAACGTTGGACCGAGTCCAGACGTTGTCGACAGTCGTTTGAAGGCGCGAACTTTTTACACGGGGAAGGTAGGGAGGTGCGGAGGGTAGAGGGAGGGGCATGAGGGGGGATGGGGCAAGGGAGGGGAGGGGAGGGGAGGGGAGGGCGGCTACGCGCGCGCCGAGGCGGGGTGGTACGTGATGACGTTGTGCGCGTGCGTGAAGGGCGGCACCGGCGAGAGGGAGGAGGGGGAGGAGGGGGAGGAGGGGGAGGCGACCGGCAGCTGCAGCGCCCGGCTCTTGCCGCCCAGCGTGCAGCGTGTCGTCACCCCGCTCTCCACCTCCACGGCCAGCTCCTTGCCAGTCAATCTGTTGGTGGTGGACCAAAAATTTTCTATTAAGTAAAAGTTACGATGTAAAAGAAGATACAGGAAGACAAGTTGAAAAAGTGATTTTCAATGATGTGGGTGGGGTACTTACGCGCTGAACCTGTGCGCGAGCACGCCGAGCAGCTCGCCGACCAGGTCGGGGTTCGACTCCCGCGGCGGCACCAGCCCCAGCACCAGGTCGTTGCGGGCGCTCGGCACGCTGATCACCACCAGCTGCGCGTCGCTGCTCATTACTCGGACGGCGCCGACCTGCAACGGTGCAATAAGAGATGTTGGCGTTTAGTGTATCCGGCTCTAAGGACCAATCGGTTAGAGTAAACATTGAACAATCGACTTGCACATTAAATAAATTGAGTCTGCAAATAGGTTACGTTTAGCGATTGTATGTTGACCGAACTTTCATAATAATATTTATCTAGTAAAATTTGGAGCTAAGGTAATGGTAACATTTTTGTCAATGCAGAAGAGAAAGGACACTCGCCTCTGTGATGGGCGTGGGCTTCTTAAGCAGCTTGAAGGTGCCCGAGTCCAGCTTGCAGATGGCGGTGTCGGTGACGAGCAGGCATCGCGCGGCGAGCTTGTTGTAGCGGTTGAACTTGTGCACCCGACAGGAGAACACGGCGCGCCCCAAGTGCTGCGACCGCTGCAGCCCGCTCAGCGCAGTCCGGTACACGGCTGTGGGTGAAATTGAAATGTTATTCCGTCGATGTATAATGGTCGTTCGTTCAATCTATCTTAAAAATCAACTACGGTTCCAAGCTACTCGGGAAAGGAATTGGCGTGCAACTCCTGTTCACAAACATTATAGCACAGAACGGCCAGAGGATTTCTTAGTTTTTTTACAATGACAAAATGAATAGAGTCCGTGTTAAAGTGTGTCCACGAGAAGCGATCTGAGGGGTTAGGAGGCGGGTACCGGCGCGGTCGTCGTAGTCGTCGAGGGCGAGGTAGTCGCCGCGCCAGAGGCGGTGCGCGCCCCAGTGCGGGCGGCGGCGGGCGAGCGCGCTGGCGGCGCAGATCTTGAGCTTGAGCTGCGGCCACTGCGCGCGCGGCACCGGCCGCAGCACCAGCCAGGCGCGCCAGCGGCGGTGCGCGCCGCGAACTATGGCCACGGCCAGCCCGCGCGGCGCGCCGCCCCACTCGCGCACGGCGCCGCCCTCGCGCACCTGCCGCTGCAGCCCCGCCACCCAGCGCCGGCAGCGGTACCGCCTGCGCAGACAGCGGATTATTCAATTACTTCTTCTTTTCCTTCTTCCATTGGCGCTACAGCCCTTGTGGCTATTGGCCTCTAATAACTACATGAAACAAATCTGAAACTCTTTTGGTCTTTTTACTAGATTTTGTTACGGGAATGGGCAGGTCCATTCGGGTAAGTAGCGCGACCTCACAGAAGACCAGCGTGAAGGGGAAGCGTTATATTTCTGCGTTTCGTCGGATGAAAATTTTTGAAGTTATACTTCTTTAGGCGCCTAATGAAAAAATGATGAGAGTGAAATTTTAAGATGTAACACAAAAGTCACACCTTTGAAGCTGCCCGCTAAACCGGTAGATGGCAGCATATCACATCTCATCCACTTCTCAGTAAAAAGTATAGATGGCGCTTTCATTATTTTATTATATTAAAAGTTGACAACGTGTCTACTACACGAGGATTACTGCAAATGTCAATGGGTGTTATTTATCACTTAACACTGAACCACCAGCTCGTTCGCCACCTTCTCAGATAAAATGCAACGGCACCCACTTCCAGGCGTTGAAGATGAGCAGCGCCGCGCGCATCTTGCGGTAGCGCGCCCTGGCCAGGGCGCCGCGCCACAGCTTCTGCAGCAGCACCACGATCGAGGGGATCAGCTCGGCGCGAGCGGCTTCCAGGGCGTGCACGGTCTTCGCGCTCCTGCACCAACAGCGCCAGTCAGGTCTTATTCGAACAAGAGTAATTACAGGAAAAGATTTGTTCAAAGGCTCTGCTTATTCCTTAAGAGACCTCTTCCAGCGGACCCGTGACTGGAAATTGGTCACAAATTTTAGTAAATACTGTAAGTGTGCAAAAGAAAGATTCCCCGAGCGAGTTCTACAATCTCCCCTCGTTTAGATGCGTCGAGATACAAGAGAGAACAGCGTATGGAGCTGACCTGATGAAGAGCTTGGTGTGTCCGAACTGCACGTCTGCGATGCCGAGGTCCCTCAGCAGCACCATGACGGCCTCCTTGGCGCCGGGCCCGCGGAAGTTGGGCCACGTGTACTGCGACAGCATCTTGTAGCGCTTCAGGAAGCGGTCGTAGCGCTGCCGCGACGCGAACCCGGCCCGGCGCACGCGCACGTTCTCCACCAGGCCCAGGTACGCCACCTGGTGTTTTGGGTTTTTCAGTAAAAATCTGGTAGAATAGGTGTCGCGGAATATTGTGTCTATGCGTTCCCGTGTTTCCGTTGGATACCACAGAGACGGGTGCGTGGGTTTTAGTGGGTAACCGTTTCTGATTGGGACTGCCACATACTTCTGCCCCTCCCGCGATCAGGTGGCAAGGGATCCGTGAATAATTTTTCCCACGTTTTTTATACGAGAAGGTGGCAAGCGAGCTGGTGGTGTACCTGATGTTAAGTGATAACCACCGCCCAGAGACATTTGCAACATCCGTGAGGGTTGCAGATGCGTTGCCACCTTTTAATAAAGCAGGCCCCGGCTACCTCGCTCGCCGGACGAAACACAAAAGTGTGACACACACTTCACACAGCCGGACTTGAACTGTGAAGACCGGTGAAGTCGTGGTACTCGCGGACGGACCTACCCACTCGTGCAACAGCCGTTGCGCGTTAATGAAACAAAATAATAGAACAGCCACGCCACCTGGTGGCGCACCAGCAGCTCGTCCCAGACGGAGGGCGACTGCACGGGGTTGGGCTTGACGCAGCGCACGTAGAAGGGCTCCTTGGTCTGCAGCCCGCCCACCAGCGCCGCCATCGAGTTGCGGAACAGCGTCGCCGCCGAGGGGGGCCGCTTCGACGTCTGCCGGTGGAAAGGGACGCCGTTGGACAACAGCTACAGCGCTCGCCTTAGATTCCGTTTAACCGAGCAGCCGCAGAGTGCTCAGCGGTGAATGTTTGTTCGTATGTTCAGAAGGCGAATGACTGGGTAGCGGAGTATTAGATCGAATCCCACACGGGAAGGATATTTCCGTGAACTCACACATAATTGTTCCGGATCTAGTTATTTTTACCCGAGGTACATTGACGTGATCAAGCCAACAGTTGATGGTAAACTTCCTAGCCAAATACGATTAACCACATGCAGTTCTGACCATACGTAGATGGGATAAGGACAGGAGAAAGAGAGAAGAGTCGAGAGGGCTATGGCACCTTCTGTATGTGCGTGGCGCCCTCGGGCCACATGGCGGCCAGGGAGCGGTTGGTGGAGGAGTGCAGCAGCCGCTTCAGGTCCTGCCACAGCGAGTCCTTGTTCTTGTCCATGAAGCCCGTGATGGCGTACGTCACCTCGCCCGCGTAGTGCCTGTGAGCACCAAATAAAATTACGACCAGGACCTAACAGAAGACAGGCGTGAAATAAAAGTGTTACACTTCTGCGCTTCGTAGTGAGGTAGCCGGAGCCCATTTTATTGAAAGGTTTTCTTTTTCTCTATATACTTTCTACCATTTTGTTCTAATATTCCCTACCACAACCCCCTAACAAATGACATGCAATAGGTACTTAAGAATTAGCCAGTGTGGAGGGCGTGGAGCCGCTCACGTTAGCAACTACTATCTGCTACCGGAGGCCAGAGCAAACTCCCCACTTATTCACCACCACTTGAGGGGTGCTGTGCAATTAGCCCCAGCACAGCGCCACTTCGATGCCAGGGACAGGTGCAACGTGGGCTCTTATCGGGTCCCCTTGGCGAGTGGGACCCGATAAGAGCCCAGCGCCCACCGCCCCATCTGGCGGCACTCACGTGACGCGGAAGTCGACGGCGTGCTTGAGCCGCTTGTCGGCCGGGCTGAGCTGGCGCGAGGTGTAGTGCTTGTGGCCGCTCAGCCGCGAGTCCATCGCCTGCAGCAGCTGCTCGTCAGAGATCTGGTGGAGGGCGTTGCCCACAATTACGTCAATTACACTCGACTTTATTTATTTATTCATGTGCTAGTAAAGTAGATAGACTTAGAATTTTAATTTTAATTAGAATTTACAAATTATATAATATGAAATAATGACATAAGTGTATCAATCAACGATAGATGTCAGTTGCACAAAGCCAAATAAATAAATCGGTCTCTAGGGGCACTTCGAGGAAGGAAAACGTCGTGTAGAAATCTGAACATTTTCGAAATAATAACAAAAAACATTTTCGAAAATACGTGAACTCCGTCATTCACAGGAAGGTCGCGCGTTGGACTATACCCTCTGTGCAGAGAAGACCTTTATCCAAAAGTTGAACATATATACAGCGTGTCGTTACCATCGCGACAATAAATGAACACACGTCTAACGCTACTTGCCAATAATCATAAAAAAATATTAACGTTAAACAAAATCCATAATTAAAAAAAAGTATTTTTCAAACAAACTAACTAAGTAAAAAAGAAAAAAAAATTGTAACATCCTATACAACTCGCGTCACAGCGTCGTATTACAAGCCTCTCCTTCTAACAGTATGTTTTGTCTCTTTTAAACTCATTCAACCCATTCATATGCTTTGTGACCTTTACAAATGAACTTTACGTTACGCTTTTATAGGTAAGGGTGTTCTAAAATTCTTTGTTTTGGAAAATTGAATAACTCTGTAAATATTGATGTTTAAAGAATTTAAATGTTTAATACACAACTTTAAAAAGTTATCCCCTATATGTGTGTTCATTTATTGTCGCGATGGTAACGACACGCTGTATACAGGCTAACAGTCTTCTTCGTTAAAATACGGAATATCATTATGAACCATCTCAACAATTAGAACCATTAAGTACCTTGGTGGGGTTAAGGCAAGCCTCGTCCATGATGGCGATGAGGCCCTTGTGGGGCGCGTCGACCAGGTCGCAGATGACGCGGTTGTTGAAGTACGGCACCGGCCGCCACTGGATGCCCTCGCGCGCGTACTCCTCCTGCTCCTGCTTCAGCACCAGCTCTGAACACCACACGCGCCATCAGATGTGTGAAGGTGGCAAGTGAGCTGGCCGCCCACGGACATTTACAACACCAATAGCGTTGCAGATGCGTCGACAACTTGTAATGGAGCGGGCCTCGACTCCCACTCTAAACTAACCGCAAACTTCCACTTTACGCCGGTTTTCTGTGAGGCCGTGGTACGTTCTAGGACGGACCTGCCCATTTGTGCAACAAGGAAGACTGTTGCGTGACGTTAACTATATGCCGTTAATGTTGCATTTGGTGTGGCAAAACATTGCAATAAAACAGGTTGTTGGACATGGGATGATTTTCTTAAAACTATTCTTCTTTACACTTCACTTCTAGTGCGTTGGCTAATAACAAAACACTGTTAATACCTTTTTTGGACAACGTTTTCAGTTTGATTCTTGATGGGGAACTGTCAATTACGCTGAAAATTGTATTCTTCCGAATAAGATGATTGTCTCTTCTAGTCACGTGACTTTCATCCCTTCTCACAACGTGCCTTGATGATGATCTTGTCATCACTCACACATTACTTAATGTCATGATATTTTGCATCTTACCTTCATCGGAATGGAGGACGGTCGGGTGCTGATTTTCTTGATAAAATGTCAATGTTAGATTATTTTATCCCCTAGTTTGTCATAGTATTCAATCCCCTCCCCCGACAGGGCAATACATACCGATGAAGAGTTGCTGCAGCTTCTCGTTGCAGTAATTGATGCAGAACTGCTCGAAGCTGTTGGTCTCGAATATCTCGAAGCCGTAGATGTCGAGGACGCCGATGAGGGTGCTCTTGTATGTCTCCTTTGGCGCTTCGATAGCCTTGTTGATCTGTTGGGCAGGTTCCAAACTTGGCACATTGTCGTAAAAAGCATAAATCTTTCAACATTCAGCTTATATCAATATCAGCCTATTGCCGTCCACTGCTAAACCCAAGCCTCCCCCAAAGTTTATATAACCACTTGGTAATAATTTAAGCTAAATAATGACATTAATTATTATTTTTTCAAACACGAATACCTTTGTCATTGTTAAGGTAATACTTATACTATATAGACTTTTTTAATACGGACATTTTGAACCCTGTGTCTATGTTTCGCTGTGACTTTCACGTTTAAAGAGGTTTCACAAAATAAAACTTGATAAGAGAAAAATTTAAAAACAAATCCCTTAAAGGGAAGGGTGCTGGATCTGATGGAGTACCAGCAATTTTTGTGAATAAATGTGCCTCGGCTCTGGCTAGACCTTTATGCCTCATCTACAATAAATCCATCAATACTGGCACCTTCCCTTCCCATTGGAAGACAGCACTAATTGTCCCATTATTTAAGAATGGCGATAAAGATAATGTGCGAAACTATAGACCCATTTCTATCCTCCCAGTATTTGCTAAAGTGTTTGAACAGCTGCTTCACCCTCTTCTGACTTGGCATTTTAAACACTTCATTCACAGCCGGCAGCATGGCTTTATCAGAAACAGATCCACCATAACTAACCTGGTATCTTTTGTTAACGACGTAAGCCTGATTGTTGATTCTCGCTCATCAGTGGAAGTAGTCTACACTGACTTCAGCAAGGCCTTTGATCGAGTGAGCCATCAAATTCTAGCACGAAAAATCTCTGCGTTTGGTATCGGCGAACCCTTATTGGGATGGTGCAATTCATATCTGTCGCATCGTAAATCCCTGGTTGTAGTCAATGGCTACAGATCTGATCCCTTCACTGTGTGTTCTGGTGTCCCACAGGGATCTCATCTTGGCCCACTTTTATTCAATGTCTTCATAAATGACATTAGTGACTGCTTCCTTAATACAAGCTATTATTTATTCGCTGATGATTTGAAGTTTTTTAGAATCGTTGATACCTTCTCAGATTCAGCTTTATTACAAGAAGACCTTGTCCGTCTAGAGGCTTGGTGTGTGATAAAAATCAGATGGATTTAAACATCTCTAAGTGCCTTGTGATGCGCCGCTTTTCCAGAAAAATGTCTAATTTGGATTGCAAATACATCGTCAAAAACCAGGAGTTGTCAAGGGTCGATCATGTTAGAGACTTGGGAGTGTTGCTCGATAGCAAAATGCGATTTAATCTCCACATAGACAACATTTGTTCTAAAGGTTTTAGAAGCCTTGGTTTCGTTCTACGAAACACTAAAGATTTCAAAAGCTCCAAGATCAAGATCTTATTGTACAACGCTCTCGTACGCAGTGGCTTAGAGTATGGTTGCGTCGTTTGGAATCCTAAATATAACGTTTACGCGAAAAGACTGGAAAGCGTTCAAAAAAGGTTTCTGTGGCACCTGGCTTACTCTTGTAATTTGGGGAAAACCATTACGTCATACTCTGATCGACTGAAACATTTCGGAATGAGTTCTCTGTGCGATAGAAGGGCAATGCTCGAAATTCTCTTCCTGCAAAAGCTTGCCAATGGCACTATTGATGCTCCTTATCTGCTGTCCCTTTTAAACTTTACCGTTCCCTCAAAGCTGCCCCGACGCTCTAGATTTAATATTTTCTCGAACTGTTCATGTAAATCCAACCTTGGACAGCAAGCGCCTTTAAACAGAATGGTTAGGAATTACAATAACATCTCGAGAACTTCTACATCGGACTTGTTTTCAGATAGTGCCGCCAAGCTAAAGAAAGAATTGCTAAAATTATTTTCCGAAAATACTATATTACTTTAATAATCACGGATTGTTGTTACTCATTTTGACTGTTTTCGCCTGGTTTATTGTCAAGCAGATTTCCTGATCTCCCCATGTACTTGTAGAAACTTAAATAGTATTATTAGTCCATGTATAAATCATACCTAAATTTATTGCATAATCATACCTAAATTCATTGTTTATCACTGTCTTTAATGTTTTTTACTGTTATTTCCTTTATCAATTATTTGTTTTTAATTTATTAATTCTTGTTTTAATTTTGGATTTTGTAACAAAAAAAAATATCTTTAACTGTATTTTTTCTCGCCCATTATATTGCATGCTGTCAGCGCCTTTAATTGTAATGACACTAAGGAACAGTTGATGTATATTTATTTTCCTAAGTCTTAAATAGTGTACATTATGTTGGCGTTCTTTAAATAAATAAATAAATAAAGGGAACTTGTGATAATATGAATTAAATTATTTTAAACAATTAATTA
This sequence comes from Iphiclides podalirius, assembly GCA_933534255.1. Taxonomy (NCBI): domain Eukaryota; kingdom Metazoa; phylum Arthropoda; class Insecta; order Lepidoptera; family Papilionidae; genus Iphiclides; species Iphiclides podalirius. The sequence continues at coordinate 2,148,253 of OW152830.1, read as the reverse complement.
ATAATCACTTGAAAAATTTAAACAATGAATGTCGTCTGTTTGAGTTTGCTCATTAATGACGGCTTAAGTAATAAGACTGTTCAAGTCTTTCATTTCGAACACTGTTTCGCTGTGTACAAGGCAAACATTTGTACGAGAGTAAATGTAGTGGGTCATGGAAAGTGCGCCACCCACCTCTTGCACCACCCAGCTGAAGAGGCGGTCGTACGCCGCCTTGGCCAGGGCGAGCCGCGTGTAGTGCGCGTCGCTGAGCGAGTGGCGCTTGCTGACCAGCTCGCCGCCCGCCGCCAGCACGCGGCCCGCGAGGGCGGCGCGCAGCTCCTCGGCGCCCACGCCCAGCGCCGCCACGCACGCGCCCAGCGGCCCGCCCACCGCCACCTCGCCCTCGCCGCCCTCCCCGCCCTCCGCGAAGCTCAGCTCGCCCTGCCGATTGCGCGTTGGACGAATCCCACCACAAACTCTCCCACAAAAGAGTCCGCCCAGCGAACCTAAAAGCCTCCTGCGCTAGGAGGATTCAGACTCGAGGACGAGATCTATATCAAAACGACGTAAATCCAACAGTCGACTTAAATTAGTGCACTAAGTAATATCCACAGGGTTGTCCCTATGCCAGAAGTCTACGCCACGACTATGTCCCCACTGCCCAAGCGTTCTTCGTCTACCGTCAGGAACACTCAGCGAAACACATCGTGTTCATCGTGAGCAAACCTGCACTTGTACCGTTTCTCATTATAATAATTCATTATGTAGGTACATAGTATTGGACTCTTAAAAAATATCCCCGCTCCCCGCTACCTAACCAAATGCATCCACCGATGGCAACATCCTACCACAATCGTTACCTTAAAAGAATATAAAATAACATAAAAATGCATCACTCACCAGCAAGACCACTCCAGCCACTATACTCCATATGTCGTCGATCACCGAAGGGGAAAAGCCGAGTGCGTTGAAAGCGCTATTCGTAACGGAATAAAGCTTAGAGTCCTGCGCGGAACCTCTCTCGCTGCCCAATATCTTGTACACCGCACTCGAGCTCAATCCGAACTTCTTTAGATACGGATTGCTTGTGCTTAATAACTGTAACAAATACATAAATTTATCTAATAAAGAAGACTGCCACAAGGTATTACCTAGGTCCACCAATTTACTGTCCATAAATATATACCAGACATGTGAAATGTCGGCAAAGTCCAGGGCATTGTAACTGTGTCTACCGCTGTTTATTCGCTGATTGAACTTTTTTAATAAGGCATATCTCTCAAAGTTGTTTAGATAAGAAAAACAAAAGTTTGTTTGTGAAAATACTGCGTTGATTGAGAGAAATACCCCAACAAAGATTATCCACGTATAAATCTATATGTAGTATTGGACCGTGTTTTGGATATACATTCTATGTTAAGTACCGCGTATAGAGACACAAAAACAAGCTTACGACGACAAAACAACGCACATCGCACGCCACAAGCATAACAAACTTGATTAGATTGAGACAATGATGATGTAATTCCTAGTCGATGTTTTCACTAACGCCTAGCTTGCTAACTCCGAAACATAACTATTTCACGAAAGCAAATACAGGCATGCCATACTCCTCCACTCCACAGTACTGTACTCCATAGAGCTCAATACTAAAAAAATTAACACACCAATATTAACCGTGTCTATTTATGGGACGTGGTAATCTCAAGGACATGTAATAAAAATGATGCAATTTATAAATTATTGAAACATTTCATTTTAACATTTTATTGCGCCCATGACCACATAACGGAAACGCAAAGTTCCGTTACGGCGACATTTAAAGATACTACTATTATCGCATACTTTTCAAGAATAACAATGTTTAATAATAAATACAGGCGTAAATTACAACATGCAAAAAAATCAAGTACGATTATAAAATAAATAAATAAAAATAAAATAAAAAGCCTTTTATTTCTTGCGAATTTTAAAGTAGATTTTACAAAGTTTGCGTAATATGTGTATAATTTTTTTTTTTACATCTTGAGTTTCACAAATCATTTGTTTATATAAAAAAAAATATATCAAAATAATGTAGAATTTCATCATGTCATGCAAGAACCCCTCTTATGTGAGGGTGAAGTAACATATTTTCAACAATGAAACCTATTGTGTATTTGTTACTGGCTGTGTTGTCTGGAGGGTTATGGTCGATCTCTCCCGCGGTGACCAGCTGTCGTGGGAGATGTAAAGTCGGAGGGTCCGTTTGTAATTGACAATTCGTGTTGTTTTTCTAATTATTTTCAGGTTTATGTATAATAAAATCTTTCATGTTTGATAACTTGTTCTTTTTATTTGATTGTTTTTGGCCTTGTTCTCCTAAAATGTATTTTTTATGTATTATCTCTGGTGATTCAGACAAGTTTCTTTTATTTGGGAGATTACGAAAAGCTTGTTCTGTTTTATTCTTTATTATAATTAGTTTGTCATATCTAATGTATACCTTGTGGCCTAGTTGTTGTTCTTTTTTAAGTTGTTCTTGTAAGTCTCTTCGCTTATTCAAGATTTCTAATGGATAGTCTTCTTTCAAATAGTATGGAGTATTTTCCAGAAGTTTTTTATTTTTCAAGATATTTATTTTTAATCCCATTGTTCTGAAAGTTATTCTTATTGGTCTAATTGCATCCTTCTTTTTTCCAAGTCGTGTGACATCTTCTATACTAAGATTATTGTACTGTAAGTTAAAGTGTGTATTTATAAGATCTATTATGGTATTTTCTAGCTCATGGTATGATTTTTCCTGTTCCTCTACACCAAACAAAATAAGATTTTTGCGTCGCATGTATCTGTCCAAGTTGCCTAACGCTGAATTTTGTTGTTGAATTTTTGTTTCAAAATAATTTTGTTTCTCCTCCAAAGCGGTAAATTTTTCGTTTAAATTATTAATAATAGTTGTTTTTATATCCTCTTTCATTGCCAACATTTCAGATTTTGATTGCCTAATTTCTTGCTGCATATTTTCTAATAACTTTTTTATTTCTTCCATGTTTGTTTTGGTGTACGTAGCGCCCTCTCGTTAATATTTCGGTATTCAATTTATTGGTGGCGATCCACTGTACTAGATGGCGTCGCTAGGTCCTTTCAAACTTTTGTATACATCATCAGCTGGTACCCTCATACAAAGAATATTTTATAAAATATGTAGGTATCACTTTAGACAGAAATTTTTGTACTGGTTAATTTAATCAATAATATAGTATTTGGCTAGATACTTCAATAACACTAATTTCACTGTTCCTTATAATACAATAATGACTAGGGGTCCATCAAAAAATTGTTGTGCAGGCCGGGACGAACGTCTTTTTCACACAAGTCAACGTTGATTTCTTTCCTTTAACAGCAAAACTGAACACTGCTGCAATAGATCACTATTAAACTTGCACAACTTGACACTTTTTTATTACTTTTTCACACTGTTTATATTTTTATTTACTGTAAAATTGCGGATCCGATGTTGACCGTGCCACAGTGGCTCCCTCGATAAGACCTTACTTCATAGGATCATTGCTATAGTAAGCTCTTCACGAGACCTTCACACCATGTGAGATCTATCCAAGTACGATTATTTTGTATATTTTAAAATGAAAATAATATGGTTAATATTTTTTATGGCTTTTGCTTTAAAACTATATAGGTACTGTGATAAATTTCGATCAAGATGTATATATGTATTACATTGTATGCACGTTATTAGAAGTATTTTAAAAACAACCCTAACCAACAGGGCAGTAGCTAAACTTTTTTGTAATGTGAGAACGTGGCAAACGAGATGGCGGTTCACCTGATGGTAAGTGATAACCGCCGCCCATTGTCATTTGCAATCCCTGTAGGATTGCAGATGTACTTTACATAAAAGAGGCCCCGGCTACCCCGCTCACCAGACGAAACGCAGAAGTAATACTACACCACTATATAACCCCGGACAGACCTGCCCCTTCGTGCAACAGAGAAGACTATTGCGTGGCCCTACAGGCAGTACGAGGCATCAGCTTTCAATGACAATTATTATCGCCAAATTGATAATTTTCAGACGCTTTACTGCCAGCGCATATCTCTTCGCTAGTTTATTGGAATGATGAAAGCTTCCTGAAAACAAATACTTCAAAGCTCACCTGATAGAACGCGTGGAAATTCCTCTCGCCCGGCTGCAAGTTGACCACCCTACTCTTCTCGAGGAGATAGTTGCTGATGTGCCCGCCGACAGGGTCGCCCTTGTAGTCGAAGTGTATGTCCATGTACTTGCCGAAGCGTGAGGAGTTGTCGTTGCGGTTCGTCTTAGCGTTACCGAACGTCTCCAGTATCGAGTTAGATTGGATGAGGACGTTCTTAACCCTGAGAGAGTATCGTTCACATTACTGCAATACTTGCGTGAGTCAAATTGGAAAAAGTTGAACGAAAGAAAGCGGTACAGCGTAGTGCTTGCCCAAATACATTTGTGTTTAAGTAAACTGATACTGATGATACGAACAGAAGAAGAAACAATCTTCTTCATCGATTGCTTTGTTTCGTTGGGTGACGTTTACACTTTAAACCTCTGTGACAAGGTCACAGAGGTTTAAAGTGTAAAGTGGCCACAGAGCCCACGAAAATGCAACCTATCCTCGAAACATATTAAGTGACCCAACGGTACGTAACAATCAAATTATTGAAATAGTTATGATTTGTGGTAAAAGTGTTTAGAATACCAAATATATAGAATTAATTATATAGCCGGTAAACGCCCTAGACTTGTACAATTAATAAGATGAGGTTTAAACCATGTTAAAAGTGCACTGACTAAATAAAAAATTTCAAAATTGTAAAACTTATGAAAGCTTCACCTGTCAATGTATTCTCTGTGCACCTGTGTTGTGTTGGCTGCGATATATTTCATTATAAATTTTGAAGCCTCCGTTTTGCCAGCGCCCGATTCGCCGGAGATCAAAACACACGTATCCCTTCCCTGCAAAATACATTAATTGATTAGAATCATTGCGTTTTTACAAAAACATAAAGACAACAGTAGAATAGCAATATGGTATGTGTCTGCACTACAGACAGTTTAAATTATAAATAAAACAAAATTTATTAATATGTATAAATTCATGTATAAACCTCAGACTGTTCTTAATACTTGTAACACTCGCGTTGGAAGTCAACCGTAAGATTTTAGATATATTGGCTTATAAGTGGTTAACGACTTGCATTCAAATTTGTATATTCGCACTGACTCGCATTCGAATACAAACAGAAGACTGACGTGAAGTGGAAGTGATACACTTCTGGTTTCGTTTGGTGAGTAAGGTAGCCGGGGCCCATCTTATTAAGAGCTGACAACACATCTGCAAGCCTACGGGTGTAGCAAATGTCCATGGGCGGCGGCTATCATTTAAGCCAAGTGCCAGCTGAATTGCCATCTTCTTAGATTAAAAACAGTGAACGCTTAACATGTTTCATTTGCGATCACTGATTTAAAAAAATGATTTTTTGTGTCTATTGAACTTTTTATTCTTACTTATTGTACTTAAATCATGATGTGGTTATATTTAATTATAAGGACAGTTGGATGAGATTTGACATTGAATGTGAGCTGACACAAATTTTCATGACTAAATATTTTATGTTAGTAATCCTATAAATAGAGTAATAATTTAACTTTACAGCCGAGAGAATCCTTGTGTTTGGGAGTAATTTACCACATCCATCGAACATTATGTACCAAAACAGATGGACAAATTTATATCAGTTCAGTTAAGTAATTTAGTCTTGCCGATCGTTACCGCCTCTCATAATTACAAATCACAATAGACGAAGCGGTTAAATCTTATACCGGAACCGTCACTCAGAGAGAACTAATAATCGCATTATATAGTCTAGCGTAATGTCAATTTGACTAAACGACGACGAGGTAAAATTCACGCCACGAGACAATGGTGGTGAGTGCGAGACTATTATCGAGTGGGGCTTTACGATCCGCCGCCGCGGGTCCAAGGGGCCATTCGTCAAGCGTCACAATGCCCCGATGGGGTCTGGAGTCGCAAATACTCCTCGGAATTGCCCGTAGCGGTCCATTAGCGCGGTTCCCCGGCGTAGAGAGGACCCCGCAAATTGGGTACGGGAATTTACGTTGGGCCGTAAACTGCGCGCTCGGCCAGTTTAGTTGTAACAGGCCCTCGCAGTTATTATGGAGTAACAAGCGTTTATTGTCTTATCCTTCAGCTCAATAAAGGCGAAGAAAAGGGACGTTATAGTAAAGTAACAGCCTATGATGTCACATGTTGGGCAAAGGCCTCTTCTGTGTAGCAGTTACTAGGGCATAGTCCACCATGCGACCTCACTGCGGTTTAGCGGACTTACATATCTATAAAATAACAATTTCACCGATCCCCATCCGATGTGATCTCCCAATCCATTTCGGCAGTCTCGAAATTCTTAGTTTTCGTTTAGTACACCTAACACAGTATGTAACTAAATGTAACACGTTGACAGCAGCTCAATTACTTTCCGAAAGGTGTTAAAGACGACTGCAATAGAAATACGATTCCATTATGTAGTAATAGGAACGGAGCATGCATTTGTGTTCATGTAGATAATTCAGGTCAGCCGTGTGATTGTGGTTCGCGTGACAGTTCCCATTGTTGAGCTCTCTGTGTCGTGAGTGATAAGCGCGCTTTTTGCGATTTGATATTAATAAACGAACGACGTAAGCCAATTATTACACGTAAGGTTTTCTATTGAGGAAGCTATTTCTTTCATAAATCAATTAGAGAATACAAACTTACTACTAATACTACTTAATATACTTGTTATTTTATGTCGTTATTCTAATCAACCAAACTAAGTATATTATCACGTAGGCTTATTTGAGACTAGTATACCTGTACCATGTCATATTGTACACAGATATTTTTGAAAAAGAGCAACTGTTAAGTTTCTGTCCGGTCTCTTCTAAAGAGAAACTGCTGTCCGAACCGGAGGTACCATACTAATTTATTTATTAAATTTATGTAAAATACGTTCCCTAAGAAAGCGCAAGCGTCTATTTGAATAAAGATATTGTGAAATTGAATACATGTATCGATATGATTTTTAGGTTCATACTTTCACCTTACTATAATGTCGGACGTTATATGTTCAAAAATTGAAAAGATGATGAAATTTAGGGGGTCTGTACTCGGCAATGTGTACTAGAGATTGGTGAGATGAGATAGAGATGTTATGTCATCGCTTATTCGCTGATTTTCACGGTTAATGAGTTTGTCGCCGTAAAGGGGGCAAAAAGCGGCACCCGCGTAAAGAACTGCCGTACCGTTCTACACGAAACGTCGAAAATTCAATTAATGTCAGTGACTAATCGCAAATCCGATAGGCTAAGCGCTCGCAGACACTTACGACGATAAACGTTATTAGGAAAGATACGCGTAGGGCTTCCGTGACGAGGATTTTCGTTCGGGTAATGCGAAATATACGAGATCGCGATTTCTATGTCGAGTAACGGCCGGTTTCAATAGTCTAATCTACAGATCGATTTTAACTGTGGTAGAACCACGCAGCAGCCTCGGCTATTGCACGAATGGGCAGGCTCGTCCCGGTAAGTACCACGACCTCACAGAAGACCGGCGTAAATTAGAAGTATATTACTTTCGCGTATCGTCTGATGAGTGAGGTGGCCGGAGCCCAATTTTCAAAAGGTTGTCAACGCATCTGCAACACTCGGGTGTACCAGATGTCCATGGGCGGCGGTATTCACTTAACATCAGGTGAATCGCCTGCTCGCTTGGCAATTTTTCACATAAAAAAAGGATTTCGTTACTAGCTATAGTTTTTTGACATCAGCTCCATAAGTCTCACGTCAAATTCTATCTCCAGTAAAGAAATCTGTATATCGTATATTGAAACCAGCCGTTTGACGACGAATTTGTTTATTAGTATCGCATCGCAAACAAAATAGTTTCCTTCACTTTCAGGAGGATCTGTAATCTCATCGAGTTAATAATCTTACTGGTTGCGGAAGAAGTCCACAGCGTTTGGGGCATTGCATTGTTTGCCGTCTCCGATTTTCACTGCACCTAAATAATGTAGTAAAATAGAAAGCGCCCATTCCGAGACAGTGCAATTTCATCCGATGTGCCGAACTTCTCGCCACTATGCGGACATGATTTCTAAAAGATCACACGACCATCCTTAAGCATAATTAAAACACGTATCTATTACTTAGCGCACAGAGCCTAGATTAAATTTTAATTTTAATTTTTCGCGACACGCCATTTACTGGGGACAGTTAAGCGCAGATGCTCTCCAAGCGGCAGGTGTACTGCACAGTGATAGTTCTACTACAAAAGGCAAAAAATCCTTAAAACATAATACTGACGTGTTTAAATTTACTTCCTGTAAATTTAAGTTTTGTCTTTTTTTAAAAAAATACATTCGTCGAACGATGATACGATTGATGAATTGATTGTGTCTCGTCGCGAATCGTGAGTTCAATTCCCGCACGGCCAACGGCTTTGCAACCGACTTCGAAAAAGAGGATTTTCTCAATTGCGTTCAATGTTTCTTGTATATATTTGTTACCTCATAACTCTTATTCAACTGTCGACTCAGTGCCAACCCTGGTCGATATACTGTTAAATTACGCCAAACTAAATTGACGCCAACCCTGGTCGATATACTGTTCTGATCGAAATAAAATTGGTCCAACACTCGCTCCAACGTAGTCTGCCGGCCCGTGTTGGTTGTGCCTAGATTAAAGTCTTCATCTCCAACATTCGCCTTAGATCAGTGGTTCCCTTTTCCGTCAGTCAATAAGTGAATTGCTGCTATATTGACTCAAGATATTTGAATTTGAATCCCACACGTTAAAATGTTATCTCTTACCAACTTTGGTAACCAACTACTTGACCAACGTGGGCACCCTTGGTAACTAATTGTGATAGGCCCAGAATCTTGGGCGGCGGTTATCACTTAACATCAGGTGAACCACCAGCTCCCGTGCAATGTTCTTACGTTAAAAAAGATAAAAAAAACGGAGGTTACTACCTGAACATTTTACAAACGAGTGTGAACTAGCTTACCTCGCCAACCGAATGCAAAATCTTAGGTAACAGTTGCGGTCTGGAATAGTCGAATTTTTTTATCGAGGCCGCGACGAAATAGACACAACTTGTGTAACAACAAATTGCTGATTGTCTAATCTAGATCTTTTGCAAGCAAGATGTATCAAGTGTTAATTTGAAGTTTCGTGAAGAGCTGTGTTAGAAATATTTTTGGTACAATGTTTTAATGATTGCTGATCTAAGGGCCTAGAAACGAACCCAAACGTAACCAACGACCGTAGCATGTCCAGAATTATAAGTTCCGACTCCCTCTACTTCGAGACATTTTATCACAACCGACCTCACAGGTTCACGTACTCTCTCCGTTTAACCATTTGTTCTTTGGTGCAGCAACGTAGCGGTTGTAATGATAAGGCCTGCCCGAAGAAGAGCAGCATGAAATACAAGTGCGTCAATCTTTCAGTGCGTCGTCGCCCTGAAGGCCATCATAGTTACGTCAACTTTGAAAGAGACAGCATCCGAGAAAGCGAGACATGATCAATCACACACTCTCCGAAGCCAGCCGTGGACTTCAATTGTGTTAAGGCCAAGTGTTGTCGATCCAAGGGTGTGTGGCACACCTCACACGGTTCTTCTCTGATGATAAGTGACAACCGACGTCCACTGTGTCGCGATAGACCATGTCCGGGCGCTCCCTTCCAATTCAATGTAATCGAGCAACTTGCTTTGAAATCGCAGTGCCGGCACCAATGAAATTTGAAATATTTATCACGTGTTCAGCGATGAAGAACAAAATCGTGAGTAGGCCAGCATACTTTTGAGATTTTTCATAATTAAAAAAAATCAATTATATGTAAACTCTGCCAATCCTCGCGGAGGTCGCGTGGTAGACTATAGGCCGATTGACTTTACGTTTTACTGACTTCAGCAACCTTGAAGAGCTTGACGCATCATTTTTTTACGTGAGAAGGTGGCTAGCGAGCTGGCGGTCCACCTGATGTCAAGTGATAACCGCCGCCCATGGACATTTGCAACACCCGTAGGCTAACAGATGCGTTGGCAGCTTTTAATAATGTGGCCCCCGGCTTCCTCGTTAACCAGGCGAAACGCAGAAGTGTAACACTTCCACTTCACGCCGGTCTTCGGTGAGGTCGCGTTCACCTCGGACGGACAACACTCAACAGTGAATACTATCGCATGGCCCTGTGCACAGTTCCCATCGCAGGGCGCTCACCTGCTGCCTGAGCACCCTCTGGCAAGCGTCCGCCACGGCGTACACGTGCGGTGGCACCTCGAACATCTCCCGGCCCCGGTACTGAGCCATCGTGGCCGCATTGTAGATGTCCAGGCTCCTGTACGGGTTCACCGAGACCAGTACTTCGCCGATGTAAGTGTAGATCTTGTTGTGCTGGAACCTGGGGAGAGACATTTTTCGTTCATCATTCGTTGCCGTAGCGTCGCATTACAAATCTCTCCTTCTAACAGTATGTTATATCTCTTTCAAATTCATTCAACCCATTCATATGCTATGTGACCTTTACAAATGAACTTTACAGTTTTAAACTTAAGGCTGTTCTAAAATTGTTTATTTTAGAAAATTTAATAACTCGGTAAATATAGACGATTAAAGAATGTACATGTTTATTACAATTTTAATAAGTTATCCTCTATATGTGTATTGATTTTGTCGCGTTAGTAGCGACACGCTGTCGCTAAATTAAAATCCTTATTGCGTTTCACAATTATATCACATTAGAAAAAAAATCGTAACGTATGAGTTCCTGTACCTATCATGTAATTAGATGAAAATATTGTCATATTGATAGATGTAAATACAGTGCGCAATCCAACGCTCCGTTAAATCCTATCATATTAAACCTAAATCCTAATTATGTGTATTAGTAATCAAGCAATAGCCGAAAACAAAACAGCCACATTATTACAACGACACATTTCTCGAAATAAAATTAAATCAGCACGAAACAAACAATGGCCGAGTGGCCTGCAGGCGCAGAGAAAGTGACATCAGCAAACGTTTCGGTCCCAAATGCGTTTGCTCCACTTCGCCGGTCAACTTAAGTTCTCCGCCCAACACAACTGACGCTACAGATAGAGATGCAACAGTCGGTACTATGAACTTTGGGTGCACTGCATGTGCAATCACGTCGGCGTCACCAGTTTGGGAGCCGGCAGGAGGGAATAATTAAGATGCAGTACAAAGAACAAGCCGTGTTGAGAAAACCATAATATTTTATTGTCACGTCAATATTAGGGTAATGCTAGACCAGATGAGAGTATTAGTAGTAGTACATAAGACATAAGCGATGCTACACTATAGCAAATGAGTCGCCACAAACTTTAGCCGTTAATGCAGGTCATCGTAAACGTTGTGTCTTATGAATTTGTCGAAAATATATCAGATCACTGTCCGGGCGCTCGCTTTTAATTCAATATATTCAGAGCAACCTCAATTCGATCCCCGGTGCCGGCACCAATGAAATTGTCACTACATAGTAGAAAACAAAGTGTCCCGCGGTCTGTCTGTCCCTATGTATGTATCTTTAAAACAACGCAACGGATCTTGATGCGGTTTTTTTTTACTAGATAGAGTAATTCAAGAGCAAGGTTTATATGTATAATACAATGAACCCGTGCGAAGCCAGGGCGGGTCGCTAGTAAATTATAAATGTTGCCTTATCACGTGCTCACCGGTGAAGGAAAACATCGTGAATAAAAATTGTTTCGAAGATATATGTAGTCCGCCAAACCGCAGTGAGGTCGCTTGGTGGACTATGCCCTGATACCCACCCTATATACAGAGGATGCCTTTGCCCAGCAGTAGGACATATAAAGATTATACTACTATTATATACTATTTATATCTTAGCAGATGTCGATATGTATTGTTCGTACACGAAATCAATGGTGTGGTTATACGAATGTACGAAGAAGCATCAGAAGACGTCATATTCGACGGAGCCCGCGGGTCGTCGACCTCTCTGATCGTGCGATTTTTGGCCCCCTACAACCCGCGAAGAAACTTTTTGTTGTCGCCGTAGAATCGACGCGCCTTATAAAGACGCATGAAAAAAAAAGTATATAAGTACGAGGAAAATACTACTAAACATTGCCAGTTGTCGAAAGTTTCTGTACACAGCATATAAATTACATTTGCTATAATAAAACAATTATAGATAAGAGACTCAAAATGGACTTTACAATCATTTGTCGTATTTAGTTTTCAATCCTTTATATTAAAACAGGAGTTCTAAAACTAATAGTCTCTTTTCTCTTATCACCTGCAGCATACAATTCCGTTTGAATTGAATCGTTAGTGCAGCATCACTTAAAATTTAACACGATTTAAAACTAGACTCACACACACACATTCTCCTAATGCTAGTTTTTCGACCGCTGATTTTAGGAAGATCATTTGAAAATTTTCCCACGGCATCGAAGCGCAACAACCGTATTACGATGACGTTGCTCGCCGATTAAAAATAACAAACAAAAAATCGTGCGAGTTATCCCTATCTAAAATATTTTATCATTCGTAATGCAGAATGACAAATATATAATGTGCGCTATATTTTGTTATGTCCGGGCGCTCGCCTTTAATTACATTTACTCGAGCAATCTGAGTTCAATCCCCGGTGCCAGCACCAATGGAATATTTAATTTTAAGTGCTGACTTATCACGTACTCGGTGGGGAATGAAAACATCGTGAGGAAACCTGTACATTTTTGAAATAATAAAAAAAAACACATTTCGAAAAATATGTGAAGTCCGCCAATCCGCAGTGGGGTCGCGGGGTGGACTATGCCCTGATACCATCTTTACAGAGAAGGTCTTTGCCCACCTTTGTCGACAGACTGATAGAAGTAAGACGTTCAGCTTGGTAGCCCTAAACACTCTCCACTCCAGGACCGCTTCAAAACATATAAGACGTATATAATCGTCTGTTCTAGATTACAGTCATGTGCTGAACTAATGACCGGATTCAATATTCTATCTATACGTTGCTTTGGTTACTGGATACAGAATTTTGACGTAAGTGTTATGGAGCTAATGTAAAATACCTATCGCTAGTAACCAAATCTACAGACACATACAATATTGAAACCGGCCGTATCATGTCGTTTTTTGAAGATTGCACAACCGGTCTAAACAACACGTGTTGTGTTATAACATTATTTTAGCGGCGGCCGTGCTATCCGATGGGGCGGAGCAGCTCGGCGGGCGATGACGTCACCGGGGCCTGGGGCCGGTTTGTGGTTCAAGATCAACGAGCCGGCCAGGTTGCTGCGTGCGTGCCGCCTTATAGGAGCCGACAGATGCGGCCAGGAGGAAAATCGGATTCGCTTTCGATGGGTACACATGCGGACTTTATGGAGGTCCCGTTTAGTCAAAACAGCTTTGGATTTGGGTAATGTTATGTAAGTAGATTTTACTGGACTCCGTGGCGCAGTTGCCAAGGTATTGGCTTCGGCGGCGGGGTCGTGGGTTCGATTCCCACACGGGACAACTGTTTGTGCGACCCACAGATAATTGTTTCGCATCTGGGTGTGAAACGTCCTTACAAAACAGGATAAGGTTAAACTTAAGTAAGGGCAATGTTAAAAAAAATGACGACTAACAGCTTCCGCTTTTGCACAATGGGCAGCCTCGTCCTTCTATACTTCAGGGGTGTCGGCTGGTGAGTGAGATAACCGGGGTGCAATGTTTTTAAAGGTAGACAACGCATCAGCCACCCCTCAGGTGTTTTATATGTACATGAGTGGTGGTAATCACTTAATGTCGGATGAACCACCTGCTCCTTTGCCAACTGCTCACACAGGAAAAGGTTCTAAGCTGAACCTAATCAGTCCTCAGTAATTTTGTCAAATCTTCTTAATTATAAACATTTTCATTGTTTTAATAAAAGCTTAAAGTAACAGCCAATATTATGCGTCCCATTGCTGTGCAAGGGCCGTCTGTTTATAGGCCTTTGCACAGCAATGGGACGACCCTGCGGTCCTGAGCCAAAGGGACGCGTCCCCACTGCAGATTTGCAGACTTCACATATCTGCGAAATATTTTTTTATCATTGCGAGAGTATCTATGATTCCTCATGACGCTTTCCTTCACAGCTGAGCTAGTGATCTCAGCACTTAAAATTGACAATTGCATTGGTGCCGGCACTTGAATTTCAACTCGGATTGCTGGAGTATATTAAATTAAAGGCAAGCGCCCGAACACTGAGCTTTGACTGTCTTTTGTCTTTATAATATGTAAACTTGGTTAGATTAGTAACAATTCTAGTATTAAATAAAAAAAGGTGTTTTTAAAAAGTTATTTGTGATTTTTATTTTCCCAGCGAGAGAATCGATAGCGCAATTTATTTTAAAAAAGAAGATCAAACGGGCAATATGGAAGCACACTCGCCGTGTCTATTAAATAACGACCGGTAACCGGTTTAATAAAAATTATGCAACATTTCTTTATATATACAATTGGATTTAGTCCAAGGAAAGAATGATAATTTGAACACAGTAGTGACTGTAAAGCATGATTAAAAATAAATAAAAGCTCTCACATTATTCACTCTAACTGCAGAATACACAGTGATAAGTGTTGACGATATCTACATCACTACCTTATTCTTCTCGTCTTCTTTCCCCCGCTATAATCTCATCAAGTTGGGGACGGCACAAAATGTTGATAATGCTGTCAATGGTATTTGCTAGATAATTTTTTTACCTGCCACATGCCTAACATAACTTTCCTTGGCCACCGAATCATTACTTTATTACGTTTTAATAACGATCACAAACGTGTGGCAAGCAATGGGAGTGCAACACCATGGTTTCGGGCACACTTCCGCCACTATGACTGGTATCGGGAGAATATTACAGCAACAAATAAAAGAAAAGTTCCTTATTGTACTTATACGATGTCCACAAAGTGAAACATGGACGGCCACAGACTAAAAGTAATCAGATTATGATTACTTTTCTTACGTGAGAAGGTGTTAAGCGAGCTGGCGGTTCACCTTATGTTAAGTGGTAACCGCCGCCCACGGACATTTGCAGCACCCGTAGAGGTACTTCCCCGGACGGTTCTGCCCATTCGTGCAACAGCGAATACTGTTTCGCGGCCCCACCACAGTTCTTCACTGTGGCGTAGCATGCACAGCAAAGCAATAGACTGCCATTAACAGTGGTAGGGCCACGCAGCAGCCTCGGCTGTTGCACGAATGGGCAGGCTCCTCCGGGTAAGTTACACGACCGCACAGAAGACCAGCGTAAAGTGGAAGTATAATACTTTCGCGTTTCGTCTGGTGAGTGAGGTGGCCGGAGCCCAATTTTCAAAAGGTTGTCTGCAACCCTCGGGTGTAGCGGATGTCCATGGGCGGCGGTATTCACTTAACTTCAGGTGAACCGTCTGCTCGCAAGGCAACTTTTCACATAAAAAAAATTAAATGCCACACGCCGAGCTGTCCATTATGTTGTACAGTCTATTACATGTAATTATAAATTCCAGTTGCGCATAATTTAACATAAATGCATAACGTTGACAACTTTCTCAGTGGCATCCGACTTCCGTGGCTGGCACGTAACGACGCGGAAACGACCTCGTCACAGTACAGGCATTTCAATAACTTCTTAAATAAAAGTGCGTGAAAAACACGTGTTCAAAATAGAACACCTAATATATTCCTATTTGTGCGACATATAGAAAACTTGATTCAAACCTGAACAAACGCTTTCACAAACGCACGAAAACTATTAGAATTGTATACAACACGTGTTAAAACGGTTTTTAAATTAACACAAGTATGAGGCCAATTATTAATATCAGCTGCAATATTGCAGAAAGTAGCACAAACAAAAGTAGTTCATAAAGATTTATATACTACGCTGTAAATGCGTATATAAAATACTCGTATTTCACGGATTTTATCGGCTTCAATTTTAGTTCATTTTGCGACCATGCTGCTGCAGAACTTGGGAAACGTCCGAAATGATATAATTAAGAATTACAGTAAGAGTTATTATAACAAGTATGGTGGGATAAAATTCTGTTTGTATATTGCTATGTTACAACTGATACTGCTATGATAATTCTATTGAAAGAGTCTCTGTAGAATAGAATTTAGCTCCATATGGGTGTTTTATTATTTCTTTTTCCAAACGCGCCATGAGAACTATGAATTAAAAAAAATGGTAAAAATACATGTAAGAAACAAACAAAATTTTTTATTCCAAAATAATATCTTTTAGTAATTTCAATATCAAATTTCATGTATGAACAAAGGGATAGCGGAAAATGACATAATTATGAAATTATAGACAAAGCTTTATATTGTTTGCAGACTGGAAACGTCACTTCTGCTCACACAAGATCACCCCAATTCTATCGGTTTTTATATACTAATCTGATGTTTACCTCCGATTTCGTATCTCATTCGATCTCACTCCGCGCGTTTCACACATTATTATCAAGGCAACCTGTTCTAGGGCAATCGTGAGTCACCCGACGAATCCATTACAGTTCATTAATTCAGCTCAGATGTCGTTCTTTCTGATAGGTGATTCATCCCGCGACTCCGCCGATGTACCTGCTAACCCCGTTTAAAATCAAAAGCGCTGCTTAGCTTTGATACCATTAAATTATATGGTTAGTACAAATTGTAGAGGGTAAAAGGTTAGCGCTAAGTGGAAAATTCAGAAATGTAATAACTTTATTACAGTAGGTACTGTAGATTTGACATGGGTCACAAGAGGCGGTAAAAGACGATGGGGTCACGAAAATTTTAAGGGCTTCATACGACTGTATGCCGTTACGGCTGTATGCATGCACAAACAGAAGGTCAGATGTTCACAGATTACATAAAGACAGTTAAATCGAATTGATCGCTGATCGATATACGATCGAATACGGTATGTAATGTATATATTCCCGCCGGATTAGTCCGCCCTCGCCTCCGAGCAAAGCCGGCGAGACCAACACAACGCGTACACAAGGTACACCCGCGTTACAGGGCGGTTCTCACCGCTCCCAGCCACCGACTAGCTAAAAACACAGTCGACGGCCATCGGGCTCTCAGTCCGCACCGCAACCTCGATGGCCCTTAGATGGCATGTCGTAGTTAAACGCACACATGAGCACATTCGCGGCCCTACGCAGCGGAGGTGGGTTCAGGCTAGCCCACCGGTTCTGCGTCAGATGAAGCTGTAATAGTCTCGGGACTGAAAGCACAAACATCAGTTAATACAAGATACAAGACACAAAATGTACATATCAAATCTTTTATTTATATTGTTATTATAATTCGAATTGACACAAATTATGTATACATTAACGTGCTATATAAATTTGTACATGCGCCAAAAGAAACGAAAACTTTATTGCTATTACCAAATTGTGTTTATGACGAAACAAATTTAGTACAGCAAACCTATTCAAGTGGCTTATCGGAGTTGTGTTATCACACGGCCACGATAAACACGCCGATAAACAATTATAATGGTCCGATGTCGATAGGACAGGTGACTTTTTCGCTCTATCGTGACTAATGCAACCGTTTAAAGCCTATCTTCAAGCAAGGGCGCGGCCTAGTGCGCGCATGACGCATATTCACTTGTCAGCCTGCGGTGTGTGTAGAGAAATTTCGAAAATGAAGCATATGCTTATAAAACAAGGTATTAAAGATATATAATAAAGGTAATTATTATATTTACTTGAAACTCTTCAATATTAAAACGATGTCCGCTCAGCTGATGAGTGCCTGGTTCAACTTTGACATCAGAATGACAAACTAGACGGTAAAGTTACTAAATGAAAAATTACATTAAAAGATATAAAACTCGTTAATGTACTTTAAGTGTTTATTAGTAAGACACTAAATAATCAGATGAATCTATCGATGACATTTCATAACAATCTAAAGAGGTTAAATTACAATTAATCCATTGACCATAGCAAGAAAACTTATTCAATTTACATATCAGAAATCAGCAAAGAAATGAGCAACCTTATCAGAACATTGTAAAGAGGCCTCACAGATTAATTATTGTTATTCATAATTAAAATGAATCATCAACACAACATTCAGTAATCTATAGATTAGAGCTATATAATTATAAAGTATGATATGTATCAAAAGACATAAAAACATTTCTCCTACGAAAAAATTGTGTATATGACGAAACTTATCAGAACATCGTCAAGGGACCTCACAAGATTAATTGTTATTGTTGATAACCGCAATGAATCATCGTCACAAGATGGAGTAAAACAAGACTAAATTAATAACGAGGACGATTCGCGTGAGACATCGGCCACCCATATTGGTAAGCTTTCCACAGGCTCGTGTTGCGACTATGCATTCGTCCGTCACGACGCGTGATGGGCATGGCAATCTGTCACTTGAGCCGAGGCGAGAAAGCGTGTCGCCGCATGGTCCGTCGCGTACCGCCAGAGGTCCAGGCACGTCCCCACTCGTGCCCCTCGCCAAAAAGACGACCTTCAACGGCCGTGTTCGTTATCGTGACCTCTGGTACCATATACGTGTACTTGATAGATGTGCCCAATGCATTAGAACGTATGTTAGGTACGTAAATAAAAACCTAAATAGATAATGCTTAACAAAAACTGACTTCAAACCGGAAACTAAAAAAACATTATTAATACCAATAATATTTGAGGATTTCCCTCGATTTCTGGGATTCCTACATCGGTTAAAAAGGACCATTTAATTCAGGTAATTGGTAAGAATAAATAAAAAATAGAGAAGTTCGTGCTTAAATATCAATTACTACATGCATATCACAACTACAGCCTTTATGGGATTCGTTTAAATATTTACTTCTCATCGTCTTCAACGATATCAATAAGTTACCAATTAATGCACCTCTTTAATTTTCGTATATAGTTATTTATAAAGCCATATAAACAACTATTTCGTAAAATCTGATCATAAATCTCTCATCCCACTCACCTATTATTATTATTTCATTAATACATAGTTTCGTTAAATAATTGCCCGTCTTGAAAAATAGGATTAAACATAAAGGCAATTTTTTATTCGATGCTGCATTCAATCCAATCCCAAAATTTATCTAGGGTAAAGCGATGGAACTAAACGCTCCCCTGCGGTACTCCCGGATGTCATATTATGTATTAGCATGTGGAGGGTGGTTGAGAAATAATTATTAAAACAGTCTTAACGCAGCGCTCGTCTTTAACTCACGTTCCCCGTGCCCCTACACATACTTTACATGGCGCAGCCGGTAGGACCACCACCGCAACCGCTTATGTTCGAGAACAATCTAGTGAACGTGACATCTGGGAACTTGAGTAGAGAGTGGGACAGGTGGAAGAAAAGTTTCGTTATTTATTATGAAGCGTGTGAACTGAGTAAAAAAGATCCCAAAGTACAAATAAACATTTTACTTCACATAATCGGTGAAAAATGTAGGGATGTGTATGATCAGTTTACGGGGAAATGTGAAACGGTTACCAAAGTATTAGAAAAGTTCGATGATTTCTTTTATCCGAAAAAGAATTTAACGGTTGAGCGGCACAGGTTTTTCATACGAGATCAGAGTGAATTCGAGACGGTCGAGCAGTATGTGTTCGAACTAAACAAAATAGCGGCGAAGTGCGAGTTCAAAGACTTATGCCAAGACCTAGTACGAGACAGGCTAATATGCGGACTAAAGGACAGTTCTTTGCGAGAACGCTTGCTAAGAGAACCCGATTTAACGTTAAAAAAGGCAGTGGATATTTGCAATTTAGCAGAATTATCTCGCGCTCAAGCCGTAAACTTGAAAACGGAAATTTCAACCAATCACCACATTTATGAAATATCGGACGGAAACCAAGGAATAACACCACAACATGGAGAACTTGATATGATAAAAAAGAAACATCAATCGTCACGAGCGCAGCGTTCCAGGTCATCGCGCGCGAGAACGGGTGCACAGTGGTCGCGCCCAGGCCCGTCGGGACAGCAGGAGCGGTATCAGCACTCACGCGGTGTTCGAGGAAATCAAACTGGTCCAGGTCAACGAGAGGAGAAGAAGGGGTCATATACACCGACGGCAACGTATCGTAGTTGTTTACAATGTGGTAGAACCCATGCAAAGTTTAAATGCCCAGCATATGGACAACAATGTTTAAATTGTAAAAAGTTCAACCACTACTCGAGGATGTGTGGAGTCTATGAGGTGCGCGAGGACTCTTCCGATCAGGTAAATAAACATTTCAATAACATGTGTAACGACTGGCTAGCCTGTGTGCAAATTTGTGGTAGAAACATAACCTTTAAATTAGATACTGGTGCTGACGTGAATGTGCTCCCTATGAATAAATTGAAAGAATTAAACATTCAACGATCTCAGTTGACAGGTACATCCTTAAAGCTACAAGGTTATTCAGGAGGTCAGATAAAAGTAATAGGCAAGTGTTTTTTTAAAAGTGAAATATAAAATGAACACTCATATTCTACAGTTTATTGTGGTCGAGTCGGATTCGGTTCCAATTTTAGGCAAGAATTCATGTGAGGAGCTAAACTTAGTTAAAAGAGTGTTCACGGTAGAAAAGAAAAATGTAATTTTAGATGAATATCCAGACGTTTTTACAGGAATAGGTTGCTTGCCGGGAAATTATAACATCGAGTTAAAAGAGGATGCTAGACCAGTTGTTCATCCACCAAGAAAGTTACCAGTAGCATTAAAAGATAAAATTAGGAGTAAATTACAAGAAATGCAGACTCAAGGTATTATTGCTAAGGTCGAACATCCAACGGATTGGGTAAATAGTATGACTGTGGTCAAAAAGCCCAATGGTGACCTGCGGATATGTCTAGATCCCCAGGATCTCAACAAAGCCATTCGTCGTGAGCACTTTAAGTTACCTACCTTAGAAGAGATAACTTCCAGTTTATCGGGGGGCTAAGTATTTCAGTACTTTAGACGCAAAGCATGGGTTTTGGCAAGTAGCATTACATGAATCGAGTACAGATTTATGTACGTTTAACACGGCCTTCGGTAGATTTAAATTTCTTAGGATGCCATACGGCATTTGTTCTGCGTCAGAGATATTTCATAGAAAATTGTATGAGCATTTTGAAGATATGGAAGGAGTTATACTATTTGTGGATGACTTATTGATATACGCAAACTCTAAAGAAGATCATGATAAAAGGCTAAGAGCCGTACTGGATAGGTGTAGGAAGATAAATATCAAGTTAAATCGTCAAAAATGCAAAGTTGGGTTAAAAGAGTTAAAATATTTAGGGCATAAGATTACTAACGCATATCATATTTTAGCCATAAAAAACCTTCCTACACCACAAAATACAAAACACGTCGAACGATTTCTAGGTATGGTTACATATGTTGGTAGATTCGTTCCAAATTTATCTGAAAAAACATATATTTTACGAGAATTGTTAAAGAAGTCAGTAGAATGGCACTGGGATCATCGGCATCAAGAGTGTTTTGACACTGTAAAAGAGTATTTAACGAATCCTCCAGTCCTGCAATATTATAGTCTCGAAAAACCAATAGTTATTTCCGTAGACGCCAGTAAGCACGGTTTAGGCGGTTGTTTACTTCAAAATAACCTACCAGTGTCATATGCGTCAAAATCACTGACAAAATCCGAGCAGTCCTATGCACAAATAGAAAAAGAATTATTTGCTTGTGTTTATGCGTGCGAAAGATTTTATAGTTATATCTATGGACGGAGCGATGTAACAATAGAAACGGATCATAAGCCGTTGATCAGTATAATAAATAAACCGTTAGCAAATGCACCCGCGCGATTGCAAAGAATGTTATTAAGACTTCAACCGTACACATTTAAATTAGTTTACAAGCCGGGTAAATACTTATTCATCGCTGACGCGCTATCCCGTGCAGTTGCACCGGGCACGAGCGAGAGGTCCGTGCCGCGTGACTATCTCGAAGCGCAGGCGCAGGTATGTGCGCTGACCACTACCAATCCACTTACCGATTCTCACTTTTTGGAAATACAAAAATATACTAAACAGGATGACGAGTTGCAACAATTGTCAAAAATAATCAGGTCCGGGTGGCCGACTCATAAAAAAGAAGTAAGTGCTATATTAAAACCATACTGGGATGTAAGAGATGAACTAACTGTAGCATTTGGAATTGTTTGGAAAGGAAATCGCGTTGTTATTCCACGTTGCTTGCGGGCAGAAATGCTTCGAAAAGTTCACATAGGACACTTAGGTATAGAAAAATGTAAGCTAAGGGCGCGCGAGATTATGTACTGGCCAAATTTAAATTCCCAATTGTTAGACTATTTATCGCGCTGCCAAGCATGCCTCACATATCGGAAACAAAATAGTAAGGAACCCCTGATTCAACACGAGGTGCCCAAACGAGCGTGGTCTAAAGTAGGTGCGGACATTTTTCACTATGGAGGAAAATCGTTCTTATTGCTAATAGACTACTTTAGTAAGTTTATTGAAGTGACTAAACTAAAAGATTTACAATCTGAATATGTTATAAGTAAAATGAAAAACATTTTTAGAAGGCACGGCATTCCGGAACTAGTCATGAGTGACAATGGCCCAGAGTTTGCATCCAATAGTTTTAAAAAAAAAATGTTTTTCGGAAAATTGGAAGTTCCAGCATGTGACTTCATCGCCAGGATATGCTCAAAGTAACGGTCAGGCCGAACGTTTTGTACAAGTGGTTAAAAACATGATGCGGAAAACTAGTTTTAATAACACAGATTTAAATTTGGCGTTATTAGAGTACTCAAACACTCCCATATCAGATAACCTTGCATCCCCAGCAGAATTGTTATACAACAGAAAACTACGGAGCATACTTCCATGTCCACCTTCATTATTGATGCCAAAAGTACAAAAAGGTGTAGCTAATAAGTTAAAAGACCGTCAAAATAGTCAAAAATATTATTATGATAGGAGAGCAAGACATTTATCAGAATTATATATAGGCCAAAAAGTAAAGGCCAGATATAATAATACTTGGGTCGCGGCCACAATTTTAAAACGATTTAATTCGAGGTCATACATCATTAAATTGCAGTCAGGAACAACGTTAAGGAGAAATCGAAGACATCTTATTGCAGATTCACAAGATAGGGTTGACACTGAATTTTCGAGCGCACGATATGATGATATAATAGTTGATACGGATAACGCACAGCTGATCCAAACGGCCGCGTTCCCCCACGCGCCCGCTCAATCCCCGCATTCGCCCAGCACCGGTTCTAATTCCAATGTCATTCCTGTAAATAATACTTATCGAACTACTCGTTCTGGCAGGGTAGTACGACCTCCTGATCGGTGGGGATTTGCAGCCGCGTCGTAGACTCCAAACAATACTAAAAGTTTTCCGTTTGTATACCTAAATAAGTGTTAAGAATTATCTATTTTTATAAAGTATTTTTATACAATTATTTCAATGCATGTAATTGTGTTTGAAATTTGTGTTTATTTTTCTCATATTGTTATTTTATTTTATTTTATAAATGTTAAATGGATTTAAAACAAAATAATTGTATTTACAACTGATATTATAATGCAATTTCAATTTCAATACAATCATATTTCAATATAATTAAATTTCAATATAATTTAAATTCAATTTCATAATATATTTAATTATAATTTTATTATTTACAAATTAAATATAATTAACTTAATTTAAATATTATAGATGTAAGCCAATTAAGTTTAATTTTTAATGAATGTTCAATACATTACTATTATTTTATAAATAGTAATGAACCAATGGTATATTTATTTTATAATTATATTTAATGAAAAAAAAAAAAAAATATGGAATTTAAATGAATATTTAAGGCATGTTAATGAGTGTTTAACTAATATTTGATATCAGATTATCTATACAAATTAATGAACTAACTTAAATTCAGGTAGTACTTAGGATATATATACATTTTCTATCATGATTCTTGAAGGCTGTACTTAAGTATATAACTTGTAAATCTATCTTACTCATCACGCCCATAAGTATTGTATATGTATAGTGTTAGTTTTTTTTTTAAAGAAAAAGGGAATTGTCATATTATGTATTAGCATGTGGAGGGTGGTTGAGAAATAATTATTAAAACAGTCTTAACGCAGCGCTCGTCTTTAACTCACGTTCCCCGTGCCCCTACACATACTTTACACCGGAGTGTTTGATTAAATTATAAAAAGCTCGGGATCTTGCGTCGCGTATTTCGGTCGCGCGCGATGGCACTAAAATAGTGTTTATTGCGATACTCGGATGAATTCCGAGGGCGAAATGTGAACGGACGAAAATAGAACAAAGGTTTTTGACACTGGCGTGAAAAAAAGCTAAGTATGTAGCGAGAAGCTGGGATCCCTTTAAAGCGTTCAGAGGGCGCTTTTTGGACAGGCCTCGTGCATCTCGCTGTTTTGTTTGGAATCTAGGCATTTTAAAGTACCATTTTGCTGATTAACTGCTGAACGTGTCGCTTTAGTTTATTCAAAGAATTGCTGACGACCGGTACTAAGTATCATAACTATCTTTATTCTTTGATTTTTCTTTTATGACTTCTTCATATTTACATAATGTAATAACAGCGAAAGATATGATGGATGGTGGGATAAATAAATGTTTAATGTCGTTATCAAACGGGAGAACAAACACATAGTAACTTTGGCATTTAGGAGTGTATTGATTGTTCTAAAAATCTTTTAACAAAAAAATTGTGTATTAATAATAAAGAACCTAGGGAAACAAAACGTCCGGCCCTATAACGCGAGGCAGCTGGCGCGTAATTTGTAGCTCTATTTGATTCGGTATAATGTAATTGACACAAATTAGATTGCTGCGCATGTGACATAGTTACCTACCATAATAAAGTAATAGATTCGGTGGTGTAGTTGCTAAGCAATTGGCTTGGGTTCCGGGCGCCGTGGGTTGGGTAAAAGTATTTGTGCTACCCACAAAAAATTGTTCATATATTGGGCGTTTGCTTCCAAAGAAGCTTAGCATGAAGCAGGCGGCCGGCCGTAAAAAGAACTAGGCAACGTCATTAGCATGTTGCATTCACAAGTTGCGCCGAACCGACCTAGGTGGGAAGGAGCAGGAGTAAGAAGAAGAATAATAAAGTAATAGAATCCCTTGGGGCGTTTTGTTTACACAGGTCTATTTTGAACCAAGCCACGTCAGTTTTAACATGAACTCGATCACCTGAATGCTACTTATTATAAACCTTTTTAAAAGAAATTTTAAACTTAAACACTAAAACACACATTATTAAAACTATATAATATAGGAACGCTGTAAACTCGTATATATTTTTA
Source organism: Iphiclides podalirius (assembly GCA_933534255.1). Classification (NCBI taxonomy): domain Eukaryota; kingdom Metazoa; phylum Arthropoda; class Insecta; order Lepidoptera; family Papilionidae; genus Iphiclides; species Iphiclides podalirius. The sequence continues at coordinate 2,122,863 of OW152830.1, read as the reverse complement.
ATAGTGTGTGCCAGTCAGTTGTATCATTTCTTTACTCGAACTTGATTCAAGCAAAAAAATTAAGAAAGCAATTATGATATACAAGCAAAGCATATCTTCGTTCAAACAAACTGAGAAGTAAAATATCATAACTATAAATCACTTTTTAATAGGGCAAGAATACCAATTGATACAATGCACTGAAGGCATTTTATAAAGATAAAAATGCATTCGCATATAATAATAGAGTATTTATATAATAGTAATAGAGTATTAATAGAGTTATTATGGGTATCAGATCCTACATACCTGAAGACGCCCATTCAACAATTCAATTAACTCCTTAGATTCATCACCGACAGAAGTGCTTAAAGCATAGTAAGGAACTAAGAAACTAATGTCGAACATGTGCATTGTAATTAATTACTTCTTCCAGCACGTACAATATAAAACTTATCCTAAATCCGCTTCACGCCGTTTCCAACCACTTGCCATATAACTAACAACAAAGGAGATATAAAAAATAGCTTTCAAGTGTTTCAATCACTAAGGTGGCGTTAGCATCATAATCGTAAACACAAATGTGCAGCGATCACTTGTTCACTTCTTCCTATATCCCTCTCGCTCTTTCTCATCTAATTATAGACGACTTTAAACTGCAGCGGTCCTACCCAATAAGCAAACGCAGTCAGTATGATAGATTCGAAACGAGCAAGACAATGCACACGTCCTTGAAAGGGAACGACTAAACAAGAGACGCGCAAGTGTCTTTCCAACCAAAGTAAGCAGTCTATTACGTAGTTGGTGCTTTTAATACGTAAGGCTAAGTCGACAGGTCGTTAGGTACTGATGGAATCCTAGTCCAGTCGACGGTTGAAACTCATCCGTTTTCAACTCAATTCAAGATATCCCCCGCTAAGTCCAGATTTCGGAATGGTTTCGTAACACAAGCAAGTTTAAGGTCACCAAAAATATAGTCAATGAATCGTTATTAAACAACGAGTTCTCATTCAAAATAACTTTATTTAATTATGTAATCAAAATAACTAAAACTAAAGTGAAAAAACTAAATCAACATAACTTTATTTAATTATGTAATTTCTTTCTTTATTTACGTCATTTCTTTATTAAAAGAAAAGTATTAGCCAGCCGCAGCAGCAGTAAAGTATTACAGCCTATACATGTCCCACTGCTGGGCAAAGGCCTCCTCTGACTCTGTACAGAGGGTATCAGGGCATAGTCTGCCACGCGGCCCCACTGCGGATTGGCGGACTTCACATATCATCGAAATATATTTTTTTGTTATTATTTCGAAAAAATGCAGTTTTCCTCACAAATGCACAAATAATGTAAATGCACGTGATAATTCAGCACTTAAAATTGACAATTTCATTGGTGCTGGCACCGGGGATCGAACTCAGGTTGCTCGAGTATATTAAATTAAAGGCGAGCGCCCGGACACTGAGCTATCACGGCTCGATTTCTTAATAAAATACATGGACATATTAAGCCGAGGACAGTCAACGGAAGTGACAGGCACAAAAGTCAAGGCGTTATTTCCTGAAGGGAAATATCTGAGTCGATGCGTCGACGTTTTGTGAATGTAGTGTGCTCTCACTATTACATTATTACTTTCGTGTAGGGCAATAAGAACCTTTAAACTAAAGCTGCCAAAAGGTTTTTATTGAGGAATAAAACCCTGGCCACTGTCGCTGAAATTCTTTGTCTATTCTTTAACAAAGAACAAAAACTTAGACAGAATACATTCAATAATATTACGATAATGAAACTAAATGATTCAATAGTCCTACTATCGAATTAGCATTCCTTTACTAATAATAATGGTTATAATGAATTATTGTGGTCGTGCTGAAAGCCTTTTGTAACATTTACAATAGAATTAAGTGCAGTAAACAGAACCGTAATGAACAAAATTTCCAGTAGGCGTTATCTTGGAGAAATTTTTAACGTCTCTTATATTGTCTTAAAGTAACAACCTATACATGTCCCACTGCTGGGCAAAGGCCTCCTCTATATAGAGGGTATCAGGGCATAGTCCACCACGCGGCCCCACTGCGGATTGGCGGACTTAACATATCTTCGAAATATTTTTTTTTGTTATTATTTCGAAAATATGCAGGTTTCCTCACGATGTTTTCCTTCACCGCGTAGCACGTGATAAGACAGCACATAAAGTTAAAAACTTCATTGGTGCCGGCACCGGGATCGAACTCAGTTTGCTCGAGTATTATGAATAAAAGGCGAGCGCCCGGACACTGAGCTATCACGACTTATTGTCTTAATAGATGATAATTAATAAGTTATGAATGGTAAATAATACAAAATATACAGAACAGTTAACTTTCAGACTTTTTACGGCCTGTTTCAATATTAAGGAGGACATAAGCTCCCGTAATACTTAAGTCAAAATTCTATCTCCAGTAACTAAATTTACAGATATGTTGACAACGGTCGTTAGACGTTTGTTAGAACTATGAATATGTGGTTGAGTAATTTCGCCTTAAAGTCAAATGGATGCCACAAAATCTGAACCGATGACAAATACTCGAATAACTAAAACAGTGGATATCGAAATTGAATGCTGAATATTTTAGCCCGACTTCTACTCGATTGTGATAGTTAACAACGCCGCCAATCGTCGCCTAACATTAGGAAACGGATATAAGTTTATAACGACGTAGCGTTCTTCCCTTTATGGTATGATAAAGGAAGTTCAAATTTAAACAGGCATATCCTCCATAAATTCATTAGCATGTAAGATATGGAACTATTAATGTATTAGTGCAAAACGCGACATACAAACTTCCGGTGCGCCTTTGGCATCGTACGACACGTATGTTTGCGAAACCATCATCGTTTGCAGAGGCTTAAATATAGTAGGAAATGACATGCCGTGCAACCAACACCTAATCGCCGAGTGCGCATCGTCAGTCACCGCTTAGATCATCGTTCAATGAGTCAAGTTCACGGGGATTACGATAATTACCTGCAAAATAAGAATTTTCAAGAGGTTGTCAACGCATCTGGAACCCTCGGGTATAGCAGATGTCCATGGGCGGCGGTATTCACTTAGCATCAGGTGAACCGTCCGCTCGTTTGGCAACTATTCGCTATTAACTATTCATATAAAAATATATATAAAAACTAACCATACACTTGTGAGCTAGCTCGGTCTTCGGTTTAATTGTACGAGAATCATGGCAGTCTCGGACCAAAATGCTGTGTGTGTCGGTGAAGAAGTTTTAGAGTGGCAAAGGGTTAAGATCGGTCTTAAATTACAAGTGAACAAGAAGTTTTAGAAAGAATCATTAGGAGTAAAACGGAAAAGACAACGTAATAGCCAAATCAACAAGTACTGGCAGAATTTTAAAAAGAAGGCCTGTGCATAGGCTGTGTCTACTTTAAGTTTATATCAAATTCAAATTTCAATTTATTATTTAAACTCTTTACTTAGACAATAATAAGAAACGGCGAAGTTGTGAGAAGTGTAACACATACATACACTGCTCTATTTTTTTTTAATTTAGTAAGACGGCAAGCGAGATCGCGGTTCACCTGATGTTAAGTCAATAAATTTTGAAGGCAACGAGACGGGTCAAGATGCGAGTACAAGAAAAACTCGTTGAGGTGTGTTGGGGTGTAATTTAGGTTGTCTTGGTCTTTCCCCAACCACCGGCTGCATCTCGGTACGGTGGCTTCCCGGCGATGCGGATACGAAAGAGTAACTGCACGGCTGCAGAGGTTCACGGGACTAAAGGTTAACGTTGCCGGTTAGTGTGTGACGTAACTGTGCCCTTTTGAGCACGGACATGGACTTGGAAGTCAGAAGTTTCGCTTGATGAGATATACCTACTTGTTATAATTTGTCTCAAAAATCAACAGTGTGGCTTTATCCAATATTTTCTTTTATTACCTATATACTTTTATACTTTCACTTTTTAACTGTCAGTGTTATAGGGCCACGCAACAGTCTTCGCAGTAATGGGCAGGTCCGTGCGGAGAAGTTCCATGAGCCCACAGAAAACAGGCGAGAAGTGAAAATGTTTTGCTTCGGAATGTTTCTGGTGAGTGAGGTAGCCGGGGCCCACTTTACTAGAATGTGGCAACGCATCTGAAACCCAACGGGTGTTGCAAATCGCCATGGGCGTCGGATATCACTTAACATCAGGTAAACCGCAAAAAAATCGGTTAAATGTGAACAGAGGACGTTTTATTTATAATGTGCAATTATGGATCTGTTCATTATATTGGTAGTTTGCGAAAAACGAAATTGATTAGCGCGGAAATTGAAGGAGGCTTTTGTGTTCCGAAAACTAGTGGCCTTTGAGATCTAGTGTATACACACGCCACTATAACAAATAAGGCGCAGCTGACTTCATCTGCGGTCGGAAGCCACCTACCGCGACCGCATAAACGGTGATCGGAACACCAATAGTGGACATTAGCATTTATCTGTCGACTAATAGTCGCATTAGAATGTGACGGCCGCTTAAATCGTGATGATTCACGAGCACCGATGGAAACAATGAGGTATGGCGCGGGCGCCTTGGCCCACGTACGTGCGGATAGGTATCAAAACAATAAAATCTAGCTATAAAACGCTAAGTTATTCATCACCTTAGTTGTCAGAGGTATTCAAAGGTTATCATTGTAAGGCTATAGGCGCCGGTGAAGGAAAACATCGTGGGAGAAGAATATCATTTATATTTTTTTTAAATGGAAAAGAGTGGCAAACTAGCATGCGGGCCACCTGATGATATGCGATCACCGCCGCCCGTGGACATTTGCAACATCAGTTGAGTCGCGATTGCGTTGCCGGCCTTTAAGGTAGTAGGCTTTACGGTCCCCGAGTTGTTATTAAAGAGACAAAACACACTGACGTAACGATTGGACATACCACGAGTTGTTCGGGTACACTTACAAATTCTCACGTTCTTATACCTGACGAGACAAGGTTTTTACGGACCTTGTTGAACCCCATAAATAGTGTACCTGTTCTCACATAGAGGATAGATGCTAGACAATATTTTTTACACAGACGACATCCGCCAAACGGTAAAGTCATTGTGTTCGACCAATGGGATTAGAAGCGGCCCCTACCACGGTTCAAGAATTCGTAATCCATACTAAAATTATAAATGCGAAAGTAACTCTGTCTGTCTGTCTCGCCTTTACTTCAAGAATACAGAACCGATTTAAATGAAATTTGTATACAGATAGTCTAGAGCCCGAGGAAGGACATTAGGCTATTTTTTAATTGGAAAAAAGTGTTGGAAGATATTTATTTAAGGGCTTCAACGCGAGCGAAGCCGCGGGCGAAAAGCTAGTAAGTAATAATTGGGCCCGAGGATATAACATTGAATAACTTACTTTCTATTGGTAACATACATTACATGAATTATGATGATTTTTTTTAATGCTAGTCTTTACACTCAACTGTGGTATGGCCACGCAACAATCCTCAGGTAAGTACCACGACTACACAGACGACCGGCTTGAACTGTTATAACTTCTGCGTTTCGTCTGGTAAGTGAGGTAGCCGGGGCCCACTTTATTATAAGGTGGCAACACATCTGCACCTACGGGTGTTGCAAATGTCAATGTTATCACTTAACATGTGGTGAACCACCTCGTTACAAATAAAAATAAAAAGACTTATTTTGGTAGGTATTTTTTATCGTTTTATGTATTTATTTATGCCTCAATTATTTCGGATCCGAGTGGAAAGTCCAATCAAACAGATACTTGAGGTATAATAAAATGTTCGTTATTTTTAAATATATATAAAATTGCAACATAGATGGCTTTTTCTCATTAAATTTAAAGTTTAACCTTAATTTTAATGTAATGCTTTTTTTTATGCGAAAAGTTGTCAAACGAGCAGACGGTTCACCTGATGTTAAGTGAATACCGCCGCCCATGGACATCTGCCCCACCCGAGGGTTTGCAGATGCGTTGACAACCTTTTGAATATTGGGCTCCGGCTACCTAATAGGTAGAGGTATAATAAAATGTTCGTTATTTTTAAATATATATAAAATTGCAACATAGATGGCTTTTTCTCATTAAATTTAAAGTTTAACCTTAATTTTAATGTAATGCCTTTTTTTTATGCGAAAAGTTGTCAAACGAGCAGACGGTTCACCTGATGTTAAGTGAATACCGCCGCCCATGGACATCTGCCCCACCCGAGGGTTTGCAGATGCGTTGACAACCTTTTGAATATTGAGCTCCGGCTACCTCACTCATCAGACGAAACGCGAAAGTATTTGTTATACTTCCACTTTACGCCGGTCTTCTGTGAGGACGGGCCTGCCCAGTCGTGCAACAGTCGAGGCTGCTGCGTGGCCCTACCACCGTCACGTGGCCCTACCTACAAATATTGTGAATCCTACTAAGTGTATGAAACATTATGAACAATAATTCTTAAGATTATTAGTCATAATAAGTAATAAACATTTAGTGCTAATAAATATACTATAAGATGATTTGTCACTTTTAAGAAACGCAAACTCTTCGTCAAGAGTATCGTGCGAGAAACTTGGTACAACTTTAACTGTAATGTGTCGTGTCTTTTCTTCAATATTTCGAGAGACTATAATATGTTATCAAAATAATTAAACCAATTTTAAAGGATTTACGAAAATCCACCTCGGATGCATAACTAAAATCTACAAACTTCATATAACCTATTTACATAATCTCGGATTATTCGTTGCGAGTTCAATAAAATATTGTTGTCATAATAGTATAATATAATAAAAAAATATTAGCTAATTCCTAAACTCTGTGAGCGTCATCGTGGAAATAATAACAGATAATAACAAAGTGCATTCCCAGAAAGGCCTTATCCTTTTTAACAAAGCGATACGGATTAGATACGATTGGACAGTATATTGCGTACGTACTTACAATTACATATACATAATATAATAAGACAATAAATGTTTTAAGCTTACGTACAGTAAACGTAGTACAACAGTGATAGCGAGTGTTATCAACATTTCACATTTTATAATCCCCACGAGTAGAGAAAATCACTTTCAATGAAATAAACCGCTTGCTCGTTTGCCGCCTTCTCTTACATAATAAGTAGATTGGTAATTAGTAAGGGAACAACCTCTATATACCCCAGTGCTGGACTAAGGCCTCCTCTGTACAAAAGGTATTAGGACCACTCGATCCCACAGCGGATTGGCAGACTTCACACATCTTTGGAATATTTTTTGTTATTATTTGTAAAATAAGCAGACTATGAGGACATAATGTTTTCCTTCACCGCTGATCACGCGATGGTTGGCACTTAAAATTGCAATGAACAATTTAGGTCGTTCCGGCACCGGGGTTAGTATATTGAATTAAATAATTTCAACCAAACCACCTCGCCACAAAGGTGCCATTTTTGAGACTTTTTTTGCCCCGCACGACCGCTCCGTGGTTTCAGCTTCAAGATGAAAGCATATTCTTTCCTGAAGTGACGGCAACGCATTTGCAGGCACTCCGTTGTTGCACAAGTTCATGGGCAACTGGGATACCTTTCCATCGGGTGAGTCCCCTTGCCCGTCTGTCCCTTTTTTCCAATAAACAAAGCGAGCGCCCTGACACAGCTATCACGGCTCCTCCCTTTCTCTTTTTTTTCCTTTTAAAAAAAAATGTTTGTATGGATGTTTTACAAACATAAATATCACGTGGACAAAAAACACTCAGATGCGACTCAACTATCTGTGGGTCACACAAATAGTTGTCCCGTGTGGGAATCGAACCCACGACCTCCGACGCCGAAGCCAACAGCTTGGCAAACTGCGCCACGGAGTCATCTCTTAAATATCAGTCCCAATTAGAACGGTAATGGCGGACATTCAGAACGTGGCGATGTCAAAATATGTAAACTATCGTTGTCCGAATGGCCCATTGGCCGCTCAATTCACGACACGTGCCACGAACGATTTAAACGGGGAGTGAGTACATTAAAACGATAACGCGCGCTGGAAATATGGGTCAGGATAATGGAGGCAATATGTATAAAGCGCTGTGAATTATGTTATTTATTTGTATGCGCACGCTACAATAGTCGAATAATTACTGACTTCTTCGAGTGGATGAACGAATACAAAAATGAATTCTTCTCTCGTTTTAAGTACTATATTTTATCTGTGTCACGCTGGTGCACATAATTGTTGTCGCAATTATTTAGTTATTACACAATACGCGGACTCATTTTTATCTAATAACATTGTTAATACGCTTCGTGATTTTAAATAGAAAAATACCCATGTCATGAATGAGTTTAATAACGTTTAAAATTTAATAATATTTTAAGACAAAAATAAAGAGTTTCAATGTAGCATTAGTTTTCAAACATCCTGTCGCATTAATTATTGAAGTTATACTTCTTTTGGTGCGTTAGGGAAAAATGATGAGAGTAAATTTTTACGATGCGCGCGCACACCGTCACGTAAAACCGACACCCTTAAGATATCTAGACATCTACAATGTTTCACATTCACGATATTTATTTTGTGATATTTAAATAAAGTCTTATAAATTTAAAGTTTATTAAATGTATTAAATACCTTTTTTCTATTGTTAGTGCAGTTTTTTCTACAAACGTAGAATAAGGCGAAAGATAAAATTTTTGAAGATTTTTATCTTGCTACGCCAAAGAATTATAACTTCTTACGCATGTACATATTTTATAATGAACTGGCCAGGTCCGACTGGTCAATACCAAGGCAAAGACGAACTGCAAAAGACAATGTAGTATTAAATGGCCAACGCATAGCCTCAGTAAAAACAAATCATGTCAACCTAATAATATTCTAAATGACGACAATACCCCGGTTAATTATCCAATAATTAGTAAACAAACTCGGTGTTACGTCGTGCGTATCTTGCAAACAATTGACGTAAATATATACGTAAATTCGCAACGAGAGCGTGCGAGGTTGGTAGGTCCAGAAGGAAACGGTCATCAGATGAACTATCAGCTAGTAGCGTCGACGAAAATTCCTGCGTCACGACAGCGATGTGAATCACGTGGCTATTTGTAATATAAATGCCTACGATGTAGCGTAGGCCCCCCGTTTCGTAAACATAATAATCATTTTATTCAACCCTGATGCCGTGATAGCTCAGTGTCCGGGCGCTCGCCTTTAATTCAATATACTCGAGCAACCTGTGTTCGATCCCCGCTGCCAGCACCAATTAAGTTTTTAACTTTAAGTGCTGACTTATCACGTGATCCGCAGTGAAGGAAAACATCGTGAGGAAACCTGCATATAAGGGAATGATTACATGAATTTAAATGCTTGTTGACCACATGCACAATGGTGGAGGCATATTATAGTGATCAAATAACTCTTCTCGGCACCTACTTTTAATCCCCTACTTTACTACATAGGGAAGACTATGATCAGCATGAATCGCCAAACTCCCTTATTTATAATATTACATAACAATTTTACTAACAAGCGCATTTTTTAATTGAATTTTGGAAAAGTTTTGAGGTGGTTTTTATTAGTCCAAAACAAATGTTTCGCTGAGTTTTTTTCGCCAGTTCTACTTAGGTCACCAAAACGGTAGTACTACTGTGACAATCAATAGTAAGTGTAATGCTTCCATATTGAATGAAGATATTTCAATTTGACACGGCTTGTATCACTAAAACAACAGTTAAGCCAATAAGATAGATTAGAAATAAACAATGATCATGAATCACCAATTGTTTTGAGTCAAGGTTAAACGCATCATCAGCCGTCAATAACATTGTTTTGCAATATGTATGACATCACGCGAAGATATGGCTCGGGTGATTCCAAAAGTGATAAAATTTTTATCATTTACTTACAGAGTACAATTTTACTCTCACTCGATAGCTGGTACCAGTAATTGCTTTAGCTTTCAACACTGACGCACTCTTTGGAAGAACGACATCTGTTATTTTCAATCCTAAGTACCCGGAGGACCGAGCTTTGCTCGGTTTGTTTTTTTTTTTTTGGTAAATCGTGTATTTTGGAAATTATATTTAGATACAAATTACTGAGTATGCATAATTTATTTTTCGATCTTACCGACCGACCTAATAATAAGAAAATATGAAGTGGTGTTTTTCACAAAAGAAACAACTTTAAAAAAAGGGAAAAAATAACAAAATTCTCTGGATCAACAAAAATAAAAAATAAAGAAAGCAATGGCCTGGAATCAAAAAAAAAAAAAGTAAAAAAAAAAGAGTGTGCAAATGATCGTGACACGAACCACGGCTGTCTGTTTTGGGGCCGCCCGATTACCGACCGAGCTATTATGACATTTTCTCTTGCGGCGAAATTTACCGTCATATTCGAATGATATTTTTCATTTCGTGAAAACAGGGATAAAAGGGCATTTTCTAAAAATGAAACCTAGCTAGATCGATTTTTCGCCCCCGAATCTACGCACATATCAAATTTCATGGAAATCGCTGGAGCCGTTTCCGAGATTCCGATTATATATATATATATATATATACAAGAATTGCTCGTTTAAAGGATAAGATATGAGGTATTAGGATAGGCTTAGATTTCCAGATATCTAGATCAATCCCAGTGCAATATCCCCCCGAAACACAGAGGTTATTCACTGGTGCGGGGATCGTTTTTGTTTACTAAAAAAAGAAAAAAGGTTTTTTGGCTTATTATTAAAAAACGATAATCATCATACTAACATATTTAAGAGTTGCATGAATCGCTATATCTTCCAACTCCATTTAGAAATACTTACCGATATTTCTAACAAAAAAAAACCCAAGAGCGAGTCGGACTCGCGCACGAAGGATTTTTTTACCATTATCTATAAAAACAGCAAAAAAAATCATGTTTGTTGTATGGAAGCCCCCACGTTTTTTTTTTTGTTTTTTAGTATTTGTTGTTATAGCGGCAACAGAAATAAATTATCTGCGAAAATTTCAACTCGTAACTATCACGGTTCATGGGAAACACTGGTGACACAGACAGACAGCGGAGTCTTAGTAATAGGGCCCCGTTTTTCCCTTTGGGTACGGAACCCTAAAAACTGCCTTTGCTATAAAATGTGGCCGACTTAATTCTGGGACAAAGTAGCTCATTGTGAGTGCAAATAAATTTATAAACGTATTGGTACCCATAAATAACAAATTAAACCTTTTTTTATCTATTATAGATTTAACATTTCATGGAAACCTACCACATGTTATTATGAGGTATTTTAAGCTCTTTTAACGTCTTATGGTTTAAAATTCGGTAGTTTTAAAATGGATTTTGTTTTGTCGTACAAATTTAAGACACAAGTTTCATTTTCTTAGCCCTCATTACGCACGGAGGATAATGGCTATCCTACGTCAAATGCTTCTGCCACTTAAGCGTTCATTAGGCCAAGATGCGACACAATTCTCGCCGAGCGATTATTCGAGATAGCTGCAAATGGATATTTTGTGTATCTTGGCTTGGAAACGTGTAAGCGCTACTATTTCGACCACTATGGCAAAGGTGCGGGAAGTCGATGGATGCAGGCGGCTCAGGATCTTGCTTCGTGGCAGTCTATGGGGGAGGCCTGGGTTCAGCCTGTTTGGAAGACTCAAAAAGGCTGGAATGATAAAGATAATACCCACTTCTGTTACAGCATTATTTACCGTGACGTAAATGTTCAATGGTAACTCTTTTGTATTGTATTGTAAAATGACTTAAATTTGCTGTTCTCTTCTTGGTGTGAGGCGCGACAAGCAAGTTTAGACAAATGTCCACGGAGGCTAAAATGAGACACGAAATTAACGCAGTAACATAGAGATATAAGATATTGAGTGAGACATATTGAGAACTAAAATATTTTCGAAAAAAAGAGGAGAAACTATTTTACTACTGCACATTTAGCAGCTCCGTGAAAAGATTAATTTTTTATGGACTTTTTTCATTGCATTTAAATCGAAAATATGTGCCAACAAGAACACACCTTTCTTCGTTACAAATACAGAAAATGATGTCCAATCAAATACTTTTTTCATTAAAGAAATCAAATTTTGAAAACCAAACTGTAAGAGCCAAATATCATCTTAACAGAATCACGTGACATACAAACGGTTAAACGACAAGTTATTTATAGCAATCGGCTCGTTAAAGAGAGGGCTAATGGTAGCGACGGCTTCCACATTCCACTCCTCATCGTGATATTCGCGTCATGTCGGGTCTCTCAACGAGGTGAGTGCGTCGCTAATTATATATGGATTCGCCAGGTGGCGCCTTATAAGAATAAACGGTTTCTTTTATCAATAAGTTATTAGTCCTTCACCATGCCCTGTTGGTCATGTAACTGATAAGATGATAAACGCTCTAGACCTATAACAGTGTTCACTCTTGAAGACGCTTCTTTGCGCTCAATCGAAATAATAAATAAACGGCAATAATTGCATGCATGACCCTACCACTGTAAAACTTAAAAGATGTGAAAAAAAGAAGCAAAAAAAAAACCGCCATCTGTTTTTGAGTGTCCAGTCGTTAAGGCAAGGCTTAATAGGATTTTACCGAGCCACTATTTTATTTCAATTTTTATAAGGGGAAATAGAAGTGCACTGGTTAGTGATAAAAATAATACGCTTTGTGAATACCAGACGACGGACAAAGTGTAAAAATAAATTATCGCTTTATAAATATTTGGGGTAATCGTTCAATAACATTATTGTCGTTGAGTTAGCGAGGGCCTCTGGGAAAAATACAATTCCATGATATCACTTCCGTTGGGAGTTGACGCAGTGTTCTAAAACTTACTTAAGTACCTAATGTTGTGGGTCCCACGGTTAATTATTTTAATATCGTATTTATGTTGAGCCGTGATAGCTCAGTGTTCTGGAGGCTGGAGACCGGAGTTTAAATCCCGGTGCGAGCATATTTCGATGATATTATGTATGATATATTTGTGGCTCGCGTGTTGGACTATGCCCTAATACCCTCTGCAGAGAGGCGGTCTTGACCCAACAATGGTACATTTAAAATCTGTTACTTTACTTTTCATGTTGGAGCATAGTTTGAGTGAAGTTTCGATAGTGGACATTTTCAGAGTAATTTAAAAATTACACAAAAAGATTCTAGACGGCCTATTTTATAGCATGAAATTTTAAACAAAACTAGATATTGCAAAGAAAACTTTGAACATGGCATGTAATAAGTTTTACCCACGTCTATCACAAATAGGTTTGTTAAAAGCACATTATTTGCGTACAGGAACTAGGTTCTTGCGTAGTTTATCGTAACCTTATCGATCGCGATCGTATGTGATAAAGCATATGACCTCCGGAATCGACGCCATACCTTCGTTATCGATTAATATAATTATAACTATCGACCCATCCCGGCTTCGCACTGGTGCAATGTATTATACACATAAACCTTCCTCTTGGATCTCTCTATCTAGTAAAAAAAGCCGCATCAAGATCCGTTGCGTTGTTTTAAAGATCTAAGCATACATAGGAACAGACAGACAGCGGAACATCTTGGTTTTATACTATGTAGTGATAATAAGTTATCATTGTTACCGCCTTCACAGCCATTGTCTACTTAAATTGTTCCTACAGCAACAGCGCCGCTGGCAAGAAGGTAGAGCAGTTGCAGTTTGTGAGCATCATCATAATAATCACCATCCTCCTGCCCGTATCCCACCTAGGTGGGGTCGTCACAACCAGTAGAACATTTTGTAAACTTGTTTTGGCCATATTTTATACGACCGGCCGCCTGCCTGACGTCAATCCTCCGTGGGAAACAAACAACACGACCCAGAACAATTATCGGTGGGTAAGAAAAGTTTTTTTTTATGCAAAATGTTGCCAAACGAGCAGACGGGTCACCTGATGTTAAGTGAATACCGCCGCCCATGGACATCTGCTTCACCCGAGGGTGACTGATGCGTTGACAACCTTTTGACATACTTCCACTTTACGCTGGTCTTCTGTAAGGTCGTGGTACTAACCCGGACGGGCCTGCCCATTCGTGCAACAGCCGAGGCTGCTGCGGGGCCCTACCACCGTAAGTACTAGGCCGTCTATTAATTACGTGATATTTTTTTAGCATTTTAACCCCCTTGGTGATACGTGGTGAGATTTAAGACTATAACATCACCCCCCAACCCAAAATCACGTGTATTTTTCACGAACCCACGACCCCCGACGATGAAGCCAATAGCTTAGCAACGGCGCCACCGACGTCAGGTAAGTTCAACCGTTTTGAACTTGTCTCTAGAAATGATAGCACGTTTTTTATGTCTTCTTTTGAAATGTCACTCCTTATTGAACTCAGTATGTAATCAAAACAGTTAACAGTCATTATGGTATATCCAAAAATAAATTTAGAGGGATGTTTTCTCAAATAACAATGTAAAGTATGAAATTCAACATACCGTTCTCTTTCTTTATTAATTTGTTGCACACCAGTTCTAATTTTTAGCATCATCCACTTTAGGTATGAATTTTCGGGTAAAAATAAAAGATCGTCGTCCATGTTTTCAACCTCTGAATACGCGTCACAATCGTCTGGCGGCTAGCGGTCCCGTCAGTCCGTTCGCAGCCGTCGTCGCGACCGGCAGCATTTCGCATGTGCTGGTGACAAGTCGGCAACAAGTCACCGGTGACGTCGGTGACACTGGTGACATCGGTGACACTGGTGACATCGGTGACACTGGTTACATCGGTGACACTGGTTACATCGGTGATACGTCGTCAACAAGTCACTGGTGACACTAGTTACATCTGTGACACGTCGTCAACAAGTCACTGGTGACATCGGTGACAATGGTGACATTGGTGACAATGGTGACATCGGTGACACTGGTGACTTCGGTGACACTGGTTACATCGGTGATACGTCGTCAACAAGTCACTGGTGACACTAGTTACATCTGTGACACGTCGTCAACAAGTCACTGGTGACATCGGTGACAATGGTGACATCGGTGACACTGGTGACATCGGTGACATCTGTGACACTGGTGACGACGGTGACACTGGTGACATCGGTGACACTGGTGACGTCGCAGACACTGGTGACGTCGGTGACACTGGTGTCATCGGTGACTCTGGTTACATCGGTGATACGTCGTCAACAAGTCACTGGTGACACTAGTTACATCTGTGACACGTCGTCAACAAGTCACTGGTGACATCGGTGACAATGGTGACATTGGTGACAATGGTGACATTGGTGACAATGGTGACTTCGGTGACACTGGTGACATCGGTGACATCGGTGACACTAGTGACGTCGCTGACACATCGGTGACACTAGTGACGTCGCTGACACATCGGTGACACGTCGTCAACAAGTCACTGGTGACATCGGTGACAATGGTGACACTGGTGACGTCGGTGACGTCGGTGACACTGGTGACGTCGGTGACTCTGGTGACACTGGTTACATCGGTGACTCTGGTGACACTGGTTACATCGGTGACACGTCGTCAACAAGTCACTGGTGACATCGGTGACAATGGTGACACTGGTGACGTCGGTGACGTCGGTGACACTGGTGACGTCGGTGACGTCGGTGACTCTGGTGACACTGGTTACATCGGTGACGCGTCGTCAACAAGTCACTGGTGACACTGGTTACATCGGTGACACGTCGTCAACAAGTCACTGATGACATCGGTGACAATGGTGACACTGGTGACGTCGGTGACACTGGTATCGGTGACACGGGTGACATGACGTCAACAAGTCACCGCAGTCGGCGTCACAAGTGTAACTCACAGCGATTTCTTGTGCCTCCAGTGATTAGTGATCCAGTGCATACTCTCGGTGATGAAGCGCTCCGTGCGCGCCGCCCCCGTAACAGACCCTCTGCATCGGTGAAAAGTCACCCATACTCCGGCTTGTCAATAAACATCAACACCGCGCCAACGCCCCACGCCCCCATCATACAAAGGTAAAGAAACGTTTTCATACTCCCTGCGCCGGTGACAAGCCGTCAACAAGTAATCTGAGCCGGGACTAGGTGACTTAATACTTTTTAATACTTTCTGAATGCTTAATACATCTTTAAAATCTCTTAAAACATCTTTATTTCTTACATCGTATAATCTAACGATATACCATCCATAAAGCTTCACAAGCTCATCTGATACACACAACTCTCCACATAACCTCATATGGTACAAAAAATATGTACCCTGTAGCACAATTCCAGCAATCAATTTCCTCCAGAACTTAGGCTATTGAGGCCAAAATCAACGAAGAAACAATTGCACCCGAATCTGACTGCAACAGATCCTACTCCAACTGATCCTAATGAACCAAAAATACATAAATCAATTGATTTACACAAACAAATATTCCCTAATTATGCAACTATCACTGCCAATACGGCCAACCCCTCCATTTACAAAAATCCGATACAAATTCTCAATATTTGGCTCAACTCAAGTTTCCATCAGAAACACTTCAGCTATCGAGGAAAAACATTAACTTCAAAAAAATAACTTGTCTCCAGCTGGAGGCAAATCCATCTGGAACAACATAATTCCCGTGGACTTCGATAACACGGAGCAAAGGGACAACACTCTCAATAAAATCAACCATAATTCCGAGATCGCCACTGAAGTTAAAAACAATTAAAACCAATTATCATATTTGAAGACATTCACACAAACACCCCCCCTTAAGAAATAACTGAAATGATAACCACACAAAATGACTGACACTTTATTTAGATTACAACGTAACAATAAAAACAAAAACCTATACAACGCAGTACCATAGAGTACATGTTTAAGAATATGTCCCTCTGCTCCAATGCTACAAGTGCTTGCAATTCAATCATACCATTAAGAACTGCTATAACTTATATCATTTGTCATCTCTATCAGTTATTTAATAATAAAATTAGTAGTATTTAACATTATTATAATAATATACAGCGTGTCGTTACCATCGCGACAATAAATGAACACACATATAGGGGATAAATTTTTAAAATTGTATTAAACATTTACATTCTTTAAATATCAATATTTACAGAGTTATAAAATTTTCCAAAACAAAGAATTTTAGAACACCCTTACGTATAAAACTGTAACGTAAAGTTCATTTGTAAAGGTCACAAAGCATATGAATGGGTTGAATGAATTTAAAAGAGACAAAACATACTGTTAAAAGGAGAGGCTTGTAATGCGACGCTGTGGCGCGAGTTGTATAGAATGTTACAAATTTTGTTTCTTTTTTACTTAATTAGTTTTTTTGAAAAATATGTCTTAAATTATGGATTTTGTTTAACGTTAATATTTTTTTATGATTATTGGCAAGTAGCGTTAGACGTGTGTTCATTTATTGTCGCGATGGTAACGATACGCTGTATATTTAATAAGATTATAAATATATAATTTCATAGTATTTAATAATAATTACATGATTAATTAACAGTTACAAGATGGAAAACAACTGCACATCCTGCAACCTACGAAGAAACAAGATAAAAGAAGCCATGGACGAGGCTAAATCACTTCGCGTTGCAAACGGAAAACTCATCAATGCGCTGTTCAAGCTTACCACAATTATTAAATCCAATCCTGGATTATATAGACCTATTGACAACTATCAGATTGGACACACAAATACCTGTGCTCCAATCTACAACCCTATAAGCCTCCCTGAAGCATCCGTAAACGTAGCACCAACCACCAGTAACCACCCAACAGAGGTGTTTACTTCTTATAGAAGCCACCACGGAAACTCTGAAAGGGCTAGACACCACAAAAGCTTTGAGAGCGCCGAGGATAATAACATTTGCACCAGCACCACCGCAGACTAGCCGCAGTCCCAGTATACCCACCTACTCGACGCATAGCAAAGGCGGTTACAGTGCCTCCTGTGCAGCCTACACCACCAACCACAAATGCTATGGCACTTCAAAATAAGGCAGCACAATTACCTGAACGGCTGACTCCTTAACCAGCCAATTACCCTAAATACTTCTACTTTGAAACAATGACACCTCGACTACGATGCCCAACCGAACTTGGACCCCTAGCGCATCTACTGGTATATTTCGATGGCATAAATTCACTGGATACATCAATTTCTACATGAACGATAATAGCTCCACCTCGATCGAAGAACTATTATCGCACTCATCATAATATTAAGAAAAAAATTAGAATAATCAATAAATAATCTTCTTTATTATTTCAAATAGTAATCATACTGTACAATTAGTGTAAGTATACTAAATTGTATAAATTCCATAAAATACATATTTTATATCAATGATGTAACCATTACAACTATTACTTACTTAAGTATAAATCTGATTATTCAATGTCACAACATCGGTATAAGAAATAATAATTAAATTAATTATTTACAAACAAATTAGGTATAAATAAAAATAGTACTATAATAATTACTCATAACTGTATGTGCAACACATTGTAATATCAGTTAATGTAAATCAAAATAATAATTTGTAATACAATATTCATACATATGAATAAGTACTAATAAACTAGTCAGTGTTAAACAAAATATGAATCACTTATTAAATCCTCAACTAATTTTCATCTCCACCTAGTTAAATATAATTATTGATTATCCCATGTTGTTATGTATCTCCACATTGAACTTTATATATAGGTTATAGGTATTAGTTGACTTGCAAACCATTATTGTATTCAAAATATCAAATTACAAATATATGAGTATGTACTCATATATAAATATAAATATACATCCCGAAACATATTTTTTAAACCTCATTGTTATTCACCCTATTTAATCAACATTTAGACATAAATAAGTAACCTATATAATAGTAATTGCAATCAAATGTACATGACAACTGCTTCCCTAAACAATATCTCTTCAATATGGCGACCTGAATGGCGTAGTGGGTAGTGTACCTCCTGCGTCAGAGGGTGTGGGTTCGATCCCCACTACAGGAAAAATATTGTGTGTGAACATTTATATTATGTGATGAACATAGTGTTTTTCTAGTGTCTGCATTTTTATATATGTATAATAATGTAGTGTATGGTGTTCAGGCCACCATACACTAGGTCAATTGGAATATCAAATTCAATTCAAATAATCATCACAAAGAAGTGTTTCCGTAACCAGTTTTAGAATTTTCTAATTGTATTACAAAACACCAATGTAATGTTCAATCAATCAAGATAATTAACAGCAGTTCGTGTTACGGAAACTGCTCAAAAATATATTAAACAAAGAGAACTAGAAAACGGGAAAAGAGGTCTGTATAACCGACAAGAGCTCCTAGTGGCCTCCGAGCAATTATCTTGAAAAAACAATGCAACACTGGTTTAAGTGTAATTTCATCAAAGGCTAGCAGTAGTTAATTTAATATTTCATACAATGATGTTTAAAAGATAAGGATCAATTTAAAACAATTTGTTTGCTAGCAGACGCGCTTCGCACTCTGGACTGTGTAATAATAGGTGTAGCAAGTGATTCGAGGCAATTCAATTGAGATTTCAATTTGGAGTGAAACCATTCACTGTGCAAAAAACTCTTCAGCTAACATGAATCAACTGCAGCAACAACTTTTAAATGCTGTAGATTTGGTACTGCTGATTGCATCTACTGATAGTACGTCTATGAAATTATCTAGGATTGATAATCAATGTTGAAATACAGAGTCCTTATTCCTAAGTCTCTTCCACAAATGTCAGACTTTGCCCAATGATACTTATTTCTAAAGCTACGTGCAAAATACACTACTTAAAAATACTGTAAAAATATCGAACACTACCATTTAAGTTTATTTTTAGAGTTCCGTACCCAAAGAGTTTTACTCTTATTACTCAGACTCCGCAGTCTATCTGTCCGTCCGTCACCAGGCTGTATCTAATGAACCGTAATAGTAAGGTAGTTGAAATTTTCACAGATTACGTATTTCTGTTGCAAATTCTAAAAAACAGAATAGAAAATATTTACGTGGGGCTCCGATACAACATACACCTTTATAGATAACGGAACGGAACCCTTCCTGCGCGAGTCCGACTCGCACTTGGCCGGTTTTTAGCATATCTCAAACTCGGACAAACCACAGTCCTGCGGGCATAATGTTTGATATTTAGAGAGGAATTGGAGCACGAACACTGCCGTGCCGTGCCTGCTAAATATCAATAATGTTTACTGCGAGCAACACACCCCGCGACCCGCTCATTAGTTGTCCCTTTTATTATGAAAGTATTAAACAAGTTGACTTTATTATGTCACTATAAATACGTTTTTTTTTTATGTAAAAAGTTGTCAAACGAGCAGACGGTTCACCTGATGTTAAGTGAATACCGCCGCCCATGGACTTCTGCCACACCCGAGGGTTACAGATTCGTTGACAACCTTTTGAAAATTGGGCTCCGGCTACCTCACTCACCAGACGAAACGCGAAAGTGTTTGTCATACTTTCACTTTACGCTGGTCTTCTGTGAGGTCGTGGTACTTACCCGGACGGGCCTGCCCATTCGTGCAACAGCCGAGGATGCTGCGTGGCCCTACCGCCGAACGTAGAACTCGCATTGTTAGAACATAAACATAAAGAAGGAAACGTTGCATTATAAGGTAACTGCCGAACCCAAAGGACATCCTCAAATCGCACCATATTCCACAATGTGTGAAGACCTATCTGAATCTGTCTGTCTGTAAGATCGTCTGTTCAGACAATGTGTACTGCCCACAATTATGTACGACGAAAAAGCTTGGATGCACCAACATGACGCGGTAAACTTAATAAGAGATGTAGAGATCCATGAAGACGTATGACTGCAATCATACTTCGAGACTGCAACACTAACACACTTTTTTTTTTAAACACGTTTCGGAAACACTGATCATCGTAGAAGTCAACTAATCAGCTGTCAAATGGATTTTCATGTGGTATTTCAGTTGCCAAAAGGATTGTTAAACTCTCTGAATTGATCAGAATGATCTTTTTAATGATCAGAATGATCGATTCAAAGAGTCCTTTTGATAATCCATTTGACAGCTGATTAGTTGGTTTCTACGATGATCAATGTTTCACACACCGGGCGTAAAATTCTGGAGTTGCAAATCAAAGTGGAGAAGGTTGTGACAGCATACGGTCAAACTGGCATTGACCAATCAGCGGAGTCTTGGAGCATTTTAGTTCGCAATCGAAGATGCCATCTGCATTAGTAGAGAGTGAGAGAGAGAGGCCCTACATCTAGCAGTGGTATATGGTTTCAAGATAGGAAGCCTGTATACGAGGATTATTTACGGTTCATAATAACGAACCTGTAACAAAAATCGTGTTCATTATATTGGTATAACAAATAATAAACAAAGTATTTATACTTCTGTGATAATAAATTAATTTATAGTGATGATTTTGATACATCATAACTATAAATATCAATAATAACTATTTACGTAAACTCTCGCAGGTATTAAAAGGCCTCACTCATATTACGGCAGCAATAAAAAAAATTGCCAAATGAAAATATCCGAACACCACAAAAGTGGGCACATCCAACCAAACAATGCAGCGGCTTGCAAAAAGAAAGGAAAACCTCATCGCTGAGAAGATCCCGAAAGGAACCACCCGTTAATTTCGCGCCGTAACAAAATAAGCCATTCGCGAACCGACGTCGTAAAACCGGAGCGGCGCGGTCTGCGTCCACAAAGGGCCACCGGTTCGAATCTCAGAGTTGCACAACACGGCCATATTGATACGTCGGCGGGCGGCGCGTGCGGTTTTGCGGATATGGAATGGACCGATGCAGAGTTACGAGCGAGGCGAATCGAGGTTGCCACGGTATGGCGATGGTATTACAAAAGCGCATTTCGACGAATAAATACAATATATATATATATATATATACCCTTCTTATGGTGTCGTCGGTCCACCTAGAGGGAGGCCTTCCAACGCTACGTCTCCCGGTTCTTGGTCGCCACTCGAGAACCTTTACTCACTATCGGTCGTCAGTTCTTTGAGCGACGTGGCCTGCCCACTGCCACTTGAAGTTGCAGATCCGGAGAGCTATGTCGGTAACACCGGTTCTTCGGCGAATTCCCTCAACGGGAGACCGGTGGATGCCAATGGCAAAGTGTCGTCCGTTGTGGCGTTCTAAGGGGGAGGCCTATGTTCGACAGTGGACGTCTTGCGGCTGATGATGGTGATGATATACCCTTCATACGCACACAGGTACATGACTAGCTGGTGCAGTGTCTAAGCCATTGGGCTTCTGCGCCGAGGGTCCTGGGTACGATTCCCGAATGTCTTCCCAAACAGCAGCAAAAGTAATCAAAAACTTGCTAATTTACATTTGAATAAGTGACGGTGTGATGTTAAGGTTCTTTTCTTTGCGGTAATTAATTAAAATTTAAAATACAGTTCTATGTTGTGTTATAATAAGTATTGTAAACTGATTACTTGAGTTATAAATTCGAAACTATTTAATGTTCATAGAAATGACATATCCGAATGGAACACAATATACTCAGAGAAAAAGCGTAGGTAACTCCTAAAAATTTACCCATAGGATTATACTTCGAGCGTCGCAGTAGATTGGCACTGTCTAAAAACTCTGTGCACGCCACTGCCACGATTAAATTCACTTTGAAAAATTCTTTTAATTTCTTAGTATGTCAGTAACAATTATGTTTAATTATATATTATTATTGTTATTTATTATAGATAACGCATGTTCATACTGCCATATCTAAGTGAAAGTATATGACATATATAAGTGAAAGTGAGAGATGATATACAACGTATGGTACGGAAAGAGATAGCAGTCTATACAATAGCAATTACACCAATTGGTGTAATTTGAGTGCCTCAGTTTGAATGCGCTAGTGTCATATCTACCTAGTGCATCTATCTAGTGCATATCATTGGGCAATAATCAAGGATCATTCCCATAGTTCTAAATACGAAAAACCTAAGAAATCCAAGTACAAGTGAACATTATTCCGCTTTGCCGCTTGCAAAGCAAAAGTGCGGACACATAACGCGAGTTAATCGTTTGCCATAGACAATTATTATTCTCATCGATGATCTCACGGCGCGGGCGAGCGATGGACATTGTTTATGACTCATTAGGGGCGATACAAAAAAAGTATCGAGCCGGTAAACATCATGAACGCGGGGACAGAGGCCAAGTAGAAACACATGGTGAGTTGGTAAATGCACCGACTTCTTTTCAAAAACGCGCACACAAAGTGTTTAATTACTTAATGGACATTGACACAATGTTAGGCGATTATTACGAGATCATCATTAACCGGATTTATTTCAAACGCCAGATGTTACTATAAATTGAATCCGACGTGTAAAAAATCCGTACAAAGTAAAGTAAAGCTAATGTTATAGGCGGTGGAGCCGTACGGACCTAGTGGTTGCGCGTCTTCGCTATCTGTCACGGCTTCGAATACAATAATCAACCGACTTCAAAAAAGGAGGAATTTCTTAAATCGACTGTATTCGCTTTTTGTTACCTCGGAACTATCGACTGAGTGAATCGATTTTGATGATTCTTTTTTTTTTATTTGAAAGCTGACGCTTCCCATGTGGTCCCATATTATTATTATATTTCTACACTATATCTCATTGGTATGGAAAATCAAATATTAAATGGATACAGAGCGAGATATTTGAAGACGGTTATGTTTTTCGTCAATAAAAAAATTGACGCGTCACGGTATTGGTGACGCGTCAATTTTTTTATCCCCTGAACGTCCCGGGTGGGAAGAACAAATGACGAACCTTTCGATCGGCCAACTCTCGGAAGTAAGGTCGTAGCGGCCTCGGTGATGACACCCAGCGCGGTGGCGGAGAAGGAAAATGTGTCAAAAGTTCGACCATGACGTCAGTTGATCACTGCGTCCATTGTCCGCGGACGCCCGTCGACCACTTCAAACCACAACACGACCAACGCTTCCTTAGCTAATACCAAATCAGGTGTGTACACGTGTCGCTTAGTGAAGCGGTTCAAACGATGTAAAATGTTCTCCTAAGATGTGAGGATCGTCGCTTAGGGCGGGCAACACACTGCAACATCTCAAACCTATAACAGAGTTTGCCTCCGGCCACCCCACTCACTGGACGAGGCGGAGTGTTGTCACAGTTTTGCGGACTTATACTAGCATTATTTTTATGTGAGAAAGTGGTAAACGAGCTGGCGGTTCACCTTATGTTAAGTGAAAACCGCCGCCCATGGGCTTTTACAACACCCATAGGGTTGCAAATGCGTTTGCCACCTTTAAATAAAGTGGGCCCCGGCTATCTCACTCACCAACGAAACGCAGAAGTGTAAAACTTCTAATTTACTTCTACTCTACACATCTTGAACTACAATGTGTTCTTGGTCTTCCAGTCTTGTTATGTACGATTGTGTATTCGATTATTTTTCGTAGGGTATTTTACGGCAGAAGGGCACGAATGGGTAGCCACGTCCAGGAATCATGGCCTCACGGAAGACCGGCGTGAAGTGGAAGTATTATACTATAATAATATTTATATTACTTCGTAGGGTATATATAATATAACTGAAGCCCACTTTTTTATACATTTATTATCTACAGTGCATTCTGAAAAACCGAAACTGTACACTTTCTGAACTGTATATTTACTGTTGCTCTGCAATGCATTTTATTACTATAACAATAAGATTTTAAAAATAAATTTTAATTTGCTTAATTACTACATTATTAGCTTTGATGCGCAAGATATGTGTTTTGAAAAGATATAAATAAAATTCCTAGATATTTCCACATAAACGTATTCAATTAAAATTTGCTTTCGCACCTACTATTATACTACACAACTATAGCATGAATATTTTCTTTTTTATAACAAGAGATTGTCGTTACTAAAAATAAAGCTATTATTTACTGATTTATTGCGTTTATTTTTTAATTTAATTCCCTGGAGATTTGCCGTTTTAGATTTGAATGGATTGTGTGAAGAATGATATGCGCATGAAATGGGTGAGTATTGATATGACGGCTGATAGAGAAGAGTGGAAGGAAAGGAAACGTTGTGCCGACCCCACCTAGTGTGAGACGGGCAGGAGAAAGAAGAAGATTGTTGTTCCCGTAATGAAACGAGAGACCAGAGACGAATGACCCTCCGTGCAAACAAGCATCCTAAAAGGGTTTGTACACCGAACTATTATAACATTAGTGAGTCAGCCACCCGCTACAATACTCTTATCATAGAGACGGTCATTTTGTACGTAAGACATCCGAAAAACGTACTACACATAAATTCACGAAACTGAGCGCGACCCCTAATCGCCAAAGTCGACGTCCCCGTCGCTAGGCCATCGCTGCCCATTGCGCCATGTGTTTGTACTCGATGGCATGTAAATACCGGTGGCCCAATCCGCTGTGGAAAATCTCCACAGCGGATTGACACGGCGCCAATGCCTCTCGCCTCATGAGGAAACAACGGATCACTCTTACGAATATGTCACGTATGTGACCTTGGTTGCATTGGCTAAGTACATCACGACACGAAACTCGCGCCTGTTATGATATTGTATTATTAAAAGTAAATTAACTTTTCTAAGAGTAACATGACTTCGTGGCGCAGTTGCCAAGGTATTGGCTTCAGCGTCGGGGGTCGTGGGTTCGATCCCCACACGGGACAACTATTTGTGTGACCCACAGATAGTTGTTTCGCATCTGGGTGTTTGATCGCGTGAAATTTATGTTTGTAAAACGTCCTTACAACACAGGATAATGATATCCTAAAGTAAGGGCAATGTTTTCAAACAAAAAAGAAGCAAGTAAAGTTTACACTTGTACTCTTAACTCAAGGTAGGACTAACTTAATCGTAAGTTCTGCACCGATTTGGCGTCACCAAAGTTTAACAAAACATTTTTATTATGTTTATTTCGTGATCAACACAAAATCGTATGCTCCAATTATCCTCTTTTTTCTGGTTTTGAAGAGTCAAGTAAAAGCATGTTGACTAACAAAAACGAAATGCACACCAAACCATTTACGTATGACGTAATAGTTTAGGGGTTAACTTAACAACTACCATTGGATCCCATGGGTTCAATTCAAACATGGAAAAAAATTTGTTACGTCCATGACTTGATACATGGGAAAGATACTTAATAAATCATATTAAGTATCTTTCCCATTATTTTTAGAAGTAATTACAATATATTACAATATCTAATATCTTTACAAAAATAAATTATTATTTATAAAAGATCATACAAACAGACATATTTTTGCAATTTTTTAAGTCCTAAAAACATTTTATTAAGTACTTTAAGTAATGTACCGATAACCAACTTTAATTTTGTTCATTTAATATGGAACTTTTTTCATTTAATTTTTTATTGTTCAGTTATGTTGAAATGCAAATGACTTGCCTTACTCATCTTTAATAATAATAGTTTAATCCAAATCTCCATGTAATTTCAGTTTATCATAAACAAGCATTAACAACTTTATGCTGCAATGTGTTCAACATAAATGTAACTTAGATTTCCATATCCTTCTCATTATTTTTATCATAGGTAGTATTGGTTAATATATTAATGAAATTGATTACTTGATTTCCACCAAAAACAAATATTTTACTTCAATATAAAATTGAAATTTATTTAACACATATTGGGAAAAACTATAATTTTTTTTCTTATGAGTGTAAATGGGAAGATTTATAAAGAAATCATCAACAACCCATCAAGCTATTCAGTGTTGAGATAAAGAAAAAAATAATTTTCGCTAAAACTTTATTGAAATTAAAAATTAAACCTTTGTATTTTTTTTAATTAAAATAAGTATGAAACTAAGCCAAGGAAAACTGCCTCCTTATTATTCTGTAATAAATTGAAGGATAATTAAACAAATAAAAATTCTACAAGAAAAAGTTATTTTTTGTTAAACTTATTTCAATAATAAATATTTATTTAAACAATAATAACATTGATGTAATAGATATGATGAAACTATTAAAACCAGACTTCTGAAGTCACTCGTTAGAGTATTTACTCAAGTGGAGACAAGGTGAAATAATTATGAAGTCATAGCTAATAATACGTACAATTTTTTCAATGAACATCTCAGCAAAAGTTACTTTGATTAAAAGAAAGTTAAATAAAAGTTTTTAAAGTTAGACAAACTTCGTATGTTTCCAAGTTTGTGAATGTTTTATGATGGAAAATGCCAAAAACCAAGATTTCCTTACCTGAGATGCAAATTTTCTATGAATGTATCAGTAGTCAAATTGTCCAGCAGGACAAAGTCGGACACACCGACTTCTGGCTGGGTCGCCATCACTTCAGGCCACTTTATTAATACACAAAAGTAAACAAGAGAAAATGTTCGCACACTGTTCACAATAATTACAAAGTTTGTACAATTATTGTCAACAAACCGTTAATAATATGTCGAAACCGAACACGGCCACCCCCCACCGACATTTCATGTAAACTGACATATTTTTAAATTTATGTCAAAAGCAAACTATAGTTAGCTAGCAACATTTTTTATGCATGTATTACGAAAATTATATTAAACGAAAATTGCTTGTAGTAATGAAAAGAAAGTAGACTTTTTTGAACTATTTATTACTTTCATTCTTGTTTTGATTATTGCACATTATATTAATACATTAATTCATACAAACGTAAAATATTTTTCATCTGTCTACCGCCATTTTCCTTGTTGTAGGCGCCTCAAATGTCATAATAATTCTAATTTTCTGAAAATTACGTTTTCTTTACTTTTTTACGTTCTTTTTTATATTTCATTAATATTGTTCATAATTTTTGCGTACAATTTTTTTTGTTTGTTTTCTTGCAAGAGCAGTATTAATTTTGTGCGTCTCTCTTGGTCAACACTCCAAGGTTCTTTGATTGATATTTTACGATGAATAGCAAAGATCATCATAAAAGGTAGCGAGTTACTTTGACGCCCACGGAAGTTCCATATCAAGGGCTTCAGAAGTTAGTTTTGGTAATATCCATTAAGGAATGTGTGTGTGTGTGAAGTGAATTAGCGTACAGCTGAGTATCACGTATGACACAATGAGCGAGTCGCCAGGCGTAGAGTGGCTGCCGGCCTACAGTCCTGGTCCACCGCGCCATAGCCCGCTAGGGCCTATTCCTCGTTTTCTTTACGAAGATGTGCAGCCCCCGTGTCTCCAACAAGAAAATAACAACAAGGAAATAGAGCTTAAAGAAAATATGAACAAAATCAAACACACTAAACCAGCGTACAGGTAATCATTTTCCTTATATAATTTCACACCAGTGTGCCTAATTACATTTTTTGCTAATGTGATTTGCTAACACTCAATGAAAATTATGTAAAATGTTTTCACATACTCATTAAAATGTTTTCAAATGAGGCTTCATTTAAACTGAAATTATAATGTTATTTGTCATTCAATTAATAATTTAAAAATGTTTACTACTTAATCAAAACAGTACATTAAAGAAAAGTATTGCCAAGCACTTAATACTCTGGTACTGTACATTAAAAATGCATTATATTAATATTGGTTCATGAACACCTGTTAAAGACAAATTCGACCTAAGATATGGACTGTAGTTAAAAGTAGAAGCTAATTGTTATTTATTTATGTATATATATATATATATATATATATATATATATATATATATATATATATATATATATATATATATATATATATATATATATATATATATATGTATATATACATATGCATGTATATAACTTAATATATGATTTGTATTCAATTATAATATTATTTTCATATATATTCTCTTTAATTAAAATTTTATTATTCTTGCATCTTTTGCTGCACCTACCATAAACTCTCACCACATCCTGGGTGGACTGGTAGAGAATGCCTTTGGGCATTAAGTCCGCCCTTTGTTACCTTGTTTTACTGAAGGTTGGCAATAAAGATTAAATAAATAAAAAATAAAAAAAAATTATATTTCCTATGTCATCCTGAAATTTTTCTAATTGAATATGAACAAAGTGGATCATATTACATACACAAATCTTTATTACTTTGAAATCAAATTTGAGAGAATAGTTAATTTTTTATTAAAGCTAAATAATTTTCAACAAAAAAAAAACCGACTTCAAACAGGAAACTAGTAACATTGTCAACGCTTATAACATTTGAGGATTGCCCTCGATTTCTCTGGGATGCCATCATCAGATCCTTATCACGGTACGACTCTTGGGATATCTCCTTTCCAACAAGA
Organism: Iphiclides podalirius; assembly: GCA_933534255.1. NCBI lineage: Eukaryota > Metazoa > Arthropoda > Insecta > Lepidoptera > Papilionidae > Iphiclides > Iphiclides podalirius. The sequence goes on along the minus strand of OW152830.1, from coordinate 2,093,666 downwards.
AAAGAATCATCAAAATCGGTTCACAAATGACAAAGTTATCCCCGAACACACATAAAAAAAATATATATATATATATATACGGTCAAATTGAGAAACCTCCTTTTTTGAAGTCGGTTCAAAATAACACAAATGTCTGCACTAGACTCGTTGATTTCTAAAACCGATTTGTCTTCTACACATAAGTTGTTCTGTAAACAAAAGATAAGGGAAAAAATGTATAGGTGCCAGCAAACATCTTAAGTAAAAAGTATAATAATAATAGTTGGGCATAATGTATAGTTCATGCATGTCCACTCAAGTGCAACCACTCATACAGGCTTAGGCTGTTAATATCACCTGCCTCCAATGTTCAGCATTGACCTAAAAATCAACTACTGCATAATCAAATGCATTTTTTAAAATGATTGTAAGTTACTATAATATGTGCTTATAATTAACTAGCAACCCGAACTGGTTTGGGTAGGGTGCAATGTTCAAGTTCAATGCTCAGCTGTTCTCTACTATAACATACACATATATAACATAATATAAATCATTTGCTTGAATCACTGTTATTAATATTATATTACGTTTTTTTTTTAAATCTAAGCATACAAAAATGGGTTGCGGAATTTGTATTATACTATGTAAAAATGACAAAAAACTGAAAAAATTCTTTTCATTATATAAATATTCAAAGATTGCTGGTTTTCAGACAAAATTGTCTCACACAAAAAATAGGTATTGTAGTATTCTTATACTGAGAAGATTACATAGTGGAAGAGAAATCTACAACACCTTTAGAATTGTAGAATCATTGCCAGCTTTTAAAATTTTAGTTCTGAGACAAATAGATGAAACACAAAGGTATAATATTTCTACTTCATGCTGGTCTTCTGTGGCCTATGTCACTAGATGAGCCTGCCCATTCATGCAACAACAGAAACTGTTGCATGGCCTTACTGCAGTATTATCTGCTTCTTAATAAAGGGTTTCTATAGAAGCAGCCATTGTAATTATATACATATAATTTATTTCAGATTCTAAGTTAGATTATTATTGTTTAGCATCTTGAAAAACTGAAAAGAACCCTGATATTTATTTCAGTTATGCAAGCATGATCCGGCTTGCCATCAGCAGTTCTCCCAATGGTAAAATGACCCTCAACGAGATCTATAACTACATCTGCAATGCATTTCCATATTACAAAGAAGCAGGGAAAGGATGGATGGTAATTCAGCGCAATTAACTTTCGTAATTAATTTATCATATATTTTCATAAATTATCTCCAATTACCCTAAAAGAAATAAATTGTAATTCAAAATTATGGTTTTCTGTGACCTGTAGGAGAATTGTGCATGATTGAAGTATTATAGGTACAAAATTTTAAGTTTCGAAATGGTTATTTTAATTAATTTCAGAATTCAATAAGACACAATCTTTCACTGAATAAGTGTTTCATGAAAGTGCCCCGCAGCAAGGACGACCCGGGCAAAGGCTCTTACTGGGCAATGGACAGCTCCTACAAAATAGCCGAGGTCACGCCGCGGCGGCGTCGTAGTTTCAGGGTTTGTATTCTTTTATAAATCCAACAACTAATGTGCTCACTTAGAGAAGAAAAAAAAAGATACATTTTTTATTGTCTCCATGTTTTCTTAGATGGCCCCATACAGTCCGGAGTGCAGTTCGAATAGCAGCGGTGAGGCTGGTATAATACCGTCTGCGGTTGACGCAGCGCCAACCCCGCCTGCCACACCTACCACTCCCACCACGCCTACTTCGCCAACGGTCACCGCAGTTATCAAAGAAGAGACCATCGTTAAAGAGGAAAAAGGTAAGTATACGGTATCTGATCCATCGGACCTTGAGGCTCCATGGCATATCTGAAACGATAAACTTAAAAGGCATCCATAAATATAAGATTGGTATTATGATTAGATAAGTCTGTATCTAAAATATTTACTTGAAAAAACATACTGTCACCATTATATTGTCGTATTTTTTAAAAATTGTTGTTGTATCAATTGACCCAATCTTAATGATAGTGATTGTTAAGGATTTCGTTGTGTCATAATTTCAGTAAGTAGTAATTATATTAAGTCCAATAATTTATTTATAAAACATTTTGCAGACATGAGCCACACTGACGATGCCCTCTCAGCACTGATGAATGAAGAGCTGATGCCAGATGTCGACATAAGCAGAGGTAATATACACGTTTATTTATAAAAAAAATTTATTTAAAACAACTACTGTAACATTAATTAAGCAAGTTTCTTGTTATTATCTGCAACAGTAAAGGATGCTATACATACTAAATGTATCTGTTGTTTTGTCCCGAATGATAAGTACGAATTAAAAACTTGGAATTTTTTCACCTTTTTACACTTCTTCATTTGTGTATAATTTATTTGTGTGCACCCAATAGGTAGACTTTATTTATATCCAAAAACTTACCGCAATTTTGCACTTATTGTCCCTTTATCTTCCTATGGTTTACCAATGTTCTGAGCTATATCAGTTACCTGGTAGAATTGCTAAAAGCACCTAGTACTATGCTCAATTATCTCTGTTTGTCCCAATGGGTGGGCCTTAAGATGAACATAGAGAAGTTGAAGATCATGGCTGATGTCCATTACTCTATTGTTGACGAGTGTTTGGGTGTGAACACTCAAGTCTTCAATCAATGTGTGTTTTTCAAACACTCAGCTAGAACTCAGCTAGAACTCAGCTAAAACAGCGAGCCATGTGATGTTTCTTTGTGTGAGAGTTCATACAGGGAGACTTTTCTAAGTGTGTCCATTTTTCTTTATTAAATTCTAGACATAAATAATGTTATATAAAAAAAATTTTTGCTTTTATTTCAATAAACGATTATACCACCGAGCCTGAACCTGTGTGAGTTTGGGCACCTTTAGAAAATTCACACTGTACAATTAATTTGTTTGTCCTATTTCTCAAAGGAGTTGTTCAAAAAACATCCATAATTCTTCATCAAATTTAATGTCTCAAACGCCATTTTAAAGCTTATGATTGCCGCTTTCGACAAATACAATAATATTAACGTTTTCCTAAAAAAAATTTCGTTTGTCAGAACGCCATCTATTGACTATTTATTTAAATAAGATTGACAATAAATTTATTAAAAGTCATTGTAATAAATAAATTATTAAATGAAATTGACAGTTATCGTTTAAAAATAACTCTCATCAATAATAACTTATTTACACACGGTGCTGTGCTAGTCGACCAGTCAAAGGCCATGACGGCGTTACGTTGCAGAGCGGTGGTGGTGGTCGGGCGCGCGCCGCCACGTGTGCGGCGCCACGCGGCACAGCTCGCTCACCGACGACTACGGCAACTTCGTGGAGACGCGCGACGACTGCGACTGCCCCGTCGACGACTCGCCCTGCCCCGCGCCCGCGCCCGCCCCCGCCCACGCGCCCGCCTCCGCCTCCGCTTCCGCTTCCGCCTCCGCTCCCGCCTCCGCCCTGCCGCCCGCGCCCGTCGCGCTCTGGCCCGGCGCCTTATAACACCAGCACCGAGTCGCCACAACATGAGCCCCATAAACGGCCGACATATTGTCGAATCAGCTACACAAGCATAGAGAGGACGAGGTTCTGCAAAATGGTCAGTTATTTAGTCTTAGAGGAGTCAATGAGCAATTAATTTTATATACTCACTATATCACTGTCTACAAGGTGTCCATATTTAGTACATTCAAATGGCATTAATATATTCAAATGGCATTAATATATAAAAAGAAACAGTCTATGGTGTAGCAATATAGGGGGTACACTTAATAGGTATATTTGTTGTATCAATGATGGCAGTAATTTTGTAATCTGTCAAATTTTTGTCGTGTGACAGACTTGTACAATGTAAGAAGTGTATTTTATGTGTGGATTGCCGGTAGTAATAGAACATATGATATACATTTAGCATTAGATATATTATGTTGTATAGATTTATTATAATGAGACAGTAGAATTTACAATCTACTGTTGCTGGCAGATACCTGTCAATTATGGCCATAAAATATATGATAGATGATAGTGCTTCACCTACAACTTCTAATATAATAATCAGTACAACACATTATGTGTGTTTTAAAGAGTAAAATACCTAATTATCATGTATTAACATAACAGGGTAGAGAAATAATTGAAACTGAACTTTATCTGAAATTTTGTTTCGGTTCTATATTAAAACAAAAGTGTTTTTGTGAATTGAGTGGTAAACATGAATTCCTAATTGCCTACTAATGTTAAAATCTAGTCGCGTCTTTTGACGTGTAACACAAAAGCTTTTCTTAACTTTATATAGTATTAAAAAGGAAAAATATTAAGGGAAACATAAAATTTTCTATTTCTACTTATTTTTATACCGTGTATTTGTTACAGCTGTTTAAAGTTTCTTCTAGGGAGTGAATTCAAATTACTGTCCGATCGAAAAGGAAGTTTTTAATTTCTTTACAACGTATCTTGCCATTGCTATTTCAATTTCAACATGTAATTCAGTTTTTCCTTGTTGCAACAACATGAAGTCAGTCTTTTGGAAAAATTATAATTTATTAATAATATTCAGTTGATAATAAACATTTACTGGAAAACTATAAGGATATCTACCACAGAAAAATATAACATATCTGCCAAGTAATTTTATAGATTATAGATTTAGTTACCTCTACATGTACGTAGCTGTATTGTAATATAAAATGTTATGTATTGTCATAATAAAATGGACCATAGAGAACATGTTATGGAGCAGTGGAGAAAAGCAGATTAGGCTTGCAATGGATTGAGAGCAACATGCGGCACATTTTATAGATTCTTTTGTGTGCAGTTTTGAGATCAGATTTAGCCTAATTTGACTACAGGCAAATTGACACTGCCGATCATTACAACAAAGAAAATATATTAAAAATATTCCAATAGCATGCAACCTTAGTCTGTTCAAATCTGATCTCAATGTTGCTACATGCATAAAATAGGAAACTAGATCTGCTTTTATTTTCATTTTGTAAAATTGTTACATTTATTCTTTTGGCATATGATTTTGTCTAATATATCGCATGTTATCCTATTTTATGTGCGGCGTATTGTATGATTCAGACAGGTGGCACGATAGTATTGGGAGGAAGGTCGGTTGCGTACAGATCTCAGAATGACCAGTATATAATATGTATAATTACTAACCCACTTGTAACTTTGTAACCCACTTAGGTGTGCTTAACTATTCCTTTACAAATACATCGCGTTTACGATTAGAATTATTTCGTTTAGTTGGTCAGTATAATTGTGTATAAATCTGTGAATTAGTTCGTACGAATTTATAGTTGAACTAAACGCAAAGTGTTTTTGTAACGAGTTACTTATAGCGCTTCGTAGGGAAAATTAATATTGGCCTACGGTGAAAAACTTCCCGTTGATTTTCAATACAGCGTCTGTGCCATATTGAGCGAGGTTAGACTTACTATCCCATATCTTATCGAAATGTGTTCAGAACTTTTTAGGAATTGTATTTACGTATATATATGTATAGGTCACGTGTGGCGTGTGTATATACGTGTAATAAAAATAAATTTCGAGACTTTTCCTTTTTACCGAAAGTTCCGCGGAACTCGACCGTTCGACACGTCGCTGGCGATCGTACGTCACGGTTTAGTTGTACAATCGTTTTTAAATAGAGTTATATATATATATTTCTTGATCGTTACCGAAAGCTATGACCTTACGTCCAATAAATTGTAAGACGAAATTTCGCGGATAAATTTTGTGTTGTCAATATGGCGGGATAATACAAAATTCACATGCACTGACACAACAATGCGCGCTCCTTGGCTAAAGGAGTCTGAAGGATCATGAACTTTGGCAGGAAGAGAATGTCTTTTTCAACAAACGAAAATTAACATTCCTTGCTTTCGATAGCTGTAGTATTTGATAAGAAGAGTGTTTTATTTACATTATTGCGTTATTTTACTTCGCTGTATCTCACGTAGTCTTCAGTATTTAAGTTTTAAGTATTTTTTTTTTAGTTTAATAATAGATTTACAATATTCAAATTAGATTTTATTTTGTACGTAACACGGTGCATAATTGAGGTTGCCATCATTATATTGTTCGATAACATTTTTGTTTCTGTGATAACCCTTAAAATAAAATATGTACTTCTACGTTTTATATTGTGAATAGACCTGTCATATTATATTTTCGCTGAGGGGACATTATGTTTATATTATAGCAATCTTTTTTAGTATTATTTGTAATCGATCGAACACATCAGTATCTCGTGGAGAATGTCTTATTTTGCGGCATAATAATGTGTCTCGATTTTAGTTTTAAGTGAATTTGAGGATTTTATGAATGCATGAATATTTATATACTTTTTCGCCGTATATTTTTCTTATAATGTGAAGGTCAATTATTTAAATGTTTTTAATTGCTTTTCAATATCAAAAATATTTTTGTTTTAAAGTATAGCTTAACATATTCATATAGAAGGGGCATTCGTTTAGAATACTCAATTCATTTAAATTACTTGTATAATGTACCCAGGTTTTGTATTAACCCTATACAGCGTGTCGTTACCATCGCGACAATAAATGAACACACATATACGGGATAACTTTTTAAACATTTAAATTCTTTAAACATCAATATTTACAGAGTTATTAAATTATCCAAAACAAAGAATTTTAGAACACCCTTACCTATAAAAGCGTAACGTAAAGTTCATTTGTAAAGGTCACAAAGCATATGAATGGGTTGAATGAATTTAAAAGAGACAAAACATACTGTTAGAAGGAGAGGCTTATAATACGACGTTGTGGCGCGAGTTGTATAGGGGATGTTACAAATTTTGTTTCCTTTTTACTTAATTAGTTTGAAAAATATTTTTTTTTAATTATGGATTTTGTTTAACGTTAATATTTTTTTATTATTATTGGCAAGTAGCGTTAGACGTGTGTTCATTTATTGTCGCGATGGTAACGACACGCTGTATAATTATAATATATTGATTTCTTGTATTTACGCGAATACTACACACAGTCAATTGAAATTACTTTAAGGGATTCGCTACGATTAATTTTATTTTTAAGATCGTGACTGTTTTACTTAAAAGTGAAATTAAATGGAAGAAAATCCCAAAACAAAGCTTTATTTTCTATAACGATTTCTTAACAATGCATATTGTAAAAGAAGTTTAAATAACTCATTTTAATAAAAGAAGTGTATTCGCCGGATTAATTTGATTCGCTCCGCCTATAGTGTATGTTTGCCGCGGCGTTCGTAAAGTGTTATCATTGTATTGATTGTAACCCCAATCGAGTTAGCGGTTTACTTTAAGAGTAGAATGTTCTACCTCTAAACAAATCATAGTTGATGTACAATATAAACTTTAACAATACCGTGTCTTTGTTTTCGTAACGAGATCCCGTTCGCTCCCATTTCTACCACAGCAAGCTGTCGCAAACCGTTTTGGCAAAACATTTAAAAGCGAGTCATACGGATAACTATAACGACCTCGAGCGACTATAAAATGCCTCCTGATTAGCTACTGTATCCCTTGGCAGATATTACAGATCATTCCATTTTATATGGCTGGGACAAATCCAATTTAAGATTTGTGCTGATCGATTTTTCACACATATTTTTAGCCGACTTCGAACTGGCTGTGGCCTCATAACTCCCGTCGTTTATGAACCAATTTTAAAAATTAATTTTGCTTAACTCCCATGTTTATTTCATTGGTATTGAAACTTGGAATCCGGAGATATTTCAAGAATAGTGAGATAGATATTTGAAGTCGGTTTTTTTATGTTTATTAAAATGCATTTGTCATGCGCTTGATGTAGTTAATTAACTAAAGATTCTAAGCTTCACATAACAAAAAACCCACCGAGCCAAGGCCCAAACGTCGCGTTGACTCGGAATCAATGTGGTGTCATTTAAAGTATTGTTTATATTATCAGGTAGGTAAAATGAAACTGCGGTTGAAATATCAACAACTTTAATGATCGGATATATACAGGAACAATCATAGATACAAGTGTTAACAGTAAGCACTCTTCGGATGCTGGGGGCGCGCTCGCACTGCCCCCAATCTGCTTCTCTCGGTTCGCCGTTACCGAAGAATACATTCGCTATGGGTATGCTATAGCTCGGATGATTATTTTAATATACATTCTAACCGCATTAAATAAAGTCCAGAGCAATGATTTCAATGACATATCTCATTTTTAAACAAACCAAATGACAAAAGATTGTCGATTACTTGTCACATTAAAGATTCTAAGGCATAATAATATGACAAATTAAAAGGCACTGCTACAATCAAGGCGGTAGGATCCTTCGACGTAGTAGTACCTCTTCGGGAATAACATTAGAAGATTTGCTTTTAAACTTCTTCGGATGTATCTCTCAACATTGTTTTCAATTTTCTGAAGATACGAAAAAACACCAAGTTGGCACTATCTATTGCTAAAGTCACTTATAATTTAAACGATACTTACAATGATTGGCGAATATTCGTTGATCTCGCAAACAGATTAAGGCCGTAAATAAATTACACATTAAACCGAACTAGATCGATAATATAATCGTTTAAGTGGTGAGAAACAACTAAATCTAAAGCGAATTATACTATTTTTTTATTTATAAACAAAATGTGTACATTTTAGGGTCATACGAAAAAGTGGAATAAAATAAAGAAAGAAAAATAATAGAACGTTAAGCTAAGGCCACATGGATTGCACGCGATGAATACATTAATTATAATTAGGGATCGGGCCACGCCGGAATTAATCGAGAAACGCGGCCATAGGCATAAAAATGGCCTCTCGTCTCATACAATGCCGATCGCCAACCGCAAATTACAACACTAAGCGGATCAAAATTCGACTTACAGCACACTCGACATGTACCGTGACGCAGTCTCTAGCGACAGAACAAAGCACAATAATTTAATACGATCCTACAATATAAACTCCACCGGCCACTTTAAGAGAAGTACATTTTACATATTCACAGCCCTAACAACAGCCGCGGACGCGGGCTTTGGCCAATTGGCCAATTTGCCAGCCGCTGCGACGGCGCAACTCGAGAACCACCATTCGCGGTCCGGAAAAATACGCGACTAAGGGAAACGAAAATAGCAATTGTAATGAAAATAATCAAAACCAAACCGTGCCCTCGGCGCGACATAGTAAGAACATCTAACTTTATATACGCAATCCTTATATTATGTTTTCGGGTGGAGTTGGAAATCGACGAAACTACGTTATTTTTTTATATGACGAGATAGATTTACCAGTTTATACCTCTCCTTGTCACGAATCGGTTATATCAACGGATATGTTTTGCGAATATGGACATCCTAATCGCTCTAGCCGAAAATAACCCTTACTTATATCAGATCTCGACACGTCACATCACGTACAGTACTTAATCTCACAAAGTAGAGAAGACCCCATATCGATGCACTAAAAGTGACTTTCGATAATTAATTCTCCTGTACATAACGTATCGTTCGCAAGAGGCGCGTGAGTTGTCACGCGATGCGGGCACTTGTAGAGAAAACGACAAAAACAATTACAATCTTCAAGGACAACGCATTATAACAAACATATTTCACTATGAACACCTCAATTTGCTCGTAAAGCACTCGCGGAACGACAATTTGCTGTTTAGCTTATTGCTTTTTTGAATCCATTAACTTGGACCTCGATGACATTAAGTATGTATTCTGTCGCGACGGGCGTGGCAATGGACCCGGACGAATTCGGAACGATGGCTTCGTGGAAACGGCACGGAGTTCTCCGGAGGACCCCTCGCTGTCCGCACGCAGACCTCAAGCGCCTCTGGGTCTGGAAACGGAGAGGTTTAAGTTAAAAGACGATTCGATGGATTCTTAAATAGAATTTCTTTTAATAAACCGATGCGGATGAAAACAAGGGAAGACATAAATGTGTATATAGTTTTCACGTAATTTGGCATTAATATAATATAACATTTCACATAATTTAGTTATTACATTCTTATTTTATTTCTTTTTAAGGTTTTTAGATTTAGTTTCATTGTTCTAGTATATTTTTTTTTTATTAGTTTATCATTTGAATGTCATTTAAGTTTGCTTATAGCCTTTTACTTGATATAATTTTTAAGATGATAATTAGATTAATTTATTCCATCCTCTTTCAGCTTCTAATTGCATATTTTAGGTCGTTTGGCATTGTTCATTTTTAGTGCCGATCAAGTGGTCAGCGGTGGAGGAGAACATTATGTAGGCGTATGACGCACCTCAGAGCGAGTCGCGGTGCCAGACCCAGGTGCGCTTTGTGTGGTCGAAGCGGTGCGCCAGCCACTGCGCCTGCAGCAGCTCCAGCCGGTCCTGGCTCAGGTACAGCGGCTTGCCGCGCCTGCCACCAACCATACGGCACTTCGGTCATTTGCTGTTACGCTATATTATTGTCATGGGACAATGTTATATTACGATGCTCCAAAAGGTCTCACTTGAGGTCGCGGTCCTCCTCGTCGTAGTCGTCGAGGTAGAGCGAGCCCCAGAGGCAGGCGCGCCTGCCGCGGATCACGATGATGTACGTGGACGTCACCACCAGGAAGATGCCCGTGCCGCCGCCGCACTCCATCGCGTGCTGGGCCGTTACTTATTAAATTAATGACATATAACAACAACACAAATCTTACTTTCACATGCTTATGCTATTGTATTTGAAATTGTGATTCACGTCCGGACGCTTTAACAACTAAGCTAACCGGATAACGAACTCACGGCGCCAAAATCAGACATCTATTGAATTTTTACTAATGCGTGGCGCCATCTAGTGTACATCTTTTGCAGCATGTAACATCTTACAAATAATATTAAAAAATGAACACTTATAAAAGAGAAACGTCGTCATTGCTCTTAAAAATGATGACTACGCGGCGCAGTTATCAAAGGCATTGGCTTCGGCGTCGGGGGTCGTGGGTTCGATTCCCACACGGGACAACAATTTGTGCGACCCACTGATCTGCGTGTTGCGGCTTCCCATTATGTTTCAGGCATCGCTTCCGTCGCGTTACAGCGTATAGCGTATAAGGGCGGCGCACCTGCACGGCCTCCGCCACCTGGTGGCGGCGGCAGCAGGGCTGCTTGAGGCAGACGAGCGTGCCGCAGAGCAGGCAGACGGAGGCCTCCTTGGGCACGGCGCCGCACTGCAGGCACACGCGCTCGTGGTAGTACGTGAACAGGCGGTCGTAGTCGCGCGGCAGCGCCAGCAGCGCCGGCTGCTGCCACGCCACGTGCAGCGAGCGCGCCACGCGCCGCACGCCCAGCTGGCCGCCGCTCGCCGCCGCCGCCAGCTGGCGCGCCCACGCCCGCGCCGCCGCCGCCGCCTCGCCGTGCAGCGCCGCCCCGGCCCCGGCCCCAGCACCCGCCAGCTCCAGGAACTGCACCAGCGCGGCGAACTCCTCCCGCGCCTCGCCCACCTCGGGCAGCGGCTGCCCGTAGATGTGCGAGCGCAGCAGCGCCGCTATGCGGACGAACGGCAGCATCAGCTCTTGCACCTGGCGTCAGTGGAGGATGATGACTTGTTGAAATTTTGGTCGTACCAAGTAATCGGATGTCACGCGGTTTTTGCTTCAATTAGTGATATTATTATTAATTAACATATATATTTCAGGATGACACAAGTTTTTGATTGCATATATCACAGTATGTTTCTATAACAATTGGATAACTCTAATATGAGAGGCAATTTTAAGTGGCTAATTCAGTCCTACCTTCCGAATAGGAAACAAAACACACTTCTCTCTAAAATAATGTTTAAAATTTAAGTTGTGGGAACACAAAAGTAAACATGAAGTACTACAAGGTAGCTTTACATACATAATTGACAACATAAGATCATCATAATTATGCCTCTTTTTACTGATGAGAGTACACTAACAAGAATGTCATAATATTAATTTATATGAACAAGATTATAGCATATTGATTAAAAATCTTATATAATGAAATAAAAAAAAATATTAATAAATGAAAATTTAAAAATTCATTAGAAGAAAATGCATTGATAAATTAAAACACTTATTAAGTGGCCAATAATATTTCAGGAACAGATATTAAAAATAATTATAGATTTAATTATTAGCAATTTTTTTTATTGATAAGACAATGTTTATAAATTAGAAAGAATAAACAGTCTGTCCCGTGACCATGAATGCTGGAAAGGGTTCGAAACGTCGGGAATTTAAATCAAAATAAAAAACGCGATAAAATCCGTAAAGTAGTTTCATTTAATATGTATAACATTCGCGTAAAATCAAGAAAACAATAAGAATAAACAACTCTGCTTACGATTTATATAATTTATCCTTTTTTATAAATTTAAATGTCTGGTTGACTGCTTGTTAGGGCGTCGTTGATTCCAGGATGAGATGAGGATCCTGGATCAAGTCCTTTTTTGAACCTCATATACACAATCGTATTTCCAAATGACAACCACTGTCCATGGACATTTGCGTGCAGATGCATTGCCACCTTTTAACAATGTGGGATCCGGTCATAACACTCACCGAAGAGCAGAAGTGTGACACTTCCACTTCACGCCGGTCTACCGCGAGGTCGCGGCACTTACCCAACAGCGAAGACCGGTGGCCCTACCAGGGTTGAAAGCGTAGAAGGGCGCACCTGAGCCTCGACGAGCGCCAGGTCGAGCGGCCTGGCGGGCTGGGCGGGCGCGTCGTCCGCCATCAGCGCCGCGCCCGCCAGCGCCGGCGCCAGCAGCCGCGCCGCCTCCAGCACCGCCCCGCCCCCGCCCCCGCCCTCGCCCTCCGCCCCGCCCTCCGCCAGCGGCAGCTCCCCGCCGGCGCACAGCTGGCACACCACTTGGTAGTAGGTCAGCGCGTACAGCGAGCTCACGATGCACGTGAAGTGCTCTGCGGGAGCGATCGACACGCCATCTTTAAACTCGCTGATGGTTTTCGATAATTTATCTATGGAGCTCACATTAAGTATTCAATTAGTGACTTTTATGAGTACTATTTAACATTTAGTATCACTACCATTTATTTTCATAATGATCTTTCAGTCACTTTTTAATAAAAAAAAAATAAAAATAGGGTAAATTAAAAAATAAATGAAAATATAATAACCAAAATAATGCACATGGCATTGTACATTTTAGAAACTGTAACGACGGACATGTTCAGTATCAACCGGTTTGAAAATGTGATATAATTTAACTATAAGTATACCATATATGATTTATTTTTCCGCTTTCTTTGAACAGGACAAACTAGAGTGGCACTCACGTATCTCCAGGTAGGGCGCGGTGTGGGGTGCAAGCAGAAGTAAGTGCATGAGCAGCGCGAGCGGGTCGCGCAGCAGCAGCGGCACGGGGCGGGCGCCGCCGGCCGCCACGGCGGGCAGCGCGGCGCCCCCGCCCCCGGCGCCGGCAGGGGCGGCCGCGGAGGGGCGCAGCTGGCGCCACGTGCTGCCCGCGCCCAGCGCCGCCCCCGCCGCCGCCAGGGCGCGCGCGTGCGCCCCCGCCACCGCCAACAGCGGCACTGCGCACGCACACACTCGAGTCAACGTACGACATTCACTTCATCAAATCAGTCTGTGGTATTATATGCAGAGACTGAGAGCAGAGTGTTAGTAACAGATATGGATTAGAATTTAATACAAATTGCATTGACTTCGAAATTGGTGGTAGTGAAACCATTAAGTCTTAAATTCAGCAGGCGATGAATCCCAACTGTTTGATCCAGGGGCTTACGACTAGAAGTGGGCGATACAAATCGTATCAGATATGAAAACTAGATATTAGTACAATATCCGAATATCGCTTACTGGCTCGTTCAATATCTATGTATTTTACAATATGTGATATTTCCGAAATCTGATGTACCGTGCTCGCTCGCTATAGCGACACGAATCGCGATATCATACGCGTTTGCCACAATATCTAATTTTTAAACAGATTTCGGAGAGACAAAGCGCGTGAGATACAAATACTCACTAGTTAGAGCGGGACGGCAAGCAATGCACGATATCAGATATCGAGCGACAAAGCGCGTGAGATATAAATACTCACTAGTTAGAGCGGGACGGCAAGCAATGCACGATATCAGATATCGAGCGACAAAGCGCGTGAGATATAAATACTCACTAGTTAGAGCGGGACGGCAAGCAATGCACGATATCAGATATCGAGCGACAAAGCGCGTGAGATATAAATACTCATTAGTTAGAGCGGGACGGCAAGCAATGCACGATATCAGATTTTTAAACAGATTTTGAACGACAAAGCGCGTGAGATACAAATATTACACTAGTTAGAGCAGTACGGCAAGCAAGGCACAATATCAGATTTTTAAACAGATATTATGAATAAGTTAAGTAATTTTGAATCTTAACACCACGCAAATAAGATCCGTTTTAATTAAATACTAATCATGGTATCAAAGATTACTACAACGATATTATTATATTTCTATTGTTTTGTTTAGCCTTGAGCCGTAACGGGCGACAAAGCGCGCAGTTAAGTAATTTTGAATCTTAACAACATGGAAAAAAAATTCTGTTGCATTTAAATACGAATTACGGTATTAACGATGTCTTTAAATTTTGTTTAGTCTTGAGCTGGATTGCATTGGTACTAAGCACGTAGTAGTAAGGGATGCCAACTTACTACTTAGGAATTTTCTGCCTAAATTAAGGAAGAAAAATATAAATGGAAATTTTTTAGGAGGTAAATTTTTTGTGAATATTTTTATTAGTTAAATTTTATTCATATTTTTGGAAAAAAATAAAAGTACACAAAAAGAAAAATATAATTTAATAGTGTTGTGCTGCTTGGGTGGAAATCAGACCAATGCTTATGTGCTTTGTGTGTATATTTTAAATTCTTCCGCCCTAAGTTATAATACTGAATGTATTATTTCTTACACAAATTATAAAGATATTGTCACTCATGATTGCGTGTTTTAAAAATATGTTAAAGTCAATTATTAAGCGATATATAAGATGTTAAAATAAATCATTTTTATATTACTTCAATTTCTATTTTTAATGAAATTTTTAATTTTATCAGGTAATGTTTTAATTTTACCTTAATAGTATAAAAAAAATCGTGATTTTAAATTCAGTAAGTTTTTTGAATTTAGTCAATTTTAGTGGGTTTTCGAATTTATTTAAAAGTATTCTTTTTGAACAGTTAGTATCACTGGTAATAGCTTTAGTTATGTATAGGTACAATGATCGTCGAACAAGACTTTCGACGATTAAAGTCAAACAGCTTACGTTCGTAAACGTGAATTTAAACCCGGAGGAATCTAAATAATTATTAACCCACACATCATTGTAAATAGAAGTGGGCGATACAAATCGTATCAGATATGAAAACTAGATATTAGTACAATATCCCAATATCGCTTACTGGCTCGTTCAATATCTATGTATTTTACAATATCTGATATTTCCGAAATCTGATGTACCGTGCTCGCTCGCTCGCTATACCGACACGAATCGCGATACGGCGATATCATACGCGTTTAACACAATATCTGATTTTTAAACAGATTTCGAGAGACAAAGCGCGTGAGATACAAATACTCACTAGTTAGAGCGGGACGGCAAGCAATGCACGATATCAGATATCGAGCGACAAAGCGCGTGAGATATAAATACTTACTAGTTAGAGTGGGACGGCAAGCAATGCACGATATCAGATATCGAGCGACAAAGCGCGTGAGATATAAATACTTACTAGTTAGAGTGGGACGGCAAGCAATGCACGATATCAGATATCGAGCGACAAAGCGCGTGAGATATAAATACTTACTAGTTAGAGTGGGACAGCAAGCAATGCACGATATCAGATATTGAGCGACAAAGCGCGTGAGATATAAATACTTACTAGTTAGAGTGGGACGGCAAGCAATGCACGATATCAGATATTGAGCGACAAAGCGCTTGAGATATAAACACTTACTAGTTAGAGTGGGACAGCAAGCAATGCACGATATCAGATATTGAGCGACAAAGCGCGTGAGATATAAATACTTACTAGTTAGAGTGGGACGGCAAGCAATGCACGATATCAGATATCGAGCGACAAAGCGCGTGAGATATAAACACTTACTAGTTAGAGTGGGACGGCAAGCAATGCACGATATCAGATATGGAGCGACAAAGCGCGTGAGATATAAACACTTACTAGTTAGAGTGGGACAGCAAGCAATGCACGATATCAGATATTGAGCGACAAAGCGCGTGAGATATAAATACTTACTAGTTAGAGTGGGACGGCAAGCAATGCACGATATCAGATATCGAGCGACAAAGCGCGTGAGATATAAACACTTACTAGTTAGAGTGGGACGGCAAGCAATGCACGATATCAGATTTTTAAACAGATATTATGAATAAGTTAAGTAATTTTGAATCTTAACACCATGCAAATAAGATCCGCTTCATTTAAATACTAATCTTGGTATCAGCGATTACTACAACGATATTATTATATTTTTATTGTTTTGTTTAGCCTTGAGCCGTAACGGGCGACAAAGCGCGCAGTTAAGTAATTTTGAATCTTAACAGCATGGAAAAAAAAACTCTGTTGCATTTAAATACGAATTACGGTATTAACGATGTCTTTGAAATTTTGTTCAGCCTTGAGCTGGATTGCATTGGTACTTAACACGTAATAGTAAGGGATGCCAAGTTACTACTTAAGAATTTTCTGCCTAAATTAAGGAAGAAAAATGTACAATGTAAATTTTTTAGGAGGTAAATTTTTTGTGAATATTTTTATTAGCTGAATATTATTCATATTTTTGGAAAAAAATAAAAGTACACAAAAAGAAAAATATAATGTAATAGTGCTGTGCTGCTTTGGTGGAAATCAGACCAAGGCTTATGTGCCTTGTGTGTATATTTTAAATTCTTCCGCCCTAAGCTATAATACTGAATGTATTATTTCTTACACAAATAATAAAAATATTGCCACTCGATTGCGTGTTCTAAAAATATGTTAAAGTCAATTATTAAGCGGTATATAAGATGTGAAAATAAATCATTTTCATCATAAATCATTTATATTTTTAATAATTTTTTTTTTTTTTTTTTTTTTTTTTTTTTTTTTTTTTTTTTTTAGAATTCTATTAATCAACGTGGATAGGGAAACGTAAAATATCTAGATATTAAAATACATAGTTTCGAAATCTGATATTTGAAATCGATATCGGATTCAGATACGGTACTCAGAAAAAGCGATACGACCCATCCCTAATTGTAAATAAGTTAAGTTTTAAATATCAGGAAAATTATGTACATAGAATGAATCAACTTTTAAATACTCTTTATTCTTTTTTTTTTTTAGAATTCAAGGTGGATACGGGACCGTAAAATATCTAGATATTAAAATACATAGTTTCGAAATCGATGTCTGATTCAGATACGGTACTCAGAAAAGGCGATACGTCTGTAAAACTCTTTATTCTGGATAATAAAAAAAATAAAATCTGTCTGAGGTCATTAATACACAAAAAATCTCAACATCGCGATTTACATATTACCGCTCTACTAATAGCGCCATCTAGCGAAATTGGCGCGAACACCAACCATTAATTTATCCACAAAAATTTATAATTTGCTGTAGAGGATGCACACCAGATAGCGCCAAGCATTGCGAAAAATAGAATAGAATAAACATAGATATTTTCTTGCTGTGAGGTAATTGGTGAAGCGTCCGGGCGCGAGACCGAATCCCTCTGCGGCGCAAGTCTTTAAGGTGAGAATGAAGTAAGCGGTACCGATGCAGTCGTCGCGCGGCTTGTAGCGCGGCGCGGGGCTGGCCAGCAGCGCGCCGCCGCGCTGCACCAGCTCGCACTCCACGTTGGTGCGCACCAGCGACGCCACGAACGTGAAGATGGCCGCCGGCGAGGAGCCGTAGCGCTGCTTCAGCTTGCCGCCCGCCATCGCCGTCATGTCCTCCATCGCCTTGCCCATCGCCTCCGACAGCCGGCTCGGGCTCTGCCGTTTGTTTTTCTATTATTACTATATATATTGTTTAGTCTGGCGAGTGAGGTAGCCGGGGTCCACTTTACTATAAGGCCGCATCGCATCTGCAACCCTCCGGACGTTGCAATCGTCAATGGGCGTCGGTTATAAAGTTTCAGCAACGTGTATGATCACTGACCGGCGGCGGGTGTTCGCGCTCCAGCATGTCGAGGATGGCGACGGGCGGCGGGGGCGCGGCGGGTGCGGCGGGGTGTTGCGGGGGCGAGGGGCGCGGCGGCGCGGGCGCCAGCGGTAGCACGCTGTTGGCCAGCTGGCGGCAGACGGGGCAGAGGAACTCGCCGCGCTCCACGTGCAGGTTGTGCGGGCGCGGCGCGGCCAGCGAGCGCAGGTAGGCGCGCAGGCAGCGCAGGTGCAGGTGGTGGCCGCACGACTGCGCCACGACGCCGCCCTCCCAGCCCACGCTCACGCTCAGCACCCACGACTCCTGCCGCAGTCGTTTGTGTTACAGCGCTTCGTCCGTGCGCCGGAATTTTATTTCAATTTCATTACGTGACCTCATCGCGGCGGTCACCTGGTCGAAGTGCTGGTGCAGGTCGTCGTGCAGGCGGTAGTGGTGCGCGGCGGCGGTGAGGTCCCTCTGCGCGGCGAGGCGCGCGCGCTCCGCCTCGCAGAGCGCCAGCCGCGCGCCGCCGCCGCCCGCGCGCCTCCGGTGGCCCAGCACCGACGTGGACTGCGCGAGGGGCGAGAGCGGAATAAATACTGCACGAGCGCCGCCACCCGCCACTGAGAGGCGCTCACCTGCAGCAGCACCACGAGGCCGATGGGGTCGTGCGCCGTGGCGGGCGCGGTGGTGTTGCAGATGACGCAGTCGTAGTCGCGCGCGAGCGGCTCGTCCTCCCAGTCCATGTGGTCGCCGCCCTCGGCGCGCATGGCCGACAGGAACTGCTGCTGGCGGCGCGCGAACTCGCGCATCAGCTGCTGCTGGCGCTCGCGCGCGCGCCGTTGCCGCTCCTCCTTCTCGCGGCGCTCGCGCGCGCGCTGCTCCGCCTGCCGCTCGCGCTGGTGCGGCCACAGCGAGCGCCGCACCGCCTGCACGGCGCCCGCGCACCGCGCGTCCAGCGCCGCCAGCTTGCGCAGCAGCGCGCCCACGAAGTGCGGCCCGTCGCCGAACGCCCCCTCGCCCCCCGCACCACCAGCGCCCCCCTCCTCCAGCGAGAACGAGTCCAGCCGCCCCGAGAGCTGCGAGTGCAGCTTCAGCAGCAGCGAGATGATCGACTCGTTCACGGGGATCGACTCGTCCGGCTGCGTGTGCACCTGCATCTGCACAGAAAACGGCCAACGTTCAACTCAACATTGTTTGTAAATCGTCTAAACCGATATATGTATACAACTATTGTCAGGTATTGGAAATACGGAAATTTGTATAAAAAATGAACTTTCACTGGAACCTGTGTGTCAGGGGAGGAGGGTCCGTGGGGCGGGGTGTGCAGCGAGGGCGAGGCGGGCGAGCTCGGCGAGAGCGGCGAGGAGGGCGCGGGCAACGCCTGCCACTGCATCTCCATCCCCTCCGTGTCTTCTTCGGCTAAAATAAAATAAATAAATAAATAAATATTTTTAGAACACATTTTTACACAACGTTCTCTAGTCCCAAACTAAGCAACGCTTGTATTATGGGTACTAGATAACTGATAAACATACTTAAACATAGTTTTCTTTTGTAAATAAATACATATTATACATATATAATCACCCAGACACTGTTCATCACACAATATTTTTCCAGTAGTGGGGATTGAACCCACACCCTCTGGCACAGGAGGCAGATACACTACCCACTACGCCATTCGGGTCGTCAAATAACAGGCTATAAACGTCCCACTGCAAATCAAAGCCGTCCTCTGTACAAGGCGTATTAGGGCATAACCTGCAACGTGACCTTAATGTGGATCGGCAAACTTCATATATCGACGAATTTTTTTTTTGTTTAATTTCAAAAGTGTGCCGGTTTACTCATGATTTTTTCCTTCACCGCTTAACGCCTGATACTTCTTCGGATATGCAACAATCTGTGCAATGATTACTGGTTTGTAATATTCGACTCTGCAAAATTGAAACCTGTGTCTTCTGGGTAACACTGAACGGCCAATGACCTCACGAACTCATAGCGCGAAAACTTCGACATCTACGCTTGCGTTTTTAGCAATGCATAGCGCCATCTAGTGTGCATACTTTACAGCGTACTTATAACATTTAACAATAATATTTGGAACGAGAGATGCGGTCGAATCTCTTAAAATTCATGCTTTATTTTTATTTTTATTAAGATCGTGATTTTCCTGCCGTGAAGTCATCGACCGTTTAGCTTAGTTAGCAAATCGTCTGGGAGAACCCGGAAGGTTTAAGTTCGAATCATGTAGCGCCGAAGGCTTTTGAACATATTATGTACAAAAAATAGACATTCATGTGAACATGTTTTTTTTTGTTGTTTTTAATGAATAATTTGATCTAGTTTCATTAGGCGTCGAACACTAATGAAACCGGAACGCGTGTTTTAGCGATTGCTCCCGGCTGAGGTGGTGACGTGGTGAGATGGTGAGGTGAGAGGGTACCGTAGTCGAGCGGATGGGGCGGGGCGGGCAGGGCGAGCGGCAGCCGCCCCCCTCCCGCGCCATCCCCCTCCCCCTCGCCGCCATCGCCACCCTCCTCCAGCTCCGGCAGCGCCAGCGCCTGACTCTCGCCGCTGCTTCCCTGAACAAAGTAATATAAAGTTAGTACATGCTTGTCTCATCCACAATTTAAATGGCAACGATTGACTTATTCATAGAACATTCCATGATTTCTATATGACTATAAATTAAATAATGTTGAAATGAGGAAACGAATGATGTCGGCTTACTTTTATCATTCAATTATAATTAGTGATGACTCTACCAGTCTCACACCCGGTTTCTGAAACTCAGATCATCGTAGAAATTAACGGTCCTTTGATTTGCCAAAAGGATGGTTAAAATTCTTTGAATTGATCAGAATCATCAATTCAAAGGGCACGTTCATTTTTATATAAATTAAGACATTCTAAATGTGTCATTTCTTTTACTTCTAAAAGTCTCTAACGGCAGTTTTGGCAAATACACTCTTTTCCTTTATTAAGACAATAGGAACAACGCTCACTTAGGTGTACTAAGTTACCAAATACATCTCTGTAATTGGTGAAAAGCGAGTGCCTAATGACAGCACTATGACAAGCAAAATGCTTACTTCTAAGGCTCTTATTTCGTGTGAGTCGCCGCCGGTGTCCGATTGGTCATCTGGCACAGAGTCCATGTGCACCAGCCGCGCCATCTACGTTTAGAAACGACCAATTAGAGCGACAACGTAAGATATTCACTGTACCAGTTCTTTGCAATTAATTTCATGAATGTGCATTTGTATATTATGCTTCCGTTGTAGTGTATTCACAGCGGTGATATGATCTCGAAAGATGGCAATACTTGCATTTGAAATTGTGTCATCATTTGTCCTTATTTAAATTGTCATATGGTTAATGAATAAATGAAATTACTTCATATAAACATTGGTCCTTGGAGCCGGATTTAGTACTGTAATAATGTGTATTATTTTAAAAACATTCACGAAAAGTAAAGTAACAAAAGCATTTATGTAGGTGATACATAAATGGTTGTTACTTTACTTTTCGTGTACTTTACTATACACAGTGGCTTTTCTAAAGGTGCCAAATTCACACAGGAGGTTCAAACTCGGTAGTATAATCGTTTATTGAAATAAAAACAAACTTTTTTCCCAAAAAAAAAAAAATATCAATTCTATCCCCTAAAAAACAGAACTTGTTGACAATGCGGTAGTCATTCATAAATCCCTTAATTTTACTGTGCACGAACTTGTGTGCGTGTTAGTAATGAATGATCGCGTGCAAAATAAATGTCTCTCATGGGGACATATTGAAATTTCAAACAAATTGAAACTTTGGAAAACTTATATTGTATAAAAGATCGTTATAGTACAAAAATTAGGTGTTGCTCGACGGCGCTGCTTCGGTATGTTTGATTTAAAAAAGTACAAAGATGGATAACGTTCGAACAAATTGTTAATTAACTACCGTCATATAAAATTTTATTTGGGAAGTAGTTTTTCGTAGCCCTGGCGTTATTTAATAGCAAATTTGTTTTCATATATTTCTTAGGCGCAAATAAAATGAGTTGCCCATAAATCACGAACTTTTTGAGATAAGTTCAAATGGATGTAATTAATTAATTAATTACGAGTGATTTTTAAATATTTACCATAGCCTCCATAAGGGATAAAGGAATAAAGCCATAAGGGAATAGTGCACTTTGTCTTCTTTTTGTTGTTGTAATATCGAATGTATGGTTTTCACACGATATTTCCCTTCACCGCTGAGCGCGTGACAATCGAGCACCGAAATGGATCGAACTCGTGCCGTTCGAGTATATGGAAGCGAAAGAGTAGCGGTAAGCTCGTCTCGAAGAAGGTAAAGAGTGGTCACCTGCAGGGCGGAGGGCACCGCGAGCGCCGTGCTGGGCGCGGCGGCGGGCAGCGAGACGGCCTTGTCGGGCGGCGGCAGGCGGCCCGTCTGCGGCTCCGACGGCTCCCACTCGGTGTCGCCTGCGGGCGGGGCGCGTGAGAGCGGGCGGGTGGCGAGGGAGAGAGAGGGAGAGAGAGAGAGAGAGAGAGAAAGACAGGGGCACTCACTGTCCGAGTGGTAGGCGTGCGCGGGGCGCGGGCAGAGGTGGGGGCGCGCGCGGCGCTTGGGCGGCACGGAGGCCAGCACGGTGCGCGCGTTCTCGCAGAGCGCGCCGCCCGCGAACGCGCGCAGCAGCGGCACGCCGCGCACCACGCGCGCGCGGGAGCCGCCCTCGCCGCTCGCCACGCACACCGACCGCTGCGCCGCGTTCGCACAACAAACGGAGTAGAGTGTACAGAGTGCCGTGGATGAAAATAATCTATATCTCTGTATACTGTCATGATTATACGAGCAATATTTGTTATATTATAGAGAAATAAATCAGTGATATTTTTTATCTGACAAAATTTTAGTAGGTTGTAATAAAAACAATTAGGGAAGAAAGAATCAAATGCTGTGGATTTCACCCGGATGTGTTGAACACCCGTGAAAAAAATTCAAGAGGCCGTGATCTCCGTGTCCGAGAGTGCGACAGAGACGGGTGCACCGTGCGCTCCATTAAACAGAGGGGGCGCGTACGTCGTGCGCCTGCTGCGGCGCGGCCAGGTCCGCCGCCACGGTGAGCAGGTAGACGGCGAGCGCCAGCACGTGGTCGGGGGGCGCCGCCGCTCCGCCCGCGCCGCCCGCGCCGTCCCGCCGCCGCACGCCGCGGTACAGCACGGCCAGCAGCGCGCCGTGCAGTACGCCTGCGAACGACGCCATCATTATTATATGCGGTAGAGATTCGGTACTGAGTCCCCGCTGCGACCTACAAGGTCCATTGTAGTCTTCCCTTCAAAGCTAAATCAGCTATATCATCATCACTGCCGAACATAGGCCTCCCCCGCAGACTGCCACGAAGCACGATCCTGGGCCACCTGCACACTTGCACAGGTCGTAACTCCATCTAGCGGGGGGTCGCCAACACTGCGATGGCCGAAGCTAAATAGCCTCTTCCAAACCGACAGCCGTGTCGAAATTAACCAATAATCTGAGCTTTCTAGGTTGCCAACTTATGTCCTCCCAGTTCCCAATATTGACCAAGGTGTAACGTTTACAGACGTCTGTCTGTGTGTCCGTCTGCCACCACAATGAAAAGCTGTATCTCATGAACCGTGATAGTCAGACAGTTGTCATTTTCGCATTTATGTATTTCTGTTGCCGTTATAATAACAAATACTAAAAAACGGAACAAAAAATATTTAAGTGGGGCTCTCATACAACAGATTCTCGTTCGATCCGACTCGTTAGCTTATTAATCTCGCAAAATGCAAGGCTTCCTTTCTCAGAAGCGACTCGAGAGGCTCGGTATTAATACAGACTAGTTTAGATGCACAACAATACATCTAGCAGAGTTTTTACTGTTCCCCCTCACTTCTTACTTCGAAGAACCTTGAAATCAAACAACGATATCCGCCGTTGGATTCCGTGAAAATTTGGCGGGCCGGTCTGTTTCGGTGTACCTGAGAGGCAGATGAGGCGCGGGTCGCCCGCGGCGGCGGGGGGCGGCTGCGCGGGCCTCAGCGGCGGCCAGAGCGCCCCCGCCGCGCCCCCACCGCCCCCCGCAGCGCCCCCTGCGCCCTCCGCCTTCCGCTTCTCGCGCACGCTGCAACAGACGGACGGGGACATTAGTGCCTTCATTATTCATGTACGCATAACAATCTACTGATGACTCCGATGTGTAAAGTTGGAACTAAACTGCTGTATTTTAAAACGTGTGCATAAATTGTCCAAACAGTTTTCGCCGTACCACCACCTCGCGGGTAAAATCCGGACGGTTACATTTCCAAAAATTCTTAGTAAATACATTTCCATTCGTTCATATGAAACGACGAACGAGAAAACCTGTACAGCTTTCATTGTGCCGTTCATCATTGGTAGGGCAGGTGACGGGAGCTGGCAGGGGATGGGGCAGGGGAGGGGTGGTCTGAGGCACTCACTACGCGGTGAAGCGGTCCATGGACGAGTGGAAGTCGCGCCGGTGCACCGCGCGCCGCAGCACGTGCAGCGGGTCGTAGTACTTCTCCCACACCTCGGGCCTGGGCACGAACAGCCCCTGCTCCAGGTTCTCCGAGCCCTTGGGCGGCGGACGGTACGTCGACAGCTGCAACGGGAGGGGAGCGGTCACTTCGCCGCGTTGGCATACACAGAATTGGGTCATTAATATTTTATGAAGCAGCACTCTAGACGATTTCAATTGGTTTATGGTGACGACACCTACAACAATTTAACACATCGTAGAAGATAACTAATCAGCTGTCAAATGGCTTTTCAAATGTTATTTGAGTTGCCAAAAGGATGGTTAAAGTCCCTGAATTATTATACAGAGAAGCTTTTCTAAGTGTCCATTTTTTTAATTAAATTCTAGACAAATTCTAAAAAACTTTATATAAAAAATGATAAACATTTAAAATTACTCATAATTAATTAATTACTTTCATTTGAACTTATCTTTATTTTACGCGAGATCATTCATAACTGACACGCAAACAAGTTCGTTTCAAAAGTATACGACGCATTTATGAATGACTACCGCATTGTCAACAAGTTCTGTTTTTAGGGAAAAGAATAGCAATTTAAAAAAAAAAAGTTTGTTTTTATTTCAATAAACGATTATACTACAAAGTCTGAACCTCCTGTGTGAATTTGGGCACCTTTAGAAAAGCCACCCTGTAACCATTATTTTTTCTCTACTTGATACATGTGATACTTTATTTTTCTCAAAAACGGTCGGCAACCCTGTCCACAGACCAGCACTAAAGAACCCTGAAACCATTATAGTATGTACATGAATTAAACAATCCACCGGGCCGTTCGAAACGTGGTTATGCAAGTTGTGGACCGCTCACCTCCCTCAGTACGCTCTCGAAGTTCCTCGTGTGCGCGTTGCCCGAGCGCTCCGGCATCAGCTCCAGGAGCTGCGAGTGCGTCTTGTCGCCGGCCGCGAGCAGCGTGCTCACCTCCAGCCGCGACTGCGTCAGCTCGTCGTTGCCTGAGGAGCGGGGAGCGAGAGCGTTGTTTTTATATGAGAGTTGCCGAGCTAGCTGCGAGCTTCACCTCATGTTAATTCATAACCGCCGCCCATGGACGTTTGCAACACTTGATAGAGTTGCAGATTTGTTGTGCCACCTTTCAATAAAGTGCGCCCCGGCTACCTCGCTCAACAGATGATTTTTTTATTATTTATTTTCTATCTAAACATTCTGACGTCTTCATAAAGTTATAACCTGTTTGTCAAAAAGTTATATATAGCGACACATTCATCAATTATAGAATACAACTCCCGGAGAAGCTGCTACCTTGGGGCACACTAAGAGAGTCTTAAAAAGCCTCCTACACTCACCATCGAGGTGGTCCCTTCAGAATAGATATAGCCAACCTTCTTACTGTCTCCAACCCTTGGTATAAGACAAGTAGCCCGCAACCATCCGGTGTGCTCGTGTGTGTGCGTGTGTGTTTGTATGCGTGCCGTGGGGACCGTTACCGAGGTTGGTCCGCGAGGAGACCAGGATCGCGAGGAAGGTGAGCAGCCCCTCCAGCATGGCGTCCTGCTCGGCGGCCTGCGCGGGCGACAGCGGCGTCATGCTCAGCCAATCGCGCACACCGAACCTGCCAATGGATAATTCAACTTGTGCCAAAAGAACCACACCCGAACCGACGCGACGGAACATCACTATTGTATCATCATTCGTAACAAAAAATAGCTCCCAATTCGATGGCTGCGTGGCGCATTTGCCTATGTATTGGCCTCGTCGACGGTCGTGGGTTCAATTCTCACACGGGACAACTATTTGTGTGACCCACAGATTGTTTCAGTCGGAGTTATTTGGCGTCTGGGTGTTTGTCCGTGTGAAATTCATGTTTGTAGAACGTCCTAAAAATACAGCATACTGTTATCCTAAAGGGCAAAGTTTAAAAAAAAAACATCACCGTGAGTATTGTTTGAAAATTAGTTTAACACTGACTAAGTTGACCCTTGCGAAATTGTTGCATAGTAAACGTGCGAAAATAAAGGTGTAAATAAGTATTAATTATCACTGATATATTATTATAAAGAACAATGATTTTCAGTCTATTCCATTTAAAGAAATCGTCAATAGATGGCATCATCGAACCATCTTTAAAAGGAATTATAAAAAAAAAGTTTGTGTTAACATTAACTTTATTCTAGCTGTCTATTTTTCGTCATTAGCGGCAAAGATAAGCATTGGTGTTTGAGTCATTAAATCATCATCAAAAATTATCGAAGTTATGGCCTACTGACAAAAATGCCTTTGAGAAATAATATATTTACAGAAATTATTGCGCGGTTTACACTGACGCTATTACATAAAGTATATAATAGTATAGTCACAAAATTGTTTAAT
This sequence comes from Iphiclides podalirius, assembly GCA_933534255.1. Taxonomy (NCBI): domain Eukaryota; kingdom Metazoa; phylum Arthropoda; class Insecta; order Lepidoptera; family Papilionidae; genus Iphiclides; species Iphiclides podalirius. Next base: position 2,066,587 of record OW152830.1, on the reverse strand, counting down.
TCGATATAGCTCACATGTCTATGCACATATCGAGGAACTGATCGGCGGGCAGGTGGGCCGCGCATATCTGCAGCCAGTAGATGTCCATGTCGACCATGGAGTTGCAGAAGTTGGCCTGGATGTAGGTCATCGCCTGACCCTTGATCTGCAGCCCGTTACGGACCCACACACCGGCCAGGATCTCGTAGAACAGACTCTGCGGACAACGAGGAAAACTTAAATTTACCATTTCATGTACTATTATATTCCTTGGGGGTAGCTACTTTTTTTTTTCAGCAATTGGGAAGCGAAGAAGTAGGAGTGAGAGGAGTTGACTTAACGGTAAACTCCTTCACAGTACCAAGTCCGTTAAAGGTTTCAACAATCAGCCCCGATAAAGATTTCAACAATCAGTCCCGGTCAAAAGAAAAACGCAAAAGAGAAGAACTTCCACATCGCAAGGGCAGGTTTATAAATACCGTTTTTTTCTACATATTTTACTTCTCGAAAATAAGAAGGCGTTTCAATATTATCGTACGTAAACGTTAAATCAATTTAATTTTCATTTAATTTCATTCATCAAAAAACGGCAAAACTAAAAAAGTTGCCGTAATCAGATAAAAGGTAAAATTCTAACAAATATTCGTAATACCTATCATAAACATATCACTTGAATAAAAAACTGTTCAGTTTACTTTTTGAATAACAAAAGCTTGTGATTGCTCTTAGAACTCGGTCAATACCATAAATTATTCAAAAACTCATAACCTAAAACTGAACCAAACAAGAGTAACTCTATAGAATAGGTATTGTGAGAACAATCATATATTTTATATTTTAACACCTAGGAAAAAAAAATTCTATTTATTTATCCTATAATAATAATGGCCTAAGACTCAAACTTTTTTTAATACAACAAACAATAATAGCAAACAATGTCCCCTCGTAAATAAGATAAAAGACTGAGTAAAATATCGACATTTCCCATTAGCATGCGAAAAGATAAGTTTGTACATTCCTCCTGTTGGCCACCCACCAAGGTGGATAGATGGTTCAGAAATGCAAATAACTCAAATGGCTTAATTGATATCGACGTGAATAGTAAGACAAATAATCCTTAACATAATACTGTTATGAACACACAAAGGAACGAACGCCATCTAGCGTCAACTATTAAAACCACTAAAGAACAAAGACGACATAAAACCCCCTATTCAACACTAGATGGCGTTAGAGGAACTGCTAACTATAGTCTATTTGCACTATTTTTTGCAAAGGAAGAGAGAATGCAATTGAATACAAGAATTGCTTAAGAAATTATTGTGTGTGCTGTTTACACCAAGGAAAGTTTTGAAACAAAACTTGAAGCAAGTCTTGTTCAACAGTCAAGAATGTTATGTGTTGTTTAGACAATGCAACTCATTTATTGCTTCAATTTAATTGTATATAACAGGCAAGAAACTTGCACCGTGTAAATGGGCCTTTAAAGGCGAGCGCCCGGACACTGAGATATCACAGCTGATGGTATATCACCCGGCAACAAATACTGCACATCCACAGAAGAGACAATCGCCCAGTTCCGGTTTCGTAGAGCGCTATCTCTCACACACTATATTCTGTCAATATGTTAATGCTAAGTGCAGACAGAGACAAACCCTCTTTGAAACGGAAACTATTCGAACGTCTCTTTCCAATGGTCGATGAGCAATATTAATTAAAAAACCAAAACGTAAAACGGAAAATCAAGAAAGAAATAAGACTTTCTTTAATTAAATTTCTGTCAAAATGTGAGTTTGTTTTCTAAATGAAATGTAAATAAATCATCACAACTTGGGTTTGTTGATATCGTTACTCGGAAAGTTATTTACAATCCCCCGCAACTTCTGTACGATTATAATGTATGAAGAATTCCAAATATAAACAATGTGAAACCGTTGTATTACTTTACTTAATACAGTCATTAGGTATTATACAAAGAATAATCCTTTTATCTATATATAAATAGTTACGTACAGACAAAACACTTGAACTGAGCTTTCTTTCTCTGTTCGTAAAACGATTTTTTTTTCTTTTTAGGTAATAAGTATCGTCGAGCTAAGACATTTTTCCCCTACCATAATCATACCCCTGAACTTTTTTTTGCAAGTATAGCAACATATAAAAGTGTATGATTCCTGATATATTTGGGATGAATAAACGAATATAAGAGTAAAAACATATTGGAAAAGTGTAAATTACTATATGTTTTATACAGTTTTCACTTTTAAGGCACCGGGAGTGCACACGTCAAAAGGGCTCATTTCCAAGTTAAAGGTGATATTGGTATTATTTCGACCATTGTCAAACCCCAGCCCATTTAACAGGCGCACAATTTTAGCATGTGGCATTCCTGGGTAAGCTACAAAAAATACTGTCTGTTAAACTAACCGACCCGTAATTTGAACGGGCGGTGTTACAACAAAAAAACATTCAGCCCACCCTTAAATTTGAGCACCAAACCAAACCACTACATGTGCAATAAATACGTATTTTGTTATCGCTTCTTGGGTTCAAGGTAGTGCTACACAGTAGTAGTTAAACAGAATGTATTGTGAACCTGATATTTTTTATTGCGATCTTCGTGGTACAAATATTATCGATAGCGACTAACATTGGAATACGAGGCTGCGCGGTTAAGTTTTAGATGAAGCCAGTAGAATGCCCTTTCTAAGATTCATTTTCACCAATGAGAAAACATAAAAGATATATATATATATATATATATATATATATATATATATATATATATATATATATATATATCTTTTATCTATATATATATATATATATATATATCTTTTATCTATATATATTTTACTGCGGTAGTCCCGCGTAGCAGGTACATCTGTCGCACGAAGCTATGCATCAATACGATAATTATAGGATAATTTACAGGAAAAGAAATAAACAACAATATTATTAACAAAATAATTGTGCGAAACCCTTATGTACAAAAGCTACAATAACTGTATAACAAGGCCGGACAAGGCGACGAAAGCGAAAGTTCAACTAATTTAGCTCAGTTACGTGCGGGGAAATGGCCAGGGTTGGTTCGCGAGCCGGTATTGCCAGCTATGGAAAGCTAGCCAAGTTGCCGGGGTGACTTTACTTAATGATATAAAATAAATACCATTTAGAGTATGTTTAAAATGTAATCTGATGAGATACCTGAATAAGTTTAATGAAACATTAAGTAACATATCTTATAGACACGACATATTTCATTTTATATTCATTATATACACATTTCATGTTTACAACTTGAAACGGAAAAATTAACATCAACCAGTTGAAGAAACGTGGGTGTTTATCGCACACCGAAACACGGTTCACGCAAATCACAAGTCTGTTTAACCGGTTGCCACAGTGGCGGGGATGGCTAGATGTATGTACGGCCTCGTAACGGAGCGCAAAGATCCGTATTAAGCGGAGCAAACAAACTAGGAGCGCCGATACATTGTGAACGCAAAAACGGATTAGCGATCCTATTCCCACATATTAATCACGTTTTATTTCACGATTAGTCAGTCTATGGACGAAAATTTGTACGTTATCTACAGTGTGCGCAAGAACCAACGCAAGGCTGAAATGCGCTGTTCTGCCATATGAACCACAATAAAATCCTCCCAACTTTAGCGCGGGGGAAATTCGGCGGAGGTGTTGTCTCGCTACTGGGCACCCCGAGTGGCGGCGGCGAGACCGGCGGGGCCGTGCGCCAGTGGGTGCCGGTCCGCCATGTCCGTCCGTCGCGTGCACAGTGCGCTCGCGCTCCTCGCTCTCGCGGCCGCCGCTCACGCCTTGATCGACGACGCGCTCGACGTCATCCGCCTGAGCAAGGAGATCGGCGAGGAGGTGCTCAACTCTTGGGACGTGATCGGGAGGCCGTTCAATGTGACGGGGGGCGTCGAGCTGCCGCTGGTGAGGCGGCGCGAGAGGGAGGTGCTCGCGAGGCTGGCGCAGGTGTCGAGGACGATCGAGCGCCTCGAGCTGAGGATGGAGAGGCTCGGCTCGGTGGCGATGCTGCTCGCCAAGACGGGCAGCCGCGGCGCTAGACTGGAGCTGCGCTTGCATGAGATGGCGGACCTGTTGAGCCGCGTCGCGTCCGCCAACAGGCAGATGAGGGAGTACGTGAGGCTGCAACAGGAGCTGGAGCGGGCTACACTGGAGAATTTCGCCGAGTGGTGCGTGTCCCACGACTCGGGCGGTCTGCCGAGCCTCCTTGAGCGCGTGCACTCGCTGATATCGCCGCCACACAAACACTTGTTGGGGAGGAGCATACTAGATCTGGTGTTGGAGGACCTGAAGGTTGGTACTGAACCGTTTGGGACGTTAACCTACAAGGTGAGGCCGAGGAAATATTCACGGTGCAAAACTGTTAAATGCAGGAAACATCGACTCCCAGCAACGGCTAATTCTCCTAATACGAATGAAAATGTAAGGTAGGTATAACGCCATCTAACAAAGACATTTAAAAATACCGTTACGAATTTGCACTAAGTTGAGAATTCGTATGCGAGTCAAGGTTTATATTGCAGTATTCGTTGAGCACAAAAAGGACAAAGACTATAATTTCTTCCTTCCCTATTGTCTTTTAGTGACTGTGTAAAAGCACATTATTATAATTTCACTGCAATATTTTATAATGACGTTAATACCCATTAAATACACACAATGTATATAAGGTATAAATGCTGTGGCATTGAATGGGCAAAGGTCTAATTTGAATTGGTTCACAATAAAGATTACGGCTTAGTTACGTTTAACTGGGAGTTTGTTCGTTTTGTTAACTTTGTTCATTGTCAAACGCAGGTTCAACACTAATGATGATTTTCCTTATGTACGCGATGCACACATAGAAATGTCGGTAAAATTCAGGAATGGTCAACAAATTTAACACAACAGGTGAAATACTCGACAGATTAATCTCAAAATAAAATAGATATGAACGTTAACATTTCCTAAGCCGATCTGACATATTTGTTTTATTTTTATTTTCTATTTAGGGATCACTACCCCCACAGTTGGATAAAGTTATCCTGTCGTAGAAACGTTTATACAGCGTGTCGTTACAATCGCGACAATAAATGAACACACGTCTAACGCTACTTGCCAGTAATCATAAGAAAATATTAACGTTAAACAAAATCCATAATTAAAAAGACATATTTTTCAAACAAACTAATTAAGTAAAAAAGAAACAAAATTTGTAACATCCTATACAACTCGCACCACAGCGTCGCATTACAAGCCTCTCCTTCTAACAGTATGTTTTGTCTCTTTTAAATTCATTCAACCCATTAATATGCTTTGTGACCTTTACAAATGAACTTTACGTTACAGTTTTATACGTAAGGGTGTTCTAAAATTGTTTGTTGTGGAAAATTTAATAACTCGGTAAATATTGATGTTTGAAGAATGTAAATGTTTAATACAATTTTAAAAAGATATCCTCTATATGTGTGTTCATTTATTGTCGCCGTGGTAACGACACGCTGTATACGACACTTTTTGTGCGGGCACATACAACTAGATCGGGAACCAGTTATTTAACCGACTGTCGGAATAGGGTAATGTTTATCGAACGGATGGTATATTTGTTCTTTGGCACTGTTTACATTCGAAGCATTTTAACCGATTTCAACTCAGAAGTGTAATTAGATTTGTCCTATTTGCGGGACATTTTAAACCAGACCGTTTTTTTTTAAACATAAAAATACTTTTGAATCGAAATCGTCAAGACGAGCGACCAGCCATAAACGATGCGGTCCAAAGTCTTTTTCTCTGGCCTAGATATTTATATACATTCTCTTCGTCACTCATTAAGTGATTTAAAGATGAATGAGCAACAAATATTTATGTTTACGCCCATATTACAACAAAGCGCTCCTAGAACGAATCACGCGTGTGATATCTGTCGAGTTTAACTACCCAAGTTAAATGTTTTTAAAATTCTAACTTTCTTTTGTTCTTTATAAAAAGGTGGTAGGGCCGCGAAACACTCTTTGCTGTTGTATAAATGAGCAGGTCCATCCGGGTAAGAACAACGATCACACAGTAAAACTTGCGAGAAATGGAAGTGTTACACTTCTGCGTTTCGTCTGATGAGTTAGGTAGCCGTTGCGCACTTTATTAAAAGGTGACAACGCATCTGTAACCCAACGGGTGTGGTAACCGCAAATGTCAATGGGCGGCAGTTATCACTTAACATCAGGTGAACCGTCAGCTCGTTTGCCAGGTTCTTACATAAAAAAAAATAGAAGGCACCCCCGTTAGGGATTTCGGAGTTCCGCCGACGCGTAGCTGGTCCGGTTTAGTAAACAAACACATACCGAGGCTCGCGTGGCGTCCGGCTACGTAAGCGGAGGATGTTTACGCGACGCCTCGTGTCACAACAAGCGATTTATTTGTACAATACAATACAATATCAGCCTATCGCCGTCCACTGCTGAACGCGAGCCTTCCCCAAAGTGCGCCAACTGTCCCGGCCCTGGCCAGCCCGCATCCGTCCGCTGCCCGCTACCTTTCTCAAGTCATCAATCCATCGATTGACACGTCGAGCTTTGGATACGATCCCGTGACGATGTGCAGGCCAGCACCGTTGGTACAATTTAACGTTTAACGTTTAAAAAATTAAAGTAACAGCCTACATAATTATCACTGTATCACTGCTGAGCAAAGGCATCCTCTGTGCAGAGGGTATTAGGGCATGGAATCCCCTGCGGATAGGCAGACTTCATATATATCTTAGAGATATTTATCATTTTGTTTTTTAAATAAGCAGGTTTAATAACGATGTTTTCCTTCAACGATGAGCACAAAAATTAATTAATAATTTTGTTGGTGCCGGCACCGGAATTTGAACTCAAGTTGCTCTAGTATATTGAATTAAATGTGAGCGCTCGGCCACTGAACTATCACGGCTAATTGTCGGACCGATCGCTGTTACGGGACGTCTAAGCTGTTCCATTATTTACTGTGCTCGTGAAGTGTCTCGTATTGCTATCACAAAATTACAGAGCCACTACGAGTGTGACGATGGAGTTGATTTAATAACAAACATATTACAACGCTCGCATGAATGTAGTCAGTTATGACACAGCGTGACTCATATTATGACATCAAATAAAAAAAAAATACGATACGATAGAACTAGGGCCTTCGATTCGGAAGGCGACAACAGTTACATATAGTAGTAATAGTTACACATAGTAGGTAAACTTTTCGAAATCGATTGACTCCTACTTAAATAACGTACTTTTTTATATGTGCCACCGATATTAGGTGATAACCGTCGCCCATGCAGCTGAACCGTTGCAGAGGAACTCCCGGCTTCTAATAAAGTGGGCTCCGGCTACCTCACTCACCAGCCGAATCGCAGAAGTGTTGTTACACTTCTGCCATTCGGCTCTTGTGCGAAGTGTTCTTCACACCGGTCTTTTGTGAGGTCGTGATTAACCGGACAGAATTGCCCATTCGTGTAACAGCGATGACTGTTGCATAGCCCAACAGTTGAACAAGCAAACCTATGTAGGTATATAACGATGTGACATAATCTTTAGTTAAAGATTTTGCATAACACATCACTCGCTCCAAATATTAACGCGCATTACTAACGGTACTTATTACCGTCCAATGAACTTCGACACATATAAAACACTTAGAAATTTCTAAAAACATAACTTAGTATAGCTTGAACGTACTTAGACGGCGTATATAAATTTATTAGTGACATTTATAATAGTCGGTGCTAGTTGGGTGTCGGATTTTATTCAGCGTTGGGCTGGCACTTTGTAACGATTTAGGTTGTATAAATAATACAGGCAGCCGATCCTGTTACAATATGTGTAAAATATTACGGGTATTTTGTCCAAGTTCATTATAACGTTCTAACGGTCCGGTGAGATGAGAGACTGAGATCATTTTAATGTGTCGTGGGAATATTAAACGTTACTTATTAGATTACTGTGAGTTCTAAGCTCTGGTTTAATGTACACAACTACTACTTATGGTACAGTATAGAATATTTACAACTCAGTTGTATTTTTAAGATGTATGGTAATATTTCATTACTTTTTTCACGTTTGAATTAACTAGCATGGTTATCGACGTCTACTGAATTGGGCACCAGTCATATTCGCAAGCTGAATTACCGGTGATTCTAATATAACCGTATTAAAATCTTTCAAACCGCAGTGGGTCATCGCATCAGATTAGCGAGAATTGAACCCACCACACCGGTTCTGTTAACGGCACCAATTTAGCAGGTCTGACTCATTGACCAGTGTGAATTTTTCCCGCCATTTATTTTGTCTTGATTTTATATAAAGTCAGTCATAGCTCTACTTATGTTTGACAGCCGTTTCGCTTAGCAGTTAAAAGAGTCCCTAAGACGTAGGTTCGATTCCCGCAGTGGCGAAAGACTTTTCCAACCTTTTTTCTACAAATTTTAATATTGACATCGATATTGATAAATGCGTAGTAATAGAAATTCAAAGAATGCACTGTTAGATTAATCTTTCGTCAGGTTAGAACAGAAACTCGTCACTGGGATTCGAACCCGAGCCAGATACAATTAGACCACTAAGGGATGAGCTAACGCCGCTGCCCTCAAGCAATAAACTTATTGAGCGGAGGCCAGTATATCATAGCAATTAATTGTAACTGTTCTCGCGTGCAACCGAATACTGCCGGCGAGGATCGGTTACGGACATAAAAATGTTATGGGGGGACAGTCTAGAGGTTGTTAAGATTCACCGAGATCTGGGTTCAAATTAAATCGATAACATTTAATCATCTCTAACGGACGATCTCTAAATTTTCTGTATGAAGATTCATCAAATATAAGACTTCATCCCTTTCACGTGTGCAAACCACATAAGCACCTCATGTTCCTATTCTGTTATCATCCGCATTCAACGATAATTATTAGTTAAATATTTATATATATTGTGGTAGCACGCAACAGTCTCTGGTTTGTGTGAATGGGCCGCTTTCTCCGTCGAAGTATCAACAAATAACAAATTTAGTACTCTGGTGGGTGCGATAACCGGCCCCGAGCTCTTAAAGGTTTGCAACGCAGCAACCTCATGAGTGTTGCAGATGTAGGCAACACACTAAACTTCAGGTGAATCGCATGTTCGCCACCTTTATACTTCACGCCTAAGGAGATGGCGCTTGACGCATTTCGGGCCTTAAGATAATGCGCTCACGTAGTCCACGTGGAATGCTTTTGCGAAAGAACATAAATCACACACGGCTCACGCAGTCGACGAGGTGGCGGGCAAAAACGGCTGTGGGCCTATCAATCGAGTTGATTGACCCCGGCCCGTGTCCGGGTGACTCATATGCCGCGCCGGATCATTGCTCATAAGCAACACTATAAACACGTTAGCCAGGACATAAAACTACTCAATGTTTTTTTGTTCAGTAAAATAAATAATGATATCTTATTTAGTACAAAGTACGGAAGAGACAAAACGTAATATCTGATTGAACGAAAGGCCTTTATTCTCTTAACAATATATGGTATAATAGTTGATGCGTGTTTGTTGTGTCTAAGCGATTGTGTAACTACTGAGCCTTTGTTCATTTATTATGATTACTTATTATACAATGTAGATAAAACTATTTTATGGATTTTCGCGAAGTTTTATCCCACTCATTTAATGTTCTGTAATTGAAATATTATTTCATAACTATGTAAGAAATAATAACCTATTAGAAATGTAGAACAGAGCGTATAATCGTTAATCCAACTATTTTAATAGAGTTTCAACCTACTCTTCAATTACACCATAGTAGATATGTCCTTGAAAGCGACTGTTTGCTATGAACTCATTTTTATGCACCAACGTTTTTACAAACATATAACAGGCGATGAAGACTACGCAAACTAATATTCTACTTGTTCGAAATTTCCTTCAATTTGGATTGTCAATTACGCTATAGTTTAAATTATGCTTAATTAATTCAATGTAATCTAAGTTTAAATTATATCCTTAATGGGCACCATACTGAGTTCTAGTAATATACTTTTACATCTAATTAGTATAGTTGTTACAAGCGTAATCGCTTATAAATAATTGTTAAATTATTGTTTTGTTAGCGAGTTAATGTTACGTCGTGTAGACAGACAATCATACAGGCATGGCCTCTTTCAATTTGCATTCTTGTATAGCATTAGCGGACGCGACAGACGTTGTCCTGAACACAAACTTAAATCCGATAACTTAAAAAAAAGTTGTGAATTTAAACCATTCTCGAATCGACCTGAAGACACAAAATCGGTCGAGCCGTTTAGGACGAGTTCAGTGACATACACAGGTACAGAAGAATTATATATATAAAGATTAGTACCGTGTAATTTCGGATCAATTTCTATAAAGCTCAGCTGAGGAGTGTTGTGGTTGATACGAAAGGAGAGGGGTTGAAATGCTACAGGGACGAAGTCGATACAATTAAGCGTAGAGTGGAGAGTTGATTAAATTTACAACGAAAAGGCAGCTACGAGACGGGAAACTAAAAGCATGTCGGCGAGACGGTGGCGGTGAAACTCTTTATTTATTTATTTATACTTCATTGTAACACCTTAGGCTAAAGGCTACAATGGGCGGACTTAATGCCTAATGGCATTCTCTACCAGTCAACCCTTGTCATGGTGAGAAGTAGATGGCAGGTGCTAAATCATGTACATCTTATGTAGAGTGGCGATTGTAGCCTAGTGGTTGGTAACTCGGACGTACGATCCGAAGTCGCCAGTGCGAATCCAATTACTTTGCATCAATGAGATATTTAATTTCTCAAGACATCTTTGAAACAATCACTGATTCGTCAAGAGTACGGCAACAACGGCAACAAGCTCATCACCTGTCACGTTTGCAATGAAAGCACGGTATAATGTATTTCAGGACTAAATTGAAATTTCAACCCATAAGAAATCAGCTCGTGTTAGTCAGTGTTACTTCATCTTTGTCTCAGAAGACAGTTGTAAACGTTATATTCATGACAACACACAAAAAACTGTTGTGGCAAATGTTCATGGCAACAAAACATATCACTGAGCATGTACTGCTTTAAACCTTTTAATCGTTTTTTTTTTCGATAAAGGCCAAGTGCCTAACAAATAAGACTTAGAAGAATTAAGGTTTTACCATGATCCGCGCCACAACGGTAGACCTCTAACATTTCATTTAATCGATTTCGACACATTGCCGTTTAGCCCTTCACTATAGGGGTGTAGTCTGACGGAATTGATCTAGAAGCATCCGCGGTCGTAAACCCCCGCCACCCTCTCGCTGTCTGCTCGGGGGCTGGCTCGTGAATCGATCAAGTGTGCACAGCTTTGCGCAATTGTGTACAGTTGCACTCCTACAGACTGGACATAGTCCAGAGCCATATTGCTTTCCATGTATTATTAGTTTCTATAGAAAGTGTGCTTCAATCATAGCCCACTTTCTATAGAAACCAATAATGCAATAACGCATACTACACGTACGAAAACATACAACCTGGGCACCTTCATGAAGAGAGCATTCTCTTTCCTAAAAGGCCGGCAACGTATTTGTAAGCCCCTCTGGTGTTGCAGATGTTCATGGGCGGCGGCGATCACTTACCATCAGATGAGCCTCCTGCTGATTTGCCCCTTTTCTCCATTAAAAAAAAAGAAAAATAATCGACGTAATTCGTATACTTAGTAACCAATCTAACTACATTTATCTTTCGTTATCACCTTACATAAACACATAAAAACTACATTTAATGTACTGTATATCTGTCGGTTCTTGTCAGTGCACATGTGAACTGGTTCACTTTTGTAAATTGAGCCAGATTACGACGCTCATGAGAACTTAAAATAAGGCTAAAGTAGATAAAGGGATTTATACTGAGACTGACTGTATGTTAATACTTAGTGAAGAAATAAGTTTACACATTGTGACAAAACAGTAACGGATGAAGAATCATATTAATACTCATAACCCGCATGATTTCTTAACTGTCATCCTCACAATTCTGTTATTGTCCTGTTCCGAAATTGCTACTAGCCGCAATTAAAAAAAATCTTGAATTGGCTGTAAGTTTGGTCAAAATTCTTTGTGATGAGTATTTCAAATGAATTTCATCAATCATATACTCAGTGCTTATTTTTAAAAAGACGTGAGAATTTTGCTATTATATCTTATAGTTGATAATAAAATCTAAATCTGCTACAGCTTTGGTATAGTTACGGGTTCGTTGTCTTATTGTAAGCGCAGAACACATTAGTCGGCTTTCGCTGCTTTTATGGAGCAACACTATTCAAACTTTCAATCAAATATGAAACGTCACTAGTAGCAAACTGTAAGCGCGATCAAAGTTCAACTCTAAAACGAATGGCGCAGGGCATAGATCATTTTAAAGAGCGTGCGTATTGTTTGCATCCACTATACGCGGGACATATATCTCAATGGGATGTGCGCGTCGAATATTGATTCGTAAACACGTGCAAACGGTACAATCTCTTCAAAATATCACAGTCTCGTATTTAACGTCCAGCCAATCGAACAAAAGACGCGGAGCCTTGAACCGTTCGTTTCGAGCGTCGCGCCACCCGCAACGCTAGGGGTGTCCCCCGCCCCCAAATGATCGATACCCGGTGGCACCCGAGCCGCGGACCGTTGCACATAAAAAAAACATTCCGCGCGCGCCGTCAGCTGACTGCGGGGGCCGTAACGGACGCGCGCTAACACCACGGCCGGTGCGGATCGCGCGGCGATAAAATATATCTTGTTACAACGCGATAAGGCTTCCGCGGCGGCAGAATTAGCTATGCGTCGCTTTAACTACATTAACATGCGGGCCAGTTCTGTCGAGTTGTCGATATCGACAAGTTTATAGCCGAAAAATTCGTTAAAAAACAATTAAAGCATTACACCATGGACCCGTTAAGTTGCAACGAATTCGATTTAAAAATAAACACAGCATAAAATCGCATCGCAGCGAAGAACCAACACGCGACAGTCGTAACGTTTTATGAATGCCAAGTGTGCTCGAAACTAGTTCGATTGCAAATCGGTCTAATTATAGCTTCCCTTAACGAGTCGCTATTATTAACGCGCGTTGATGCGCGTTACATTAGCGAAAAACATTAGCAATTTGGACCGTCGAGAGACATCGACAGGTCTCGTCGCATCACTAGTAGCCGGCCCGAGCCGGTCGTCCCCTCCGCCGCGCCAGTGTGCCCCGCGCCGTCGCAGAGCGCGTATCGTTTTCGCATCAAGTACGATGAGGATCGCGGCGCTGTCCGCGCTGCTGGCCGTCGCGCTGTGCGGCGACCCGTCACCGGTGGACGATGTGCGCAACAAGTTCTACGCCCTCGAGGCGGCGCTGTGGAGGAACGTCACTGAGCCGGGCTGGCTGTCCGCCGGCCAGGGGGGCGACGTGGAGCTAGCCAAGTGCTTCGTGACCCTGAACGAGTACGTGGAGTCGGTGCCGCGCACGGCGAGGCCGCCGCTGCGCACCTGGCTGTGGTCCATGGCCATGGAGAAGCTGCAGGTGATAGACGGCCTGTACAAGAACTTCGTGGAGTTCGTGCGGCGGCAGGCGACGCCGGGCGCGGTGCCGGCGCCGGTGCGCGAGTGGCTCGACCTGGCGGAGAGCGTGCTGATGGACCCAAAGGCCTCGGTGGCGCAGGCCGTCAGGAAGCTGCACGATCTGACGGAGCACGGCGACGTGTTCAGGGCCGCGCTGCAGGTACGGTGCGGTCGGCGCTGGCTAGCGCTGCGGTCCAGTATACGACCACTCTTGTTTACACAACCGCGGGCTCGTTATGATGCGGTGTCAGTTCGCGTTCAAATCGTAAAGCGTTTTGTAAACAATTCGGTAACGCTCCGCTCTCGGCCCACTTTTGCCCGCACTCTGTGACGTCGAACGTCGAAAACGTCGGTTTCGCAATGACGACCTCAATAACAATAATAATCCCTAATTAATCGCAATGGCCGCTAACGAGGCTCATTATAATTACCAGTGCATTCAACTTTAAAACGCTTTACGCAATAAAAAGTAGGTTTACAGCGCAAAATAATTTTTTGTAAAACAACGCACGAAAGATCGACCGCAAAGGTTCACTACAACACACACAAAGAGTCGCATCGTGTACTCTGTACGTATGACGTACGGAGGGAGCTGGAAGAAACAAATCGTCACGGGACAATCGCCCTTTGCAACATCAGCCCAAAGTCGGAATTAGCGTGCACGCAGTCGCTGTCTGCCCGCGAGTGAAAACGCACAGGAAACGCTGAATCATTACGTCTAGTTGCGTCAAACTATTAAAAAACGCTACCGATCCATTTCGGAAATTTGAGCGTCTAAAACGATATCGAAATAAACCAGAAAGTTGCAGAACAAAGCAAGAAACTTCACGATCTCTCCTCACGCGGGATCTTGTTACTGAGACGGAAGCGACTACCATAAAAGCTATAAAACTGACGGGCGAGACATAACTCGGTTTCCATTGTGGAGCTATTTCTCTGAATCACTTCTGAACCGGTGTACGCCGTGAACAATGACACTAATCAAGCAACAAATAGACGGATGAATATAGTTCATCATATGACCTCCAGATTATATTTTCATTCTGCGTGAACCCGCGAACTGTCAGTGGTTTCAAAACCGACGAAAGCCGATATACGAGTATTTTCTAAAGGGGTGTACAGAGGTCGAGGCAATTTTCCAATTGAACTTCGCGGAGCGTCTGTCCCCGAAGACGATATGTATATTCAGGCCAAATGAAACGATTTCAGAAGCCCGTTAAAAGAACTAAGTCATCTCGTCATCCCACTGAGCAGTCGTCACTGATGCACTTAATAGCCTCAAAAGCAATACGTACATAAGCCTACGTTTAAACTCGATCCGCCTTAGAAAACTAAACAAGCTATGCGAAACCATTCATATACAATTATCCCTCATTAACACGATTTAATCACACACAAAATATTTTTTTTTTTTCGGTTATACATATCAGCCATTTATGAGACAATTTCTACTTCTTAGTCGTTCCCTCATTGCAGAGTATCGTGACTCTTATTTAATTGGTCAACGAGCTTTCTCTATCGGTTTCGTTCCGTCGCTTGGTGGAGGGCGGCGCTTATGGGGATTTGAAAGTTTTTTTGAAATTTTAACCGCCCACCGTTTAAGAAGTACGGCCTCCAGGTCTTTTACCGTCTATATTTCTGAGACGATATGCATGCGCGTATTTCCAGGAGGAGCACCCCGACCTTTGCGAGCTGCAGCTGTCCCAGCACCAGCTCATCTACGACATGTACAACACGATCTCCCTCACCGAGATCAAGGGCTACGCTATGATGCAGTTCTCCTGGATGCTGCTTAGAATCTACGGGAAAGGTATGACAAGGAAGACGTTGTCGACATTCATGCGCAGTCGATGATATTTTTCTTTAATGTATTGTTGGACTGTACGCCCTGCAATCGCGCAACTTAGCTGGTTATTAGGCTGGCTGGTTTAAATTGTATTTATGGTATTAGAGAGGAAGAGACAGTCATTCACAAAACATTCCATTGATTAAGGAAGTGCGAAGGATCAGACATCATAAGGCATACGGAAGTAATGAATGAATGTTCTCTGCCCAATGTTATTGGAATATACTTTCCCTATAGGGTTAAATAGATTACAAATGCTATCTGAGAAAAGCTAGTATCGGAAAAGGTGTCCGGTTACATCATTGTAAAGCCTTTGTCTACGTTTCTCGGAAACAAATCGCAGAGTCAGCGCTGCGTTTGTTTACTTGTAATTGCGCGTCGAGAACAGAGCGACGTCGTTATCCGTGCCGCATTAGATATGATTCGTTTGGCACCAAACGATAGTTTTATTGTTTAATAAAGGTACTGTTAACAATCGCATTGCTTGCGACGGCATACGGGAAAAGACGTTTATCTCAAACTTTGTCCCAATTTTTAGTTGTTGTGTTTAGCAAATGTTGAATATTGACGGTCACACAGGTCCGCTATTTTTTCCCCATTCCTCTCTACTTCTTACTTTTCATTCACTAGTCAGTCATCTATACCATGTGTATGTCCTTCAAACAAGACGACCCTTTTGAACTTCCTATTAAAATCTGACATAGAGAAACATATCTTCAATAACAACGTAATAACTTTATGTTTACGTAAAAGTGCATGTTTAGAAAAAGGTTACGTACACATAACACCGTGTTAGCATAAACACGCTATAAAATAAACTCAATTTATCTTAATGCGAACGTCGTAAAATGTGCAAAGTGTGAGAAACATGGCTTTGATGTGGTGGGCCGCGTGCGTTATCTCGCGTCGAGCCGCTGTGACCATAGCGGGCCAGTGGACAGAGATAGCAAGAATAAAAATAATAAATAAATTGAGTTCTATATAAGGTTGCAATCTCATAGACAATTGTAATAAAATGTTTCACATAAAGTTTGATATTAGGCTAATGAACTTGTTCTCTTGAACAAGAAAAACTACGAGCTGGTTTATAAAACATAACTAACAGATTAATAAAATGGTGCATGGATAACGTTGCACGAAATTTGCCATAAATCGGTCTACACCCACATAATAAGCTATATACCTACCTCTATAACAATACCTACCTCTAAGTACAATTCAAGTAGAACACCAGATTATTTCATTGTAATGATTAAAAAGTGTTTCACTGCGAAAATGAAACTCCGCTGAGTGAAGTTCCGCTGATAGGAGATAAAACGCGGCTAAAGTAAGAGAAACTCAATACTCGTTATCTATATTCCAGGGAATTTCACGCAAGAGGCGAGCCTCACGAGGCAGAGGTACGGGGAGAGGTCTGCCCGTACCGCCACCGCCGCCAAGAACGCCCTGGCAATGGCCCGGCGGGATCTCTACCGCTGCGACCCACCGGCCCATAAAGAAGGTAACACCGCCCTCCCATTACCACGCCGGTTGATGCAACGTAGATCGCGCGATTATTTTCGGAACAAAGTAAATATAGACACTTTTAATAAAAGACGTTTGAGATGATCCAATGTTGTGAGCTGAAATGCAAATTTCATTCAAATCGATCGATGTCAAATTTATTTTTACATAAACACTACGACTTGACGGATCAGAGTAGTGGTCACAACAAAATATTATTCGTAAATACGACCTTTCGCAGTTATGGTTCGATAAAGCGAGTGCAGAAACGTACTACAAAGACTCAAAAGCGACAGGCCCAAGTTTCTCTCCATCCCACACATTCGCAACAGCCCCAATGCCAACGTTAAATACGAGGATGTCTGTCTCGGCAGGCGAGACGTACGCGGAGGTGACTCGCCTGCTGCAGGGCTACATCGAGAACGAGGTGGACATGAACGCGGAGGGCACGTGCCGCGACAACTGCGGCTACTACACGCTCGCCGAGAGCCACGGCTGCTTCAAGGACCAGTTCTGCACGAAGCAGCCCAAGTGCAAGGGCCGCATCATCGACTGCCAATACATAGACTCCGACATGTGGGTGTGCCAGCCGAGCGTGAGTGTCTATCACCAAAATCTTACTACCACATTTACTACTCCATTTGTTAATACCCTCGTCAATATTAGGAATAGGGAACTGGAAGAGCCCAAGATGGAAGTTAAAGTATCCCTAGCTCTTAGCCTCTCATCGACCTTCAACTTCGGAGGGATGACTACAACAGATCTCCTACGCACACAATAGTCAAAGTGACTTATTACCCAAACCCTTCCACTGAAAACATAATCATAACCACTCGCTACAGTCCACGTCCACCGTAAGTCTTACTGAAATATTTCTCTTAAATTACCTCGGGGAAAGGAAAAAGTTCCAAACTCAATTTATCAGAATACGCAGAACGACGAATACGAGAACTATTCCAAGAGATAATATTTGTCGTCGTTCATAAAGCGATATAAGTCATAGAGACAAGCTAATTCACAGCCCACTCACAAGATGCTGACATCAAATTCAAAATATGACGCGATTTCCAGAACCGAAGCAGCAAACGGCGCTACGAGTGGATAGAGTACGAGAACGGAAGGAAGTTCGGACAGGCGGCAGGCAGCTGCTCGCAGGCCACTACCAAGGTAACAGGGTCATACTCGAAGGGTCTTTGTTCGCTTGGGAAAACTTATTATAAACTTTGTTCATTAAAGCTGATATCATGCAAAGATGTAAACCGTATAAAATAATTTAGAGAGAGATGGAAAATCTGTAGGAATCGGAGGTGATCTTTATCGTTTTGTTTCTCCTAGGAAGGTTAACAGTTTATCATGTGTTTAATAAAATAATGTCGCAGCATAGAACTGTTTCCATGTGAACATAATACGCTCTGTAGAGTAGACGTAGACCTTTCAGCTTCCGATCAGTGCTGACCATGTCAATGGCCAACCGACCGACCTGTTGCCCTTGCCGCTGGGGTGACAACGATGCAAGTGCTTCAGGTGGACTCGTGGTGGCGCTGGCTGTTCTGGCACTGCTCCTACTGCATGTGCCTCTGCGACGAGACCGGTCCGAGGTCCGACCGCTACTTCAGCCTCTGGGACTCTACGTCGGACGTCAAGAGCAACAAGTTAGTCCGCCACGGTACTAGGGCGCCCGCACACGTAGGGTATCTAGGATTCGAACGGTGGCCACACGCAGAAGTCCGCGCGACGCCGTCCCGCCACTGGTTCTAATCGCAATTTTTCCTCCGAAGGTCGACTCCTGGTGGAAATGGAACCTCCTCCACTGCTCGTACTGCTTTTGCCTTTGCGAGGACGATGTCGCCTCCTCCGAACGATTCTTTAGCATGAGAGAAGCGTTGGCCGACGGAGCGGAGAACATGTCAGTAAATCAACCGATTGGGGCTCGACTATTGTACTTCCTAAGTTGTATCAGCTTTGTACGTGTCTTCACTAAAGTATACTAGATTAATCACCGAGGGTTTACGAAACGGGCTTAGTGCTAACAGCATGGGTGTGCGGGTGTCCTGCATAGGATGTCGCGATGGGCCCACCTTGACTTCTCTGTTCAATTTCCAGGGTGGTGACTGGGGTGCGGCTAGTTAAGTTCGGGCGGGTGTTCCACCTGCAGATAAGCGAGGGCACGCTTGGCGAACGAGGGGCTGTGAAACCAGGCAGCTGGGTGCCGATACAGAAGTTCGACCCCAGCGACTCTGGCCTCAGGGAGGGAATGGACTATCACACCCTCACGTACGAGAGGAGGGCCATCGACCTGGACGAGTTGGACTCGCCGGCGGGGCACGTTTTGACTGGTGTCAGGTGAGTTGCACTAGGGACGGTAGCCCACTGTCAGGTCACACTGTGACTCTGTTTAATATTTGAACCCGTATCGTAGGTTCCGCATGATCGGCGCCCACTTGCACTTCGAGATCCGCTCGACGCCCTTCAACTACACGACCGGCCGCCTCTCGCCCGAGAAGAGCGTGTGGATCAGCAACGACAACACCGACGGCGCCGAGAAGCCCAGGTGAGTTGTTCCCTTACTCTTTTTCTTTCAATATTTAGAAAGGGATGGCAAAAAGTGAGATCAGGTACACTTCGGGATACCTCATTCACTGCACGAATCGATATCGTATTGATCTAGGCGACTCTCTTCGACATATTGGCGTGCAGACGGGCTATCATCAATCACGCGCCTTTTGCATCTTCCGCATTAAGGGTTCAACGTCGTTACGGTTGACCATGGAGCATAAGGTATGATATCGACCACCCCCCGTGCTGTAGGTCCCGGCTGATGCTGTACCGGCCCGACGTGCCCACCCGCCACGCGGTGCCGCTCTCCGTCGACTCCAAGCACGACCAGTACGTCGAGTTCACCAACACGGACTTCGAGGCTGACGCCGCGCAGAGCACGGTGCCCTTCGTCGACATACAGCCCGTGCAGCCCATGAAAGGTGAACCGGCTCGACGCCTACAGTTACTTCTTTTACATTCTCTCTCTCTCTCTGATTGATTTCAAAATTCGTCAACCGGTGTGACAGAGTATACTTCATACGCTGCTGCCGATTTTTTATATAATACAGAAGCATTACACTTAATTATTGATTGTCAAAAAACTGTACTGCTTGGCTGGTCGTATTCTTAGTTTGTCTACCCAAATCATCTCTACCGGTGTGAGATATGCGAGCCCCCACGTTAGTACCGCACAGGACCTTAGCCGGGCCGTAAGAATCGCTCGTGTCCACAGGCGGAGCGCTGTCCAGCGGCGCGGGGCTGGTGCACCGCGGAGCCCCGGGCTCCGGCGGCTTCGTGGCGCTCAAGCTCTTCACCTACGACTACTCGCGCCACGTGAAGGCGGACATACCGCCCGCTGCGTACGAGGAGGTCGCAGAGACCTCCGAGTTCGCGCCCATCGTCAATTAGAATACGACACCAATTTTGTATACTCATTAAATTCTCTAATTAATTAATGTAATGTAATTTCGTAAATAAATCGTTCCCTAAGTATTATTGTTTGTTTCAATGCACCCTAATAGGATAACTAATATCATTTTTTTTAAAGAAGCTTAATTTAGATAAATGTGATGTGTTAAAAATAATATCCAATACTAGTTTAGCTGTGAAATATAAATTTGAACCGGCACTTAGTACATAGCGTAAATATACTTAAATAGTTATCTACGAACACCGAAGATAGTAATAATAAAAAAAAAACGTTCGTAACACATGAACAAAATCAATTGTTTGATTAACAGTTGAACAATAAATACCATAAGTGTAGAGATTTATCAACATGAATAATAGTGTCTCCTTCTTCACTAGCTCGATCATAATTATGTAATTTATCGTTGTAATGTGAATTGATAATATTATGATTTATCAAGGTATATATATATTTTTTTAGACAAGTTATTCATTATTTATTTAATTTTTTTTATAATATGACAATATTTTACGAATTTCGTAGCACAATAAAAAACCTATGGCTCGGTTGTGTTATAAGTTAATACCAAATGATAAATAGTATTATCATTTTTATTTCCTTTTATTCTCAAGAAATAGTTGGAGAGAAGGTTAAGTGTCTATTGTAAAAATTGAAATACTTTTACATATCCTTTGGTTTTAAAGTATAAGACTCTTTATATTTCTACTAGCTGATCCAGCGAACGTTGTTTTGTGGAATTTCATAAAATTCTTAGCTGACCTCTACTCGGCGAAAGCAATATTCCTACCAAATTTCAAGTCTCTACGCCTTATGGTTCCAGAGATATCGTGAGTCAATTATCGGTGGAAATCTCTTATATATACAGCGTGTCTTTACCATCGCGACAATAAATGAACACACGTCTAACGCTACGAGCCAATAATCATAAAAAAATATTAACGTAAAACAAAATCCATAATTAAAAGAAAATATTTTTCAAACAAACAAATTAAGTAAAAAGAAACAACATTTCTAACATCCTATACAACTCGCGCCACAGCGTTGTATTACAAGCCTCTCCTTCTAACAGTATGTTTTGTCTCTTTTAAATTCATTCAACCCATTCATATGCTTTGTGACCTTTACAAATGAACTTTACGTTACGCTTTTATAGGTAAGGGTGTTCTAAAATTCTTTGTTTTGGATATTTTAATAACTCTGTAAATATTGATGTTTAAAGAATTTAAACGTTTAATACAACTTTAAAAACTTATCCCCTATATGTGTGTTCATTTATTGTCGCGATGGTAACGACACGCTGTATATAAATATATATAGATAAGGATTCCGTCATATATACCGTAACAAAACGAGTAATTCAAGTAAAGGACTAATCCATTATTTGAAACCTAAACGATGCATAATGCAAACAAAGCAGCGAAGACCGTAGCATTGATAAGCACGCGTGCACGTGCGTGCGTATTCGCGCGTGCGGGTGTGTGCGTGCACGTACCTGGACGCGCAGCGGGTGCACGGCGAGCAGCGCCAGCAGGTCCTGCGAGGGCAGCAGCTCTGCGGCGCGCAGCCCGAGGCAGCGCACGCCGGCGCACAGGAACGCCGCCAGGTAGCGGTGCAGCGGGAAGTGGAACGACGCGTGCATCGCCTCCGTCTAGGGGCAGGGGGGGGCGTTGGACCATACGAAACATACGATGTCGGAAGTCGAATTGCGGAGCGAGCTGGTGAGTGCGTGACGAGGGAGTTACGAAAAGTGTGATCGATTTTTTTTTACTTGAGAAGGTGGGAAGCACGCAGGTGGTTCATCTGATGTTAACCGCCGCCCATTGACATTAGATGCACCCGTAGTGTTGCAGATGCGTGGCCACATTTTAATATAGTGGGCTCCAGCTACCCCACTTACCAGACGAAACGCAGAAGTTTTTTGTGTTTTTTACGGTGGTAGGGTCACGCAGAAGCCTCAGTTGTTGCACGAATGGGCTGGCTCGTCCAGGTAAGTACCGCGACCTCACAGAAGACCGGCGTAAAGTGGAAGTATAATACTTTCGCGTTTCGCCTGGTGAGTGAGGTGGCCCGAGTAGTCCATGGGCGACGGTATTCACTTAACATCAGGTGAACCGTCTGCTTGCACTTCAGACTGATGCGTGGTCCTACCGGCTCCAAAGAGCGTTACGAAGAGTGTGACTATGGAAAGGTTGGTACCCGGCGCACGTGGGGCGCGGCGCAGCCGACGGCGTGCAGCCAGTCGCGCAGGTAGGCGAGCGCGGCGGCCACCATGCGGCGCGCCAGCGGCGCGTGCGCCGGCTCCGACAGGTGGCCGAGCACCGACCACATCGGGTACGCCGCCGCCTCCAGCTCGCACGAGAACGCCGCGTAGTACGACGACGGCTCGAACTCGATGTGCCCGCCCGTCTCGCGCACGTTCACGTTCATGCCTGCGACAAACGAGTGTATTTCGTTC
The DNA here is from genome assembly GCA_933534255.1 of Iphiclides podalirius. Taxonomy (NCBI): domain Eukaryota; kingdom Metazoa; phylum Arthropoda; class Insecta; order Lepidoptera; family Papilionidae; genus Iphiclides; species Iphiclides podalirius. The sequence goes on along the minus strand of OW152830.1, from coordinate 2,043,728 downwards.
GTTCGGACTGCTGACTGATACTTTCTATGGCTGCCCGGAACGGTTCGTGCTATCGACCTCTGGGGACCGATGTATTAGTTCCGCGATTAAGAAAAAACAAAAGTTCAAATTTGATAATACACCCGCGGATAATAGACTGCGGTTATCTCAGTATCAGACGAACCGTCAGCTCTTATTAAAATTCCATACTGATAGGTATTTTTACACTCAAAATATAAACTAATTGCCCTTATCACACCTAAGTGGGGTCACCATAGCTATGAACCATGTTGTAAATGTTTAACGGCTACCTTTTTACGACCGAATGTCTGCCTGGCGTCAACCCCCTTGGAAACCACTCCCAAATCCGGAAAAATTAATACCGCGTGGTAATCGAACCCAAAAGCCCCGATGCCGAAGCCTATGACTAGCAACGAAGCTACCGAGTTGTCATGTCCTTTCATAGAAACAAATAGTGATCGGGCCCGTCACGGCACCCTGTACTCTGCGTACCCTGTAGCATCGAGAGGAACTCGAACCACATGTCGACGAGCGCGTCGTCCTGCAGGAAGAGCAGCGCCACGCTCTTGTGGCTGAGCACGTTGTTGAAGTCGGAGACGAGGGGCCAGTAGCAGTGCTCCTTCATGACGCGGCGCGTGCAGTCGATGACGCGGTGCGCGTTCGCCTGCGCGTCGTGCAGCGAGTTGCGCACCAGGATCCGGCCCATCATGAGCCGCAGCGAGAGCACCATCACGTGCAGCAGGTGCAGCTGCTGCACGCAGCGCAGCGCCAGCGCCTCGTTGGAGAACAGCTGCACGGACATGTGCACCACGCGGTTGGACAGCGTGTCCGGGTCGGCGGCGCCCTCCAGCACCAGCGGGATGCGCGCGTAGTGCATCACGAACGTGCGCGTCAGGTGCTCCTTTAAAGTGCCATCGCGTCCTTATATACAGCCTTCGCCGTGGGATTTATCAAAGATCGAAATGGGTTCAAACTTACTTTTTATATACAGACATATTAGAGAGAAGTCTTGATGCTAATCTAATAGATTTCACTAATCCTTACATCAATAATTATAATGCACACCAATCTCAAATTGAAAAAAAAACTCGATACTAACTAAAATATGAAAGAACTAACTATTTGCACAGAGATAAGCGACTAATTAGTAGTAGGGCGTTATCTCTGTCACACACTGTCTGTCTCTCCAATGCTTCATGCGCACAAAATAACCGAAATTATCAGATTGTCTCTTTTAGAGAGTCTGTGTGCAATATTTGTCGACGAGTACAATTAACGGTAACTAATTTATTTCTACTTGAACCGATTTGTGAAAAATCTTAAACTAACTTATTAGGATTACACCAGTATCGTATTATGGCCTGATATTATTCGTAACTAGCTGCTGCCCGCGACGTAAGTCTGCGTAGAATAGGCCGAAGGCGTAACATTCAAATAGAAAGACAGATACATACATAAAAATATGTATATAAATTATTTCTGATGTATAAGCTATATTATTATGGAGTTCCATTAAAATCCATTCACTAGTATTTGGATGAAAGAGTAACAGACATCCATCCATACACACAAACTTTATAATATTTCACCTTATAGTCCTGATCGGGCAGCATGTTCAGCAGGAAGCAGACCACGTTCTGCGGGAACTCGTACTTGAACGTCCAGAAGATGAACTCGTCCAGCAGCGTGTTGTGGTGGAGGCGGGGCGCCAACGCGGGCAGCTGCCGATACCTGCACCGGAAATGGTCTCGCTTAGGATATTATTTTATATATTTTTTTAAAACATTGCCCTTAATGTAGGATAACATTATCCCGTGTTGTAGGGACCTTTCACAAACATAAATTTCACCCGGACAAACAACAATAACCGAAACAGCTATCTGTGGGCCGATGATCATACTAATTCGGAAAAGATAATTGATTTTAAGGTTTACGTAATTCTTTGGATTTACGTAGTTTTTTAGATTTACTTAATTTTTTACATTCACGTAAATTTTTCGATTTTCGCAATTTTTTCGATTTACGCAAATTTTTTCGATTTACATAATTTTTAGATTTACGTAATTATTAGATTTACGTAATGTTTAAGATTTACGTCTTTTATAAAAGACGTGAATCTATAACTAACGTTCGCGTGCGGGTTCACTCACTCGTCTGGAGGCTCCGGCGCCGGGAAGGACTCGATGGCCTTCTCGTACTCCTTGTTCGACTCGGCCATGTAGCGGCCGTATTCCGTGTCCGGGAAGGGTGGCTCCACCAGGTTGCGGTACATCTGGTGCACAAAACATACGCACGCGCACGTATAAAATGTCCTTTTCATAAAAAACTGTAGATTAATATTACAAATATGATTGGCCAACTTATAATGGTCCTAACTCCATGGCATTTACCCTCGACTCGCGATTATATTTTCTGTGTATCTAGTTGTTTCCTGGCCAACTCGAAAGCATCGCCAACAGGATTACAGACAAGGACGGAAACATCGACAGCCGAATCTAGTCTCAAGCATGTGTATTCTTTAATCGCCTGTGGTAGGGCCACACAACAGTCTTCTCTAATGAATCAGGACATCTCTAAAATGAACCTAATAAGCGTACAGCGATACGACATTGGTATCTTGCGCAGTAAGGCAGTGCGGGAGGAAGGCCTTAACTAGGGCTTACGTCCGCTGCATCGTGTAGGATACCCCGGATACTAAGACACTGTTGGAAGCCGCCGAAAGATACATTTTTTTATGTGAGAAGGTAGTAAACGAGCGGTTCGCCTGATAAGTGATATCCGCAGCCCATTAACATTTACAACACCCATAGGGCAGCAGACGCCTTGCCACCTTTTAATGGAGTGGACCCGGCTACCTCACTCACCAGACGAAACGCAAAAGTATATCAGTTCCGCTTCACGCAGGTTTTCTGTCGTGGTAATGACCCTGACGGACCTGTCAACTTTTCACATAAAAAAAAATCAGTGTTTTCAGAAACCGGGCGTGTGTGTGTCTCTCCCACCTGTGGATTGATGAGGGCCTTAGTCATGGCGGAGCGCATCAGATCGCCCATGTTGTTGAACTCCATCAGCATCTGGACGTAGCCCTCGCACTCTTGCACCGCTATACGGTAGCTGTCCGATGTGGTCTGCGGGCCCCAGCTGAAAGCAGTTAACGCACTGTAAGTTTCATCGAGCTCGTTTAGACGAAATGTTGCATCGCTTCTGGTTCCAGACATATCGTCGCATTGACGTCAGACAAAAAAGGACGCTGCCCATTCAACACTCATTTTTACTGGTCTAAGACCAAGAATCTCAGGAATTAGCTGATGAAATGAGGCAATAACACTACAAAAAAAAGATACTATGGCTTAATGGATGTTAATTTTCATAGTGCTATTATACGAAGTCAAATTTTCGTTGATTTTTCTAAAAATTTTTAAATTTCATCTTGAGTGCAGAGCATAGCAGTATAAAAATTATTATCCTTAAAAAAATTATTACTAAGTGTGTCGTTTCTAGTTTGCAAATATTTCATTTAAAAGGTTACAAAAACATATCTTTTGTCACAAACGTTCAAAGCCCGGCTTAGCGTTTCTTTTCTACAAATTTAATATTGTTTCTACGGAATAAATATACAATTTTTGTATTGTAATCCTTAAATAAAATTCCTTAAATGCAAATCCTATCAACGGTGAGTAGGGAACAAGTATAACTATGCGCAGGAGTTATGATGTAAGCTGTTGTTCTCTTAGCGCAATTGCCAATCATTTTAGGGTCGCTGCGACCATGTTGTGGTAGAAGATCGAATGTGGTCACCTGTTCTCCCTGAAGTGTTGCAGCAGGCGCAGTATCAGCCGGGGCATCATCGCCTCCGCAACGCACATGAGCTCCGCGGGCGCGGCGCCAGTCCTGTGGCATTTGTTGCCGTGGTTGCTGCAGAACCTGCAAGTGTAACGGCAGTATTGAGATTTTCTATCATCATCATTATTATTCAACCTGTGAGAATCCACTGCAAGTGTAAAGGCGGTATTTAGATTTTGTATCGTCGTCTTTACTCAGCCTGTTAGAGTCCACTGCTGAACGTATTTGTCATCTTAAGGGTCAAATTGATGTCATTAGCATCGTTTTAAACTAAGATACATGATACTAGTTACATTAAGACTAAAATTATGTTAATCAAAAATTATTTTTGCATAATAATGTAATAATGTATAATATTTGTTATTGTATTTTTCACAAACCATTGCATGGCTTTATACACATCCAATTCTTCTTACTTCTAACTAAGCGAAACAATCGAATCTGTTAGGATTATAGAGTTTATAATTTTAAATTTCTAGCTTCCTTTTCAATGAATACAACGGATTATACTCTATAGCTCTATACCTACATTCAATAAATCTTCTTGCGATTAGAACTTGCCTTAAATATTAACATAACAAATAAAATTATTCGATAGCGTTTTTACGTTAAGTAATTTGATTTGACGATTTGCGTTTCAAATACCTTCATCGTTTCTTTATAAAAGCTTTTGAAGTAGTAATTATTATAATTGATTACTGGATTTAATTTCAATAAACCCTCCGTATTTAACAACAAAGCTGACCAAATATCGAGGTCTTGGCGTGCTAAATATAGTCTAGTGACGCGCGGTATCCTTGCCGAACGGCGAAAGTAGCCTGAGGTATTTATAGAACTAAGGAAATATTTTAAGGACCTAATCTTGAGATACACGTGCAGTAGTTGTGAGCCCCTAATGTTGCGGTCTTAAATAATATTGGAAATCATTTTGGATCGGAGTACCCTTTTTTTATGTGAGAAGGTGGCAAGTTACAGATACGTCGCCACCTATTAATAAAGTGGACCTCGGCCACCCCGCTCAGAAGAAACGCAGAAGTATAACACAAACACTTCACTCCGGTCTTCTGTGAGGTCGCGGTACCTGCACATTCGTGCAACAGCCAAGCTGTTGCGTGGCCCTACCACAGGACATTATTAGGATATTAAATTAGTAAAGGTTGTCGCTGAAGTCCTTAGCAGACCTCTAGATGACAACCATATTCTAACAGCAAACCATCATTTATTTACATTGGAAATATTCTCGAATAGTATCCTAATACTGTTATAACTTCTGCTAAGATAAGCGTACTTAGTCCTAAAGATGAGATTAAGTCTTTGTTTTAACTTCGATTAGCTCGCGGCCGCATGATAAACGAGATCAAATTAGCACGGCCAAGGTCGGTGCCAAGGCCAAGGTTGGGTTCAAAGCCGCGGCCGCGCAACGGCACAATACCCATTGTTTGGTGAACGCCAGCGCCTCAACAGAGGGATAGCAAGCACAGTATAATCTCCGGTGATGTGTAAACAAGTTATCAGTAAACTCCGTGATACGGAGATGTAGCACTACTGGCTCTTCTGTTAACTGATGTTGTCGTTAACTATTCGTTATAAATATTGTACATATATAATCTAATTAGTAATTTATCGATAATTTATTAGTACAGTTTGTAGTGATTAATTTAAAAGTTGTTGGTTTGACACCTATTGCGGCGTGATATTTCCTAGACCATAGAGTGGGGGGTGGGTGGTATTTGTTTTGGAGAAGAATAAATTCAAATCTTACAACGTACGCGAATTAGTTTTTGGTTATTGGAACTTAAGGCTGTTGCTCTGCTGGAAAAGCTAAGTATTATTGTTGTCCAACTATGGGAGTTATAGTTGTATAAATTTGTAAAAGCTATGTTTTATAACTTATTTCTAACATATTGAACCTTCATCGAACGCAGCAAACTAGAAAGAACCTGCGTACGTTGCCCCAATTAAGAAGGGATGTCCCCAACGCGTTATCCGTACCGTTACGTCCTATAATGTATATCAGAAAACATGAAGAAACCAAAATTTCTTCATCATGCCAAAACGGTGACAGACAATCCAATAGTACAACATTCTACCAAAGAATAAAAATAATAAATAGACCTTTCATTGATGTCGTGAAATCTGATGATTTGTAAGTGAAAATCTAAAATGCCAAATTCTACGCAGTCGCTGCGCTAAATGTTTCGGTCGCGGCGTATGCGTTTAACAAGTTATAATCACTACCGGGACGGACGGAAATAGGAAAATACTTGGCAGCCCTTTAATGGACATTAAGCGATTGTCCATAAACGTTTCCGGAACACAAAGAGTGTGTTTAGTGTGTATATAAGAGGACATTTCATATATCAAGACGTGTCATAACTGTATTAAATCACTTCCACACTCATCTCCCGTGACCCGTTCCACTGCCATCGAGTGGAAGTGTCTATACTTTTCCATTTTCTCTATTTGTGGCGTCATCGGGACCCCAGCCTATTTATGGTGGACAATGCAAGTCAACGTGAGAGCCGGCGGTGATCAGACAAGCGAGATGACAAACGTAGCGAGTTACGTTTGTCATCTCGCAACGAATAGGTCGGAATAGGTTCATTCGCGTTTATGGTCATTACGGGTTGTTGAGCAGTGTATTGCAAATACATAGGTCGTGTGCCGCCCGTCAGCCGGCCTCGGTTCCGTCGAAGCGTGACGTCACTCACGCCCTCGCCTGTGCAGAGCCGCGGGCGCGGAGCGGACCCGCTACAATCACGGTCACCGCAGAGGCCAGTAGATGACTAATGCATGGAGTGCAGGGGTGGCCAAGTCGATCGTGAAGCTACTTTTGGTCAATTGCTCGTGTTGTTTTAACGCAGAAATCCATTATACTAATAAATGAGTTAATAAGTACTATAAAACAAAATTCTCTCCCCCACTTTGACTAAGACCGTGCAAGACTATACGAACATATCAAGTTATGAGTCGACCACGAAATTTTTTTACTATGTACAAAGTTGACCACCCCTGACATACATAGATACCTAAACTAACTAATAGGGCACTGCAAAATTGTCGCACAGTGACTATGTGGAACTTGCTCAAATATATACTGGTCATCATATCGACGTAAATAGTCAACCTTAAGACAAGTCAGCACCTCTATTCTAACCATAATGGGATATAATGGATAAATGGACATATGTCAGAATAATTTTAAAATTTTAAATATAGAGCCGAGATACAACTTAACTGCATGTACGTATGTTCTCTATGATTCCGCCCGATTTCGATGAAATTTTCAGGCAGTCTTCAGATTAGTCCAGCCCGGGTGATCTTGTGCAGTTTGGTAGGGATTCAGGTTTAAACTTTATAACAGCATAACTTTTAACCAATGCTGATCGCGTAACCGGCATATTGTCATGTCACATCACGCTCCTAACGAATTAAACAGGTGACCGCTCACAATGACCCTCGATCCAATTGCAATAAAAGCGATTCGTTATTCAATTGAGGCGAGCACTGAAGAAAGCACGAAACATAAGACATCTAATTTCCATAAACCCCTACCAAATACCACAAAGCATAAAGACAGGAAAATTTCTAGCAGGTTCTCGAAACTTCTAGAATGTAGGTTACCCAGAGATCTCCGGGAGCCACTCACCCGTCCTCCTTCATGACGGAGTCGTCGCCGCAGTCACACGCGCCGCCCGCCTGCGACAGGAACATGTTGAAGTCGTGGTTGGTGTGGTCGCCGCGGTGGAAGCAGTCCCGGCATATTGACATGCACGGCGATATGCCGCACGTGCGGCACCGGTACGCCACCACGCGCGGGATCCACACCAGGCCGCACTTGTCGTGCTTGTCGTAGCTGCGCACTGTGGGGAGGGGGGTACGAGTACATTAATTAATTGTTACCTCGAGTCAGTTCAGTTAATTATTTGAAAATAATTGAGCATTTCATATAAGTAAAGATTTAATACGAATAAAAAAACTGATATAAAAACCGGTGTTATGTAAGTCGTGTATTATATGTAACGGAAATAGTATTACAATATGATTATATTAATTTATCTTATTAAAATTGTTCAAATCAAAGAATTATTAAACTGTCTATCAATGTTTACAGAACTTATAATGCGTGCAAGGGTGTTTCGTCAGGCAGTGTAAGCATGCGTAAGCTTGTATACATTGCCATTTAGGGAGAATGCGAAGTTCATAATATATGATATGGCGCAATTACTTCATCTCCCCATTTCGAGAGCGTTCGATGGGCCAAATTTGGCGCTGGTCCAAGGTGAAAGACGATGTGATTAAAAAAATCCGAGGTCGCGCGTACGTAGTAACATTTTTATATTAACCATACAGCAGACACTAGGTTCAGTGAGGTCTTAATGTATCTACTTGATACATATATCGATTGGGTTCTACTGCATCACCACATTTACCATAATGGGAAATTGTCATATGTTCTAACTGTTCGTAATTACTGGATCGTTACTTAGTGCCTTAGAATTAAGGTGCATATCTTACAGCGAGTCCTAAAAAAAAATTATTTGATTGGGATTATTTGATTAAACAAAAAATCGTATGTCATCATTATTTATAGGAATTTATCTATTTATTTATTTATTTACCCTTTATGCTATGCACAAATATAGTACAATGGCGGACTTAATGCTAAAAGCATTACCTCCCAGTCAACCTTGGGGTGGTATAGAGAAAATTATGTTGAATTCTACCAAACTCGAGAATAGCATAAACAATAGCTTCTCAATTTCTGAATTGATGCAACTTTTTTTACTTTACCAGACGCGTAGTTCGCATAAAAACATTGCAATACGACAGTATCTCCGACACTGAACATTTTTACAACTGCCTGCCAGATGGTGATCCCGCAGAACCGTTAAAGCTGCGCTTGGCAGCAGTTTAAAGGAGCATAAACTTTTATCGCCCTGAACGGGATATGGATAAATAAATTAAGACCGTGAGAAACAGCTTATTTCATACAGATGATGTGGAAAACGAGCCAGCAGCTCGCTTACTACATAGTGAGCCACAGAAGCTGGTGCATGTTTGCCACGTAGTGGACTTTTGGAAAATCGAGTTACACACAACGAAACTTTTAGTTTGTAGCGGCCGTCATATGCTCGAGTTTCATTGTAAACTTACTGCTGTGAAAAATTTAACTATAGTTCAAATTGCCGTGTGATTAGCCTATATCTAGTAATCAATTCAACAAAATGTATAAAATACAAATGGATAACGTCACTATTAAAAAAACCAACTGTAAAAAAAAAACTTTTCTCTATTGAGAGACAATTCTAGCTAGGGTCCCATTTCCACGGAAATTATTAAGTAAAAAGTCATAAAGAGCAATGGATGAATATGACCCTTTGTTTGTGTACGTAAGGAATCCATGGGGCACATAATGCCAAGGCCAGCTTTGCTAATATTGATTATTCATTGATATACAGCGTGTCGTTACAACCGCGACAATAAATGAACACACATCTAACGCTACTTTCCAATAATCATAAAAAATATAAAACTTGAAAAAAAAATCGTAATTAAAAAAATATATTTTTCAAACAAACTAAATAAGAAAGAAACAAAATTTGTAACATCTATACAACTATAACTGACTGACTGATACATTCAGAGACTTTCATTCGTTGCCACAACATCGCATTACAAGTCTCTCCTTCTAACAGTATGTTTTCTCTTTTAAATTCATTCAACCTATTCATATGCTTTTACAAATGAACTTTAAGTTACAGTTTTATACGTTAGGGTGTTCTAAAATGTTAGTTTTGTAAAATTTAATAACTCGGTAAATATTGATGTTTAAAGAATGTAAATGCTTAATACAATTTTAAAAAGTTATCCTCTATATGTGTGTTCATTTTTGTCGCGGTTGTAACGACACGCTGTATAATAATTTCACTTGCTTTCCTATCACATTGCGTTTGTAAACACACTATTGCCACATAAGTTGGCAGAATCAATCAGCAGCTATTGAGCATTATACTTTCGTATTTCCTTATTATTGTTTTAAATGTTTTACATATAATTTAAAATATTATAGTGCCATATTAATGGCGTGTTAGATAGATGCTTGTTATCGCTATATACAGGTGGCTTTTCTAAAGATGCCCAAATTCACACAGGAGGTTCAGACTCGATAGTATAATCGTTTATTGAAATAAAAAAAAAATTTAAAAAAAAATTGACATTCCATTCCTTAGAAAACAGAACTTGTGATTTTAAATATATATATAATTTTTATATAACATTATTTATGTCTAGAATTTGATAAAAAAAAATGGATACACTTAAAAAAGCCTCCCTGTATACTGTATACACATATGAAATGTACTTTTCTCTCTACTAATATTTTATTACCTTTTATACAACTATTTTTTTTATCTCTGCATCACCTTCAGGTACTGGAGTAGACCACGCCAAAGGCGTAAGTGTACTGCTATTTTATGTACAACGGATAAGTTGCGACCAACCATTTTAATGAAGGCTAAAACTAGAGGCATCGCTGATCCAGTAGCCGGGAATGTCGCACAGGTCAACGGTCAACCGGCACACAGCCGCCTGTTGTTCCGACGACCGTAAACAACATTCGCAGTAGTAACGGTGACCGTCGATGGAATGGCGCGGGGGGCAACCGTGATGAGCGACCGCCGTCCGCATATGCCAAGTGACCGTTAGCGTTATGCCCTTATACGAGCAATCGCGAATAAAACAATGCAATTAGCTCGAAGTATGGGCTCGACGGACATATTGGCAGTTGCAATGCGTACATATAGCCGCTAGTGATGCATCTTTCAAAATTCAAAACGCCTTTACCCGATATATTATCGACCGCTTTTTAATTCCGCTTAATAAGGAGATCTGAGTTCAAATTGCGTTTTCCCAACTAATAATGATACTGTTTCCTACAATCTTGAGGGAAATTGGTTATCTAAGACATATTTTACATAGTATCTAAATGCATGTATTAGATGTTACTAACATTATATTGAAATTAGATGAATAGTTTCCATTACTAAGCCCACGATCGTCAATTCCGAAGCGTAGTTACGCCCGGTTTCTGAAACACTGATCATCATAGATGTCAACTAATCAGCTGTCAATTGAATTTCAAATTTGATTTTAGTTGCCAAAAGGATGTTTAAACTCTTTGAATTGATCATTCTGATCATAAAGAAGATCATTCTGGTCAATGCAGAGAGTTTAACCATCCTTTTGGTACCTAAATTGTAATTTGAAATCTATTTGACAGCTGATTAGTTGACATCTACGATGATCAGTGTTACAGAAACCGGGCGTCAGTCTTTGAATTAATTATTTAAAAAAGCGCACTTGTCGTTTTTTTTTGCAGTTCACTTATCAATCGCACGAATTATGACTAATATCGAGTGTTGGTACTGACTGGTTTTGTTGGTGGAAAATTAAAGATAGAAATGAACACGTACACGCCGAAATTACAATAAATTAAAGCTAATCTCTTTGGCGGTCGTGGGTGAAGCGATATTATACACCTGTGTCGATGGCACGTTCAGACGATGACACATGGTAAAGGTGCAGGAGCGAATAAATTTGACTATCATTTCGTTGAATATCAAGTCACGGTGGCGGCGGCGGTAATTTTGGATACTAGAAAGCAATCTTGACTTTCAACTTACATACCTTCATATAGTAGTAATTTAACTAAGAACACTTTTTAATAGTGATTGCTCATAGTCCGGGCGCTCGCTTTCAATGCGCTATACTCGAACAACCTGAGTTCAAACCCCGGTGCCAGCACCAATGAAATTGTTGATTTTAAGTGCTGAATTATCACGTGCTCGGCGTTGATATGGTTCGTGATAATAACAAAAAAGATATGTGAAGTCCGCCAAACCCTAATACCCTCTGTACAGAGGAGGCCTTTGCCCACTTACATTTTTATTAATTTCATATAGGTTTTCCCCATTTCTCTGTTAACTAGGAAATATTGTAAATCGACAGTGAAAATGACTAATGAATATAATAGCTAATTACAAAGTCCCCGTATTCTCACAAGAGTATGATATAAATAAAGTCCTTTATTATCATACTGTGATGATAATAACTGGCACATAATGCAGAAATAGACATTCATTATTATTCATTACTATTTCATATTCATTACAATTTCAACGGTTATTAATATGTGTGCCAACTTTCAAATAATTCGGATGTCTTTAAGCGGATGAAAATGAATTAAAAGACTCATTAATATACAAACATATGAACCCAGAACTTGTTACTGTTATATTTTTGGGTATTTCAATGCATTACATGCCAGCCGTTGGTTATTATCACGGTTAATGAGATACAGCCTGGTGACAGACGGCCAAACAGATAAAATGGTCTTAGTAACAGGGTCCCGTTTTACCCTTTGGGTACGGAACCCTTAAAACGACGATATTGACTAAAATTGACAGCTTGGTCATGTAAACCAAACGATTGGTGAATAACACTGCTGTTCCGAGATTTGAACTAGCCCGAGCCTGAGGGCAATGAACTTAGACGAGCACTGACAGCGAGGTCGTGTCATAACAAGACTACAATATTCAAGTATAGGATAATTCACAAAACAAACTAAGAGGAAAAATCTATTAAGACTTGTTGATCGTTGAAAGCGACTCGATTAGTTTGCTTTTTGATTTGACTAACTGTCAATTTTAAAAGCAAACGAAGATGATGTTGCAGAATTCTTTTAAACATCATTTGTGATATCGCGTATTGTATATTCGGTTCCCCATCGCTCAGGACTGCTTTAATTCTGACTAAACCCATTTTTAACCAATAGGTACGAATGTGTCATTTTGCCACACAAACACACACGCACGCACGCACGCACACACGCACACACACACACACACGCGCGCAATCACGCACGCATGCACGCTCGCACGCACGCACGCACGCTCGCTCGCACGCACGCACGCACGCACGCACGCACGCACGCACGCACGCACGCACGCACGCACGCACGCATTCACGCTTGCTTCAATGGCCACACTGCGATCGGCTTTTATGTACAACACCAACACGATTCGGCCACCAGTTCCCGGTCTGCTATTCTTCACCAAGATGACGATTACCATTATGGTAAGGAAGCGGGTAGTAAGAATCACCGGGTTACAGCAGGCCACCTACTTACAAATCTGACGACGAGAATCCTTAAAATCGATCAACATCTAGCGCAACTCGAGGAAGATCTGGAGAGGGTAAAATGGCATATTGTGATGTTACATTTAGTACCAAAAGAGGACACTATAACACTAAAATCGCACCACCTCTAGTTCCAACAATAGGACAACCATCGGTCGTTAAATGGCGTGGGGTTCCTCTTTCACAAAAGTCGCAAGGACTTCGTTGAAGAAATCTGTAGTGACGAAATTTAAAATGTGATTTTTTCTAGATAAATGATAGTTTCTACAGAAACTTTGAAACAGTGCGAGATTCGATCCTGCGTCTTCCAGGTAATGCGTCTCACGGCGTGAATATCTCGACATCTATCTACGTTCTTCATTGCATTTTTAGCAATAACCAGCGCCACCACGTTAAGTCCAAGGAAGTAAAGGACGCCCTCAGGCAAGGTTGAGTGACGACTTGTGTAAGATTGCTAGCCTAGGAGAGTCCTACGTCAAGCAGTGGACAACCAAAGGCTGATGATGTTCATACGAGAACGGAACAAACCCACTCTATGCGCATTCGGTTTCATCTCACTTTAGAAGATTCATCATCGCGATCTATAAAAAAATATCTTTGGACGGTGGCAATAAATTGCGCCGTGTTCCCGCAGCTAACATTAACCAACAGTTGGCCGTCGGCCAGAAATCAAATTTAACGCATACGGCCCCATAAAATGTTTAAAAAATGGAAGGTTCAAAGTTAAACTTCTTGTTTTATCCGTTCATTCAAATAACTAAATAGTATAATGAAATAAAATATGATTTATAACTTTTGAATAACACGTTATAACTGCTCGGCGATTTTTTTATGCTAATCTTACGAATATAATTGCTTGCCAATTATATTCGTAAGATTAGCGTAATATTCAATTTGCTTAAAAGAGTTTTCGTGTTCTCTCGTTTGTATTATTGAAACTTTATTGTATTAAAAAAAAAAAAACAGAAACGTTGGAAATGTACGATGACTGTGCTTCTATTACACACACGCAAAATCCTTACTTGTATGTTTTATGCTACGAACTAGAATATATTTTACAAGTCGTTTTTTTTAATACACCAATGTACTATCGGAATTTAAGACAGTTTCGAATTATGACGTGTCTAAGTACACGGTACTTATTCGTACATTGTTAACATCTAACTCAAGATACCGTATGTTGTAGATGTAGAATTATGAAGTTTTTTTAATTAAAAAAACATTGCCACTCACTGTAGGTTAACAGTATGCATCATATAAATAGATTTCCCATAGCCAATACCTTGGCAACGGCAACGGCAAGCAATGCAGTTATTGAGTGATAATGGCAAATTCGAGTGTTCGAAGCTTAAGCAAGCAGTTATGAACAGAGTTGTCATAAATTAACGTGATTATTCGAAATAGATACAACGAACACATATTTTGAGGAAAATAATATATGTATAGCAGTGTACTTCACGAAAAATCTCAGCAGTTCGTAAATATCACTTCTAAGAAATTTATAGTGTTAGCCGTCTCTGTCCATCCCGTTAAGGCCAAAGGACGAGAGCTTAACATTGTGTGTGTTAATAAAGTACAAAAGAAAGTTGGCGGTCACCGCCATCCATCTCCATCCAGAAGAAAGCTGCGGACCAGACCGGACCTTTTTAAACGTGGTAGGGCCAGGCAACAGACTTCGCTTTCGCACGAATGGGCGTGTCCGTCAGGGGGAGTATCACGACCTTACAGAAACCGATGTGAAGTGGAAGTGCGCTTTTGCGTTTCGTCTGGCGAGTGAGGTAGCCGAAGCCACTTTACTAAAAGGTGGCAACGCATATGCAACCCTACGGGCGTTGCAAATGTCAATGGGCGGAGGTTATCACATAATCAGGTGAACCGCCAGCTCGATTTCCACCTTGTAATATGAAAAAAAATGGGCAGCTCCGATTTCGCTCGACATTCCGCCAAGCCATGGGTTCGGCCTCCCATCGGCTCGTGAACGTCATTGCGGAACGGCGACATCGCGACGGGGGAATTTCAACAATCTGTTTACACAGCTGTCGTGTGCGCAAAGTTACTTTATCCTTATAAAGCAAGCGGTCATTAGTGCTTGCAGGGGCAAAGTTGACGCCATATTGGGTTCCTTGAAATATTAATGACCATTCCAAAATGCCCGCGAGACAGCTAGCGAGTTTGCCACTTTGACTATCGTACAGTACAAGGCGAAAGAGGATTCACGGGTGATCTGGGTGCGCGACCTGATTACCAAGTGATCTTAACCCAGGGAGGATGGCTATATATATAACTGTTCCCGTATTGTCATAGCTGAGGGTAGGTGAGAATCGCGGTCTCTAATAATATAATTCTGATCATCAAGAAGAGCATTCTGATCAATTTAGAGAGTTAAACCATCCTTTTCGAATTTTATTTAACATGTTTAGAGTAATTTGACAGCTGATTAGTTAGCTTCTACGATGATGAGTGTTTCAGCGAACACGACGATTTTTGAAAACAATATGTCGAATTAATATGAATAATTATCAATATGAATCAATCGAATGTCTCTTCCATACTCGAATTTTACGGTATTGGGTCGACGCGATCAGTGGAAAACAAAAAACAAAATTTGTGTATAAGCACCAAAAATATATATAATAAGACCAAATAAAGTAAACGTATTGCCACCTGTGTTTGGTAATGTCACAGTCAAGCCTCGCTCATGACGCGTGACGCCAGTAAATAGTCGCACACTGTAACACGTTCGGATACGCGCTGTAAACGTGACGCCAGGAAGTCGTCGCTCTATATATTCCCCGTTCGGATACACTTTACGCTAGACTGATCTTTAATTAGTACTAGCGACCCGCCCCAGCTTCGCGCGGGTGCAATGTATTATACGTATAAACCTTCCTCTTCAATCACTCTATCTAATAAAAAAAACCGCATCAAGATCCGCTGCGTAGTTTTGAAGATCTAAGCATCCATTGGGACAGACAGACAGCGGGACGACTTTGTTTTATCCTATGTGTTTATCATATGTGTATTGTATCCTAGTGATATGAGATGATTAAATATATTATTATGAAGGTATGTTTCTCTTTTTTTCTTGCTCATAATTTTAATTTCATTTTCTATTGTTGATGTATTAGATTTTTTAAGTACCGGTCAGATATAGTCAGTTTGACTATTTTTTTATTCTTTATATTTCACTCATTGTTGGACAACGAAATAAAAAAAATAATAACTTGTTTAGTCCACATTATTAGCATTACAACGATAAAGACCGTAATCGATATTTTAAAGATTTTTTGACAGTCAGCATTCATAACTTGAACCCCCAGTTTTTGTCGAACTTATGCGGATAAGTAAGTGAACTCAGGTTGTGCGAGTATAAAGTCACTTAAATTACATTACTGGCCCTTTTAAGAATTGAAGATTTTGAAATAGGTATATAGACCGTTGACATTTTTTTCCTTGAAGTGGACATACTCTCTACCCTACCTAGCTACCTCTTACCGGAAAAAACGATATAATCCACACGACCTAGACAGGCGTAAACTAACATAATAACAATGTAGGCCATCGGCATAGACGAGGCTGGGCGAGAAGACAGTTCCCATGACCTGAGAGTATTAACCGTTAATCGAATTACTACTGAAAATGTTGTTAAACCGTATAACAATGAACGAGTGTTCGTGAATAAGGATTTATTGATATCGTTTTGCCGAAACATTTCCATATAAAGGTACATACAGAGTATTACTGAATGAGTGTTTTGCTCATATACAATACAATAGAGATTAATGCATTTGCTATTGAAATTCATTTTAATTTTAATTCAGTGCTGGTCTACAAATGCAATTAAACAAAGTAGATAAGACATCGACTTTATAGCATCAAGAACGCGGAACATTAAAAAACCAATGAATTACAATGGATTTAATTGCGAC
Organism: Iphiclides podalirius; assembly: GCA_933534255.1. Taxonomy (NCBI): domain Eukaryota; kingdom Metazoa; phylum Arthropoda; class Insecta; order Lepidoptera; family Papilionidae; genus Iphiclides; species Iphiclides podalirius. The sequence continues at coordinate 2,026,755 of OW152830.1, read as the reverse complement.
GAGTGCTGATTACGGCGAACGGACGTTATAATTAAAGGCGGATAATGAATAACAAGTGATTTATAGTTGCTTTAAAAAATAATGTAATATTTAGTGTAGAGGATAGGAGTTCAAAATTATCAAACTCAGTTTTTCTAAGAACAAACGATATTTAAAATTATATATACAGCGTGTCGTTACCATCGCGACAATAAATGAACACACATATAGGGGATAACTTTTTAAAGTTGTGTTAAACATTTAAATTCTTTAAACATCGATACTTACAGAGATATTAAATTTTCCAAAACAAAGAATTTTAGAACACCCTTACCTATAAAAGCGTAACGTAAAGTTCATTTGTAAAGGTCGCAAAGCATATGAATGGGTTGAATGAATTTAAAAGAGACAAAACATACTGTTAGAAGGAGAGGCTTGTAATGCGACGCTGGTGCGCGAGTTGTATAGGCTGTTACAAATTTTGTTTCTTTTTTACTTAATTAGTTTGTTTGAAAAATATTTTTTTTTAATTATGGATTTTGTTTAACGTTAATATTTTTTAATGATTATTGGCAAGTAGCGTTAGACGTGTGTTCATTTATTGTCGCGATGGTAACGACACGCTGTATATATATATATATATATATATATATATATATATATATATATATATATATATATATATATATATATATATATATATATATATTACACGTTTTTGCAAATCGATCGAGGTTCGCAGACTGTTATCCGAGAAGGGCATTTGAAGAATTTAGCCCGTACATTGCAGCGGTACCCAGCCTTTTTGGACTAATGCCCACTTGAAGAGAATATAAAAATCTAACGCACCATGATCCAGACTAATACTAAAATGTTGTAGTTCATTATGTATGCCCATTTTTTCAGCTATCCGTACTATTTTTCCATTTGAAGTCTTTTTTATTTTTTGTTATATTAACGAGAATACCGCACAATATTAAATGGAAACGTTTTCACGGAGCCTTGACCACGTACGCCGCGTAGCGTTCGAAGTGCCGTGAACTTAAACAAACTAATCGCGAATCGCTAGGAAGCTAAGTCTAATAAACGTGTTTCGATTAAACTGGTGCTCAACACGCGGCCTGTGGGGGAAAAAATCGCCATGGCGGGCAATTAATCAGGGCAGCGAGGCAGCCGCGAAGTGCCGGGGCGCGCATCGGTGGCCGCGGGCGCAGTCACCCCGGACAATGAACCTGCCCCAATGTCTGGCACATTCGGAATGGCAGCCGCGACGGGTCTGTACTTGGCATCCGAACATCGCTCTTCACTTCTATGACGGCGTTTATCAACCATAACACTATATAATTAAAGACGTTTTACACACATAAATTTCACGTGGACAAATCCGAATAAAATATCTGTGGAACACAAATAGTTGTCTCGTGTGGGAATCGAACCCACGACACCCGATGACGAAGCTTAATAGCCGAATGTTTAATGTACATGTGACCGCGACTGTGGGCAGAGTCATGCTTGTTGGTTAACAGTGCCTGGCAGATTCTGACTGGCAGTCGCGGCGGTGCTTGACCGACACTTACTCTGTACTTCTATGTCTCGTATTGCTCTTCAATTATTCCAATTTCCTTATTGTTTAACACAAGTATAACCATGGAGTTTGTTGCAATTGCTACGCTGGACTGTTCTGACGACCGTAACAAGAAACTTTTAATCAACTATACACTAAGATTCAGCACACGTTTGGAACCATGAATATCGAAGTTTTCAAAAGTGAAAGCGTTTTGCGTTTAAAGTGAACCCAACAAAATTTCAGACGATTATCTGTAGACAGACCAGCGGCTTGAATTGCAAGATGAAACTCCTTTTAGGGTTAGAACTGGACATTTTTGCATACGAAATCGCGGTAAATTAGGCGACTCGGTTAGCAAATAAATCCAGGAAATACACAAGTTCCCTGCACCAATGCGGCATAAATTTTATACTCATAAATTTTAATCATAAACTGTTTACTAACGCCCGGTTTCAATATTCTATTTATCTGTAGATTGGGTTACTAGCGACAGGTATTTGACATTGAATCCACAATGTATACGTCAATATTCTATCTCCAGTTTCCAAATCTACTGATAGATAGAATATTGTAACTGGCCGTAGAACTGCATCGATTTATTTTATAATTACTTTATTAAAACCAATGTTTCATAAAACATCATGCGCGCGACATTGTATTTAGGCAAAGATCGTTCATCGATGTACCTCTTATTAAGTATGATATGTTATCACCGAATAGCTTAATAAGTTTATTATCGTTTCGTATCATAAAAAGGGCCAAAACCATATCAAAAAAACAGCGCCTCTCGAGCCAAATTCATAATACGATTGAACCGAAACATAGTTATGTAATGCAGTAAAATAGGTATGATTAATTACAGGGAGTAGGATATGAAAAAGGATGATCTGTTTAAATGAAGCTATTAAAATTAGAGATAATGTTAAAATTACCGCTTATATATACAGCTGTGATAGCCAGCATTGCTTTTAATTCTTTACACTCGAGCAACCGGAGTTCAATCCCCGGTGCCGGCTAGAATAAAATTTTTAATTATAAGTGCTCGCTTATCACATGCTCAGGGGTGAAGGAAAACATTGTGAGGAAACCTGCATTACTTGTAGTCCGCCAACACGCAGCGGGGTCGCGTGGAGGACTATACCAGTACATTGGTATTCGTTCCAAAAATAATATTTCGTTTGCCTTTTTATTGTTATTTCTTCGGCGATATGATTATAAACATGTTTTATAAGATGTTGCCATCCTTTGACAAAAAAATTATAATCAGTTACTACCTTAAATAATGTGCAACAGCCTAATTTTTAAGGTTTAAATTAAATATTATTTAAATTGAACCAAACGGAGATTTATTATAATTAACGGTAGAAAAAAATCAAATTGTTAAGATAAGGATTAAGTTTGGGTTTGGCTAACCTACTAAACTTTAACCATTGCGCCGGAGAAATGAGAAAGATATCCGATAACACATAACGATTATATTAGACGTAGCTTTAATAGTGATAAACCTCCATGCTAGCCACAACCTATTTAATTATACTGGTTACGGGCTATTATTTAAAAAAAAGCACTCAACGCGTATGTAGTTTTTCATATATTCGGAATAACTTGGTGACAATAGAATCTATGCAATCTCTGCAAATACTTTACTAGTGTTTTTTCACAAAGCAGCACTGTATTTTATTAATGACACTCATCGACCGTAGATGGGTAAGTGTTTCAGTCTCAGACTTGAATACGTGATAAATATTGCACTACGACTATTGTGGCGGTAGTAAGATTGCTTTAAGATTGATTGCAAAGTTTAAGTATCACTACATGGTATAGTGCCGTGATAGCTCAGTGTCCGGGCGCTCGCCTTTAATTCAATATACTCGAGCAACCTGAGTTCGATTCCCGGTGCCGGCACCAATGAAGATTTTAACTTTAAGTGCTGACTTATCACGTGCTCCGTGGTGAAGGAAAACATCGTGAGGAAACCTGCATATTTTCGAAATAATAACAAAAAAAAAATATATTTCGAAGATATGTGAAGTCCGCCAATCCGCAGTGGGGCCGCGTGGTGGACTATGCCCTGATACCCTCTGTATAGAGGAGGCCTTTGCCCAGCAGTGGGACATGTATAGGCTGTTACTTTACTTTTTTTTTACATAGTATAGTATAGTATCACTACATCACTACATAGTATAAAACAAAGTCGTCCCGCTGTCTGTCTGATCCTATGTATGCCTAGATCTTTAAAATGACGCAACGGATCTTGATGCGGTTTTTTTTAATAGATAGAGGGATTCAACAGTAAAGTTTATATACAGCGTGTCTTTACAATCGCGACAATAAATGAACACACGTCTAACGCTACTTGCAAATAATCATAAAAACTACTTTGCACCCGTGCGAAGCCGGGGCGGGTCGCTAGTGAGTTATAATTTAGTTAATATAAGGTAAAATAATGTTTTTATTAGATAATGATCGGTGCACCCGGCGACACGGGAGTAGTGGTACGCTGTCTTTACAATACACACTTGTTGGCATCGTTTAGGTACATGTATCCATAGTTCGCGAAACGTGAAACACCTAGTACAGAAACACGCTGCATACAATACAACAATACAATATCAGCCTATTGCCGTCCACTGCTGTACGTAAACCTCCCCCAACGTGCACCAACTATCCCGGTACTGGGCAGCACATCAGCATATATATAACATAACAAAATCTGCTAAATCCGCTCGGCGGTTCAATGCGACGATTTACGTAACCTGCCTGCATTACGAAGTGCATAAAAAAAACGAAATACGATGTTTTTTAGCAGTTTTGCAGCACGATAAAAAACCTCAGAGCAGCTGCGGTAGACTGTGAAAGACTAATGGCGATCCCGACCGTACTGCGTGTCCGCATCACACAGCATAATTATGACCGGTGTACATCGCAGTATTACCATGTGTTGTGTGAGACCGAATTGGAGTGGAAACGGACAGGACCGAACATTATATACCGACCGGGCGACCGCCTTACATTAGTAATTAATTTGTATAATATTAACGAATGAATTAATGCAATGTTTATCAAGCAACCAACCGTCAAATTATATTCTAGATAATGGATAAAGATCCCGACTTTCAGCTCGGGTACCGAAATAACACGGTTTTAAAAACGTAATTATAAACAATTCAATGATGTCCCGATGAAAGATATTAATTATAATTAACGAGCATATGACGATTTACCGAGGTGCCGTCTGGTCTATGATTGAAACATGACAGGTGAGGTTTTTTAGCTGTTGTCATTTGAGAGGCGAGGATTTTTTTTGCTCTTGTCATTTATCATTAATGCCCTAGTAATTATGTACCAGTCGCGCAGGTTGCGTGCGTGCGAGGCCCGCGGTAAAAACCGAAAGGTAGCGTGGAAATATATTACGCATTTTTTTTATATTAACGCAGGTATTCAAAATAATAAAAGTTGATTCATGACTCATCCCGTACGTAAGTATTACACCTTGCAGACGAAATAGTATCGGCGATACCTCTTTATAATCGCAACTTCTCAGGGCGTGGGTGTAAGAATTTCATTCCCATCCAAACGATTCCGTCATATCTGCTATGATATGACGGAATCGTCTTATATTAATGAAAGGAAGAAAATATCATAGTTTAATGGCTTCATAATAAAAAAAATATAATCCACTGACTGTATGTAGTAGTATCAGTTTATGTAGGTCCATACCATTAATACAATAAATTAAAAGCTGTACCTGCATATTATGAGTGCTTAAAAACGAGGTTGTTCAACACTAACTAAGCAACAAGGAAACGAAAATTGCCACAAGAAACTCTTAACATGCTTTAACTACCGATAAGCAGAAAGTATTCGAACTTCGCACAGACAGACGCATCGCATGTATGCGAGTACATAATATATTGAAAACGCCACCGCGACCGCGATAAAAACGTCAAGAGTCGATGCCATTAATATCCACAATGAACACATAAATCCGCGTTGCGGGCTACAACAATCGCCCGTCGCTAATAAGAAAGTCGAGCGGTCGCCCGACAAAAAGCCAACGGCGGCCCTTGAGGCCTTGGGGCCCTGTTTATTCTTAGAACTGGTCCACCACATCCGACGTGTGTGAGACGCGAGTGGAGAGGCGATGGGATCATCGGAACTTGCTCCAAGTAGCTCGGGTGACGTTGTTGCTATGATATCGCGTTCAAACAGGCGGGTTATGCGTGTGAGTGACGATTGTGAACGGAGTCCCTCTCTTAAACCACAACCCAGGTCAATATCATACACAATATCACACGAGGTTTTGCGTTAATTAGTTACGTCAGCGCCATGTAACATAGTAAGAGGTATCTGACCAGGTAGGTACAGAGACAGAGACGGAGAGGTATCAAAATACTAACCTAATTATTTACAGTTCTGACTGAAAACGTAATTTTAACGCGGAGTATTCCTACGCTATAGCGAATCTCATGTTATGGAAGATAAAAACAAAGGCGTTAAGCTGATTCGTCGGGTTGAGACTGACTAGGACGTAAGGCTAAGTTGCAGATCAATCCTAGTACTTTAGGCAAAACATTGTCCCTTATTCAAGAGGATTTTGATTCAATGGGCGCAGTACGTTCACGAGCACCTGTCTCGTTTGGAACCAAAAAGAGGACAGCTGACTTTTGTTGCACCGAGTAGAATACGCGCAAGAAGACCCTTCGACGGCGGCCCCCCTTTTTCGCGCGAAACGCGAGGGCGGTCCGTCTTCAACAGCGAGACACGTGCCCGATCAGCTGTTCGCCGGTTCGGGGTCGACGGCCCGGGCCGCGATTATTGACCGCCCGTGCAGTAGCGCCCGCGAGTTGCGACCGAGTCAACGAACCGGCTGCGCTGCGGCCACCGTGGGGGCTCCCAAACCCGTCCCCGCCTAAGACCGAAATGAGCGCGTGACTCATGCTGCATCTCGTGCATTGTTTTGCAAATTTGCGAAGGCATAATTGCCATTCGACCGGACTTATAGGTAACTTTAGACCATCTCACTTCTTTTAATGAGGAGGCCTGCGTTACAGCCTATTCGTGCTCCTCGATTGGAAGGTAAACATAATTTTACTTGTCTAATGTATTTGACACGTTATAGAATTTTTAAAGCACACTCTAAAATGACACTTATAAACCCGGAAACACCCTATTTTTTTTTGGAATTAAAATATGCACACTTGAGAAAGATTATATTGTAAAGGGAAAATAAAAGGCAAATTACGCTTTAAGAGAATGAGTACATACATTTATCAAATATTCTCCCAATTGCGGAAGAAAATTGGCAACATATAGTACAGAAAACTAAAGCAGAATTCCAAAAATGTGTTAGTTATCCCTCCATTTTTCATAATTTTTATTTTTAACTAAAAATTTAAAATAATTAATTAATCCAATCGACTCCAGTTATTTTTACTTTAAATTTTATTTTTCTTTTCTTACAAAAATGTAAGTGGGAAAAGTTGGATAGTAAACAATCCGACTACTTGTTTAACCACGTCAGGTATTAGAGCTGTGAAAGCTTCTTAATGAATTTTAAAATGATTTCTCACGACCGTGCCCAGAGATATCAATTACAGCTAACTTGCATTAAATTATTTTGTTATAAAATGAAATGATATTAATAACTCCAATCTCCGAACCTCCAGAACTGAACTAACCTCCCAAATAAACGATGAATGAATGACATGTAAAGTTCTCACGCCATAACAAGTATATCGTGGAAGCAACTGCGGTAGGTCCACGCAACAGTGTTCCTCTGCACTGTTGAGTGTTGCACGATTGGGCAGGTCCGTCCGGGGAAGTGGAAGTTATAGACTTCTGCGTTTCGGCAGGTTAGTGAGGTAGCCGGGGCCCCTGTTTCTTTCTCTTCACTCTACTGTGTATCTGTCCTGTCTGCTCGGGTAGACGTTAGAGTATCTGTCGCTTGTCTTGCAAAGCAGTACACGAGTAGGGAAGTCTAATTTGCGAGTACTTTAGTTGGGTGTACGCGGGAAGAGTTCTTTCTCCACGCAGACGGGCTGCGCATCTGTGCACAAGCGTCCCCGCACTTTGAAATGCAAGTGGAACGTTGTAAAAGTTCCAATCGCCGCCAATCCGAGTGTACGAGAGTGTGTGTGTAAGACATTCATGACATTTAATGTGGCTTGGCCACGAAAAAACTTCTATTGTTGCATGGATGGGCATAATCGTCCCTGTAAGTACCACGGCCTCGCAGAAGAACTTTCGCGCATCGTCTGGCGAGTGAGATAACCGCGGCCCCATTTTTAAAGGTCATTAAGCCGTCGGGCGTAATAGATGTCCACGGGCGGTGGTATTCATTTAAAATCAGGTGAAACGCCTGCTCGCTTGACAACTTTTCATATAAAAAAACGGGACAAATATGTTGCAAGCGAAAATAATGATTAATCAGTTCCGAGGTCCAACGACAGATATTGAGATACGTCGTAAAAATAGTACATATATAACTACCTACATACACATCTGTGTGAAATGAAACCAGTTCTCTGTTAATTAGACCCGTTCGTCCGTCTGTCGCGTTCGGTTTTTTCCGTTCGCAGACACTCCATAAGTCGAACGTATACGGAATCCAACCCGCCGCAATCTGACTCGTCACAGATTTCAAAGATTTCTTCTTTATACAATTTAGTATTCATAAAAACGGTGGATAGAGATAAGCTCACCCTTGCGACTACGTCTAAATAAAAAGGCGGACGTATCATTATTTACGACCTTAGAAAAAAAGAAAGAAAGAGATTTATTTGACATAAAACAGACTGACGTACACAACAATCACTTAAAACAATAAAAATTAGACAAAAAAAACATGAACATAAAACTCCAGTATGCATATTTTCCCTTTTCAATAAAGTACGTCGCGATTCATGCCAAAAAGGACATCACTCAGCAGAATGTTGCAGTGAAACTGCAACGCTGATTTTCAATAATGACCAAAAATTGGGGAATACAGTCCCGAGTCCAAAAAAAAAAACAATACATTTATCAAAAACAAAAGTAAGAAACTAAAATTATAATAAAATAAAAACTCAAAAAACAACAAAAAAATTGGAACGTTAATTAGGATCGGAAATGTATCCACCAATCCATACATGTGCGTGCATCAGGCATGTGCTTACTTTTCAGTTAATGGTACGGTTTTAGTGCGAGAAACGAGAAAAATGAAAGAAAAGGACAAAAAATTTACATAAAAATCTTATAAAAAGTATCAAAAAACATGTGATGTTATTAAATCAAAAGAAACATGAAACAATAATAAAAAATGTACAAAAAAAATAACTGGTAGCACGAATGGTCAAGCATACCGTCCCCGTTTATGTTTTTTGCTCAGATAAAAAGTGTTTTTTTAAATGATATCAAAAGGAAAATTTGGTTTTCAAAGACCTTATCGGCTGCGGTATATCATTCCAACAGCGAGTGGCGGCATGCTTGAAGCTTCCTCTAAACGCTGATGTTCTAGACTGTGGCAATGAGAGCGGTTTGGCAAAAGATCTGCTAAGATATTTGTAGTAGCTGCGCTTCCAATTTAGTTTTCTATATACGCATTCCGGTTTATTCGTGTTTATAACGTTGAATAATAAATTAGCTTAGATGTCGAAGACGTGATATTAAAATTTCATTAGTAAATTTTTTTTCGACGTCAAGTTTCTTTGAGAGTAGATATTTAGCAGAACTTATTTCTTTTATCTTGATGAGAAAGAAACGAAATTTTTCCGTGCTAAATACATGATTTGTATACGTGAATTTTTAGCGCGACTTACGCCCGGTTTCTGAAACATTGATCATCGTAGAAAATTACAAATCGGCTGTCAAATGCTCAAACAATCTATAAAAGCGGCAAAAATCATGTCCGTTGTATGGAAGCCCCACTTAAATATTTTTTTATTCTGTTTTAGTATTTGCTGTTATAGCGACAACAGAAATACATCATCTATGAAAGTTTGAACTGTCTAACTATCATGGTTCATGTGATGACAATTGGACAGACAGCAGCGAAGTCTTAGTAATAGGATGCCGTTTTAGCCTTTCGGTACAGAACCCTAATAAATGAATACTAAAAACGGCAGTAGCCGGCTCCGGTAAAGTTGGCGGTTTTCCCTTGGCATCACATCACCACCTGCTAGCATTTCACCTTTTCAAACAAAAAAAAAACATAATAAACACGGCGCCGATTCGAGTGCAATCCTTTATTCGTGCGACCTTTATTATGGAAATGGCAAATGCGTCAGTGTTTTTAATAAATAAGGATAAAGTAAAAAGACGCGTTGATATAGAAATGTCTACAACATTTTTTCTAGACTATTCTTATTTCAAGTTCGTAGCCTAATTGTTCGGAGAGAAAATATAAAAGTACAGACAACTAGCCATCACGAGCTGTCTTAACTTGGTAAACTATTAGTTATTCTTAATTAAGACCGATCTAGTGGAATAGACAAAAAGATGTCAAGGATTGTTTTTGAAAGCTGGCGAATTGAAGAACCACCTACTAAAGTTAGGTACATCTACCCTATGGTTGCGCTCTGTTTATAGTTTTAGATGTTTTATAATAGAAAAGAATGTCAGATCTATTAAAGACTGTGTTTTCGATCACATTGCTCACCGAATAAATCATCACATTACCCCGGACGTCAACCCTCCATATAATGACCCAGGTCAGGAACAATTATCCGTGGGTCACAGAAATAATTGCCTCGTGTGGGAACCTCGTACCCACGACCCCCTAAGTGAACAGCTTAACAACTGCGCCGCTGAATCGGCACAAAATGTATCACAGACAGAGCAACATCAATATCAGAGGAAAGCGGGATAACCTTGTTGTTGGTCAGGTCACCTATAAAGGCGTTAACCAGTTTAAGTTCCTAGGTACTACCCGTACAAGAACCAACCAGAGAGAGGACGAAATAAATATCCGCACACAAAAGGCCCTAAGATGCACAGCAGCCCTGCATGAACTCCAAGTGTCCAAGCTCATTTGCAAGAAAAATAAAATACGTGTCTATAAGACGGTGATCAGACCTATCTTAATGTATGGCTGTGCAGCTTGGATACTGAGGATGAACGAAGAGAATTAGCTCTCAGAGGAAAATTCTGGGACCGGTGAAAGACGAGGGTGGCAATTCGAGAATTAAGAAAAATATTGAAATTGAATATCTTGTGGCCTAAGCCAACATTATCGGCGAAAGGAAGGCGGTGAGACTGCGTTGGCTCCGCCACTTCGAGAGGATGTGGGGGAATCATGCCATCAAGAGAGCATATCATATAATAATAATAACTCTTTATTTTCTCACCACAGTATTAGAGAGCCGTGGCATCTTTTAGTGTCGGAGGCCAAGATCCTCTTTGGTCCCTGAACCAGCGAAGTAAGTATTTAAAGACGAGTTTAGCAAACTGTACAGAGATATAAAAGGTAATATCTGCCATTACTATTGAGTCTCGTCGGACATAAGATGTCAGCAGTGCGGCATTATTGAGCTTCGTCATAGACCATATTCTTCGACCTTCATCGTGCACCGGGTTGACTTGACACCGCCGTGAGGCTGGCCTCAAGTGGGTCGCGCATGGGGTCACCATGATTTCCGAATAATAATAATACAAGCTCATATTCATTCAGTCTTTTTTTTTTAAAGTGGCCCTTACTGGAGGATAACATTATCCTATACTGTAAGGACGTTTTACATACATAAATTTCACGTGGACAACACCCAGATCCGAAACAATTAATTGTGGGTCACACAAATAGTTGCCCCGTGTAGAAATTGAACCCACGACACCTGCCGCCAGTGCCAATACCTTGGCAATTGCGCCACGGAGTCATCAATTATTTTATTTTCAATATCATATTTTCTCGCTCTTGCAAAAATGTCGAGATCGAGTCCTAAAATGTGACAGATAGCAAGACTGTCACTGTTTAACGGAACGATTGCGAAGACTTTAAATTATATCTATTGCTACTACATATCGGACATTGAAAGAAACACATTTTTTTTCGAGATAGAAGTTTTCTATCTAACGCTAGTAGTTTTCTATGGCTTGGGTGAAACAATATTTTTTTCAACTCTTATGTATATAAATATGAACTTGCAACAACACATGGTACAACACTCCATCATGTTTTTATTAGTGATGATCCAGATAACCGTATCCGTATTCACTACAGTATTGACGGATTTTTTACCCTTATAATCTAAAAAAATGATAATTCTAATTAAGTTAATTAATACACTGTGCCACGCAAAGTGTTAACTTTTAATTAAAAACACAGTGACAATTGGAACAGGAATTGGAATTGGAAAAGGAACAGTAAATTGTACTTCAAAAAGAGTATCTTGTCAGCTTTATCCCCCTAAAGTCATGATAAAAGATAAATGTGCGAGCAATCATATAAATACAAACATTTTCGGACGCATTTTTGACACAACTTTCTCTAGTACCAACTAGTCCCAAACTAAGCAACGCTTGTACTATGGGTACTAGAAAACTGAAAAACATACTTTTATTTTGTAAATAAATACATATTAAAAATGTATAATACGTATTATTTACATAATAATAAATTTACAAACAAACAGACTATGTTCATCACACAATATTTTTCCAGTAGTGGTGGTCGAACCCACACCCGCAGGAGCAGGATGCAGGTTCATGGTCAAGTCGTATGGCTGAACCTCCAAACTTTGTACTGTACTTTTTACTGCCTCAGCCACATAATGTATACAGTATACTACATAATATATTTACATCCATGCATTATGAGCACTACACCACAGTCCAACTGCCCCAAACAGAGGAATTTATTAGGCCTATAAAGGTATTAAATGGTAAAAAAAGATAAATTGGTCAATTTTTTTTTTATGCGAAAAGTATTCAAACGAGCAGATGGTTCACCTGATGTTAAGTGAATACCGCCGCCCATGGACATCTGCCACACTCGAGGGTTACAGATGCGTTGACAACCTTTTGAAAATTGGGCTCCGGCTACCTCACTCACCAGAAGAAACGCGAAAGTATTTGTCATACTTCCACTTTACGCCGGTCTTCTGTGAGGTTGTGGTACTTACCCGGAAGGGCCTGCCCATTCGTGCAACAGCCGAGGCTGCTGCGTGGCCCTACCACCGTTTAAATTGCATTAATTACGGGATTACATGTCACCTTTAATGTCTGATTAATAATATTTTGAGAGAAGTTTTATTTGTAACCTACTAAAGATGAATTATAAAAGGTGAATTTTAAGTAGCATTATAGATGGCACCGAGGGTTGCTAGATATCGAGATTTTCGTGCAGTGTGGTCATAGGCTGCTTTGCTTAGTTGCTAAAGCATCTGAGCGCAAAACCCAGAAGTCACAGGTTTGAATCCCACAGCACCACAAAGTTTTTGATAATTGTTTTCTACTAAAACTCACATTTTGCTGTCAATATTTCAAAACTATATTTAGGTAGGTACTACTAATATAATTAGGTACTACTAATATAATAAATAGTATGTGTGGACTCTGTGTTACCTATAAGAAGTAAATTGGTCTTAAAAAGGTTGACAGTAGACATAAACTTTAAAAAAATTAAAGCCAATAGAATGAGACTCTTACATAACTTTAAACAAGAAATGCTCTTACTAGAGCTATTTCTAAGATACAGGAAATTTATAGTGATAAATTTCCTGTATCTTAGAAATAGATCTAACGATTTGGATCACACTTTGTATTGATATCATTTTCCCCTTTTTATCTTTGTCTATATTTTCTTTTTTCTTTTCTTTTTTTTTTAAAAACATTGCCTCTTAGGATAACATTATCCTGTGTTGTAGGGACGTTTTACAAACAAAAATTTCACGCGGACAAACACCCAGATGCGAAACAACTACCTGTGGGTCACACAAATAGTTGTCCCGTGTGGGAATCGAACCCACGAACCCCGACTCCGAAGCCAATACCTTGGCAACTGTGCCACGGAGTCATCTGTCATCATATGGGTGATTTTTTAAGTTTATATATACAACTATAAAGGTGAAAATGTGATTTTATACAAATCAACCTCCCAAATGAACTTTAAAAGTCAATAGAGAAATATCTCATAAATTTTTGAGTTTTTTTCTTGTTTGCTTGAATTTTTAATGGATGTTAGCCTACTGGTAGCTCTAAAATTTGTGGTGGTGCTAAATGACATTATCCAAATACAAAAATCCTATTGAATAAAATTACCAATAAAAAAATAATTTTACATAAAAAACGACCAGCAACCATTTTTTGCGCTCTAGTACTGTTATTTTAACAAACTTACTTTAATCTAAAATACATAAAACTGTGCTCAGGTTACCATCTAGCATATGATCTACAATAATAGAAGACATAAGTTAAATATTTTCTAATGCTCTTCTAATATATTTTCTTAAAAAAAAAATTATGTATTATCAGTACGATGTAAACCCCCTCTCCTTTTATAACTCAAAAGTCTTCCTCATAAATCTACAAGTATGATGTCAATCATCTGTAATGACAAGGCATGAATCATTAAAGGTCGAATTGTATCTGTTGCGCAATATTGAAAATTAGGAAATGGACAAAAACTCCCAAAAGATCTTTAAAAAAAATCAACATATATTTGTAATCAACAAAAAACGTTACTATTGCCATAGTTGTAAGTGCAAAGCTCCATTAAATTTAAGTTAGGAACTAGTATTATTTTATGTAACTTACTTATGTTTTGTATGGATTGGGTTAGGTAGTAAGGCCCAAGGACCACTGCTAACTAGAAGATATGTTTTATTTAAGTTTGGCTTGCGGGTTTTAAATTACCAATAATCCAAACTGAGACAGGTTTTTGTATAAACATGTATCAGATTTATTCTCATTTCATTTATGCATCTACAACTCAGGATTGTACTATTCCACAAAATAGGAAGTTTGTAGAAACAAAATAGAAATATAATTAGGTGAAGTGGAATTAATCGTTTTTTTATTATTATATATATATATATATATATATATATATATATTATACATTGATTTCTCTAGTTGTAGGAAAGATAAATGATGATAAGTGTTTTTTTTATAATAATGTTCACTTTAAACCACTTCTATCAATATTATTTGATGATTATTACAAAAGAACAATAATGAAATATTGTGCATTCCATTAATTTGTTTGTCTATTGTTAATTTTGTGTTTCCTTTTATGTGTGGTGGACATAAAGTATTCATTCACAATTTCATAAATTCTGTATTAAATTTTATATAATCCTGTGTATACAAGAAAACTAGAAACATTTTAGATACAAATACTAAGTTATAATTCTAGTTTTAATAGTACTAAAAAAATGTAGAATGGTTTAATAAAGATAATATAGGTAACTGTAAAAAACTTGTTTTTTTTCTTTTAATAGCTTTAAAAACCAGATTATTCTAGACTACTCTAACACTTACCATAATATCCCAATTGTTATTTAGTTTAGTATAAGTATTACTTATTTAAATAAGGATGTTACATAATAACATTAAAGTTATATTTGTTACTTAAAGTCATTTGTTTTCATAATATTTGTTCTGTTGCTCAATATATACCTATGTAACATCTTAAAATTAATATAATTCATAAAAATCATATTTAGTTACTTTTTAATGAGTTATAATTATTAATAAACATTTGCAACACAAAAATGCTTTTTATATTACCTGCCCGGGTGTAATGTATTATACATATAAACCTTCCTCTTGAATCACTATATGTAGTGAAAAAAACGTATCAAGATCCATTGCGTATTTTTAAAGATCTAAGCATACATAGGGACAGTCAGACAGCAGGAATACTTTGTTTTATTCTAAGTAGTGATTTGTAGAGTAAACATTGTATAGATGATATTAATAACCACAATAGATATTACTAATGATCACTTTAGAATTACATTAAAAATTCTTATCCAATGACTAGGTGGAATATTTATTTACACAAAAAGCTTTCCAAACATATTACTATAAGGTACAAATGTGATGTCATCAACTTTACCTTACCACTGTAAAAAAACACATAAATCATGGAAATCTGTTAACTTAATAAAGCAAAAAAAGCTAAAACACTTTTATTTATAATTACAAATAATTACAACAGTAAGATAGAAAAACAAAGATGTAAATAAATTAATATATGAAGGGATCACCGTAACTTTGCTCATAACCTAGAAAATTTATAGACAATTAAAGAGTACAGTTACGATTTGATGAACTTACCAACGGCTGCGAACTCGTCGGGTGTTCTTCCTCCTGCCAACAGCCATCGACACCAATCTATCGTTTCCCATTCGTCGATAGCTTTGCTGGGGTTCAGCAGCACGTCTAGAAGTGGTCCTAGGTGCTGTGGCGACCCACTGGCGCAATCCGCATGTATATACGCCGCTGCACCCCGTTTACCCTTCTTCATTAACACTTGGGCCGTCGAATTAGACATTATAACACACAATTCACTATCACTGGATTAGATGTTAACACTATACACATAAGTCACTATATATTTCGGTCACTCACGGAAGAAACACCATTTCCAGTTTTACATAAGGCAATGAACTGCGGCTCGTAACGCATCCGCGGTCAAACATGATTCAAACACGTCAAAAATCATCGGAGATTTAGGTACACATCGAATTTATGAAGGAGCAATAAAAAAATAATATTGTTAGGCCTGATTTAAAAATGTATTAAAATACCAATCGAAAATAATAATAGAGCAATGTAGAATCAACTCAGCCATTTATTGGTGTTGCCGTATTCGTATGGAATTATGGAAATAATGAAAGATAAAATATAATGATATTGCAAGAAAAAAGAAGCAAATGTTACCTATTTAATTTGTGTTGTTTGTAAAAAGTGTTTTGATTTATTTAAAAACCACTAAAGTATAATATATGAAAGTGAAGTAAAAATTGGTTAGAATGTTCTAACAAAAATATTATAATTTATAAGTATGCACTATGCAGTCAATGAAATCAGAGGAAATTAATATGAACGTGTCGGGCATATAATATGATACTTATATAATTAAATGACACCAATATGACATACATTCCACGTTTAAATAAAAAAGATTACAAAAAAAATCTGATGTATGCACCTTATTAGGTGACACAGTATTGTTTCAGCTAAATACAAGAATAAACGAGAATAATAAATGCAAAGATGTTTAAGAGCAAATAATTCCAGTTAAATTAAGAAAGATTAAACAAGAATAGAATAGAATAGAGAATGAATACAATAATTTATTTATTTATTAAAGTTTACCAAGTAAATATGTACAGAACATTGACATACAAATACATTTACCTTAATCAAAATCAAAAATATATTTATTCAAATAGACGCTTGCGCGCTCTTATAAATCGTCAAATTTTACATCAAAGATTATGTATATAGGTTCGTAAGGTACCACCGGTTCAGATAGCAGTTTCTGTTGGGAAGAGACCGGCAAGAAACTCAACAGTTGCTCTTTTTAAAAATATCAGGGTACAATATAATAGTCTTATTCTAGCCTACGTGAGTATCAACAGTATTAACTCCACATATTGGCGTCGTCGAGATATTCCGAAATGGTATAATATGATTTAATCATTAGTTGATTTTTAATTTTAAATTTAAATTGGTCAAGCGGCAGCCTTAATCTCGACTGTGGGATTTTATTATACATGCGCACACTTTGCCCCATGAACGACCTATTTACTTTTTGTAGACGAAACAATGGCGTAGTAAGTTTGTCCTTATTTCTAGTGTTTATTTTATGTCTGTCATTAATCTTTTCAATAATTAAGATTATGACGTATACACAAAATATTACAATAAATGTATTGAGAAGCAACAGTGAGTATATTAACCTCTTTGAAAAGATCTCTGAGTGAATTCCGGGCTCCGATATTGTAGAATGCTCGGACAGCTCTTTTTTGAAGAATAAATATAGAATTTATATCTGATGCACTACCCCACAACAAAATGCCGTACGACAAGATGCTGGGAAAATAACAAAAGTAATCAAGTCTGGCAGTGTCGATGTCTGTTAGCTGCCAAACCCTTCTAATCGCGAAAACAGCGGAGCTCAGCCTATTCGCAAGAGATGATATATGGGGACTCCACTGGAGCTTTGAATCTACTGTAATTCCCAGAAATACAGCAGACTCAACTGGATTAATGGGTAGGTTATTTAATATTAAACTAAAACTTTTCCTTCTTATACTGGGATGGGTAAAAAGAATACATCTGGTTTTTTTTGGCATTTAATACCATATTATTAATAGTAAACCACTAGAGGATATGTGAAAGTGCACTATTCACGTCGTCATAATTTAATACGTTTCGGGCAACTTTAAAAATTAGCGATGTATCGTCAGCAAACAGTACAACATCACACAACCACTGGCATAAAAGGGGAGATCATTAATATATACTAAAAATAATAATGGGTCCAAGATTGATCCTTGTGGGACACCCATTTTCATCGGGGACCCAGCGAAATTAACATCATTTATAGATACTTTTTGAATTCTATTATTAGGTAAGAGGCAATGAGATTGAGGGCGATGCCACGAATGCCATAATATTCTAGCTTTTGAAGGAGAGTTTTATGGTCTAAGCAGTCGAAGGCTTTTGAAAGGTCACAAAAGACACCTTGTGACCTTTCCCAGGCGTTATAAATATGTTTGACAAGTGCGACGCCCGCATCTGTTGTCGATCTGCCTTAAGTGAATCCATAAATAATAATAAAGTCTTAAGAATATATGAACATACTTAGATTTTTTTATGTGAAAATTTGCCAAGCGTGCAGACGGTTCACCTGATGTTAAGTGAATACCGCCGCCCATGGACATCTACTACACCCGAAGATTGCAGATGCGTTGACAACCCTTTGGAAATTGGGCTCCGGCCACCTCACTTACCAGACGAAACGCGAAAGTATTATACTTCCACTTTACGCCGGTCTTCTGTGAGGTCGTGGTACTTACCCGGACGAGCCTGGCCATTCGTGCAACAGCCGAGGCTGCTGCGTGACCCTACCGCCGTAAAAGATCACAGGTAAACACAAAATTATAAAATAAACTTGAAACAGAGAATAGAAACTTAACTAAAAAAAAATCTCTTATAACTCTGAGAAAAAAAATACTAAGGAAGTTATAGATAAAATTAGCAATAATATTTATTATTATTAACATAATATAAAGTTATAAATGTTTGAGGTGTATACAGCGTGTCGTTACCATCGCGACAATAAATGAACACACGTCTAACGCCACTTGCCAATAATCATAAAAAATATTAACGTTAAACAAAATCCATAATTAAAAAAAAATATTTTTCAAACAAAGTAATTAAGTAAAAAAGAAACAAAATTTGTAACATCCTATACAACTCGCGTCACAGCGTCGTATTACAAGCCTCTCCTTCTAACAGTATGTTTTGTCTTTTTTAAATTCAGTTCAACCCATTCATATGCTTTGTGACCTTTACAAATGAACTTTACGTTACGCTTTTATAGGTAAGGGTGTTCTAAAATTCTTTGTTTTGGAAAATTTAATAACTCTGTAAATATTGATGTTTAAAGAATTTAAATGTTTAATACAACTTTAAAAAGTTATCCCCTATATGCGTGTTCATTTATTGTCGCGATGGTAACGACACGCTGTATATATTTTATTCTTAAATACATATAGTTTTTCAGAATACATATCTACATAACATTTCTGAAAGAAAACATTGTAAGCATTTAGTGCTGTTACTAAAGGTGTTTTTGAGCCGTATTCATTTCTACTAGTTTTAAGGTGAAAGGGTTTATATTTTTTTATCCGTGCACTTATCCTAGGAACATTAATATTAATACTATGCAAGAGAAACGGACAGTCGAGTTCATGTGTAATCAACTTGTGCAGGAAAGCCTAACACATTTTGTGTACATAATCCGAATTTTTTTATTCATATATTTATTATAGATCTAATATTTACAAGATTAAAGACTGCCTCATCCATAACTAAACCCCCCCGTAAATTCGATTTAAAGAGAACTGTAGAGACTAAAGTTATGGATGGTGATTTAAAAAATGCATCGCGCATTTTATTTTCAGACGACATCCTTGCTCCGTTTAATGATGAGACTCTAGAAAACCTCCGACAAAAGCATCCATCGATCAATCTTCCGCCGCTCCTACCGCTGCCTCCCGATTCTTCATATCAGGCTTTGCAAATTACCGATAAAGACACTTTCGAGGCAATTATGTCATTTTCAAGTGGCTCTGCTGGCGGCATTGACGGTATAGCGCCACAACATCTGAAAGATCTTGTAAGCGTTTCCGCCGGTGATGCTGGCAGAGCGCTTCTTAATGATATTACCAAATTATGCAACTTAATGCTTTCCGGAAAAGTAAATCCTAAATTTGTTCCTTTCTTATACGGGGCAAGATTATGTGCCTTTAAAAAAAAAGATAATGGTATCCGTCCTATTGCTATTGGTTCTACCTTTCGACGCTTAACTTCAAAATTAGCATGTAGGCACATAATCTCCGGCCTTAAAAGAAAATTCCAGCCCATTCAACTAGGCTTTGGAAGCAAAGGCGGCTGTGAAGCGGCTGTACATTCCGTTCGAACTTCTTTAAATACTAGTGATTTGGATGTACTTCTGAAGGTTGACCTAAGGAATGCTTTTAACTCCATTGATAGAACGACTCTGCTGAACGAAGTGGCTAACCATACACCAGAAATATATCACTATGTTTGGCAATGTTACAGTGAAAAGAGTAATTTATTTTATGAAAACCATATTATTGATTCTGCTGTCGGCGTTCAGCAGGGAGATCCGCTAGGACCAGCATTATTTAGTTTGGGAATTAATCCAATTATTTCAAAATTGAAATCTAAACTTAATGTCTGGTACCTAGACGATGGTACTCTGGGAGGTAAAGTTGACGATGTACAAAGTGATCTTATTGAAATTATTAGACAATTTAAAAATATCGGTCTCGATTTAAATAATTCCAAATGCGAACTTTTCTTTTCCGAAAAGATTTCTTTTTCCGACAAAATCATTTTGACCCAAACTTTGGCTCTATCATACCGGGAATTAACGTAGTCCGTTCAGATTCACTTTACCTCTTAGGTGCTCCTTTGTTGATACCAAGTTTGGAACCTCATTTAAAATTAAAGTTAAGTCAATTTTTAGATCATGTCAATAAATTATTTTTACTAAATTCGCATATTGCGCTTACTATTTTGCGACATTGTATTCTTGTACCTAAATTTACCCTCTCTCGCTCGAGTCCCGTTTGGAAATGCGGTCACTTTTTGAACGAAATTGATTTCCATCTTAAATCAGCGCTAGAAAAATTCAAAATTTATCTCTTAATGAATTAAGCTGGACTCAAGCTACGCTGCCAATTCGTTTTGGTGGTATCGGTGTAAGGAAAATTTCTAGTGTCGCTCTACCTGCCTTCCTTGCTTCCGTGCATAGCGTAAATAATTTATGTAATAACATCCTTAATCACGATTCAGAACTTTCCTATGCAGAGGAGGCAAGGATGTCTTGGCTGTCTATCTGTCCCAACGAAAATATCCCACTGGAAGTAAACCTACAAAAACAGTGGGATATTCCTTTGGTGCGGAGAGTACAGAGAGATACGTTTCAATATTTAGAAAGTAATTTAGAGCGTGCCCGTTTCCTAGGAGTCTCATCTAAAGAATCGAGTTATTGGCTTCACGCTTTACCATCAAGTAACTTGGGCACATTACTTGACGATGAAAGCTTACGCATTGCTGTAGGAATCCGTCTGGGGGCACCGATTTGTCAACCACACCAATGCCCTTGTGGTGTCAGTGTAGACAAATTTGGTCTCCACGGGCTTTCTTGTCAAAAAAGTGCTGGCCGTTTTTCTCGCCACGGTTCCCTGAACGACATCATCCGTAGGGCTCTTGTTTCCATCAATGTTGCCATCTATTTTAGAGCCCTGTGGCATTTTACGCGACGATGGTAAGAGACCCGACGGTTTAACATTGATCCCTTGGGAGAGAGGCAAAGCCCTTGTTTGGGACGCCACTTGTGTAGACACTTTGGCTGCCTCTCATCTAAGGGGTACTTCGGTCAGGGCCGGGGCGGCATCGGAGGCAGCTGAAGTAAGTAAATGGCGCAAATATGAGTCTTTATGTTCAGATTATGTATTTGTGCCATTTGCTGTTGAAACATTAGGTCCGTGGGGTCCCCGCACATCAAATTTTTTTAAAAGTTTATGCCCTAGGCTTAACGCCGCGGCTGGTGACAAGAGAGCTGGTTCTTTTCTCGCGCAAAGGTTAAGCATAACTATTCAGCGAGGAAATGCAGCTAGCGTTCTTGGCACCATGCCGCGTGGATTAGGTTTATTAGATAATATGTAATTTTAAATAGATTTAATCCGAATTAAAAACGAATTATATGAAATTTAAATTGTTTATAGTGCTATTCTTTGTACTTAAGATTGTACATTAAAATATGTAGAAAAAGTGCGAAAAGATTGTCGCCGCTGTGGGAATCGAACCCACGTCTTCGGCATTCGCGGCCTGACGCTCTAGCCACTGAGCTAAACGGCTGATGACCACACCGACGAAAATCTTAACGCATTCCTCTACATTGTTTTCTTAGCATTTGAAGCAATGCTCGGCGCCATTTATTGTTATATCCTTTCCAGCATACAAACAATTTCGAATATCGTTTTACAACGATAATTCGAACGAGAGATGTCGCCATTGCTTTTTTAGAAATTTAAATTGTTTATAGTGCTATTCTTTGTACTTAAGATTGTACATTAAAATATGTAGAAAAAGTGCGAAAAGATTGTCGCCGCTGTGGGAATCGAACCCACGTCTTCGGCATTCGCGGCCTGACGCTCTAGCCACTGAGCTAAACGGCTGATGACCACACCGACGAAAATCTTAACGCATTCCTCTACATTGTTTTCTTAGCATTTGAAGCAATGCTCGGCGCCATTTATTGTTATATCCTTTCCAGCATACAAACAATTTCGAATATCGTTTTACAACGATAATTCGAACGAGAGATGTCGCCATTGCTTTTTTAGAAATTTAAATTGTTTATAGTGCTATTCTTTGTACTTAAGATTGTACATTAAAATATGTAGAAAAAGTGCGAAAAGATTGTCGCCGCTGTGGGAATCGAATCGGGTGTGGTCATCAGCCGTTTAGCTCAGTGGCTAGAGCGTCAGGCCGCGAATGCCGAAGACGTGGGTTCGATTCCCACAGCGGCGACAATCTTTTCGCACTTTTTCTACATATTTTAATGTACAATCTTAAGTACAAAGAATAGCACTATAAACAATTTAAATTTCTAAAAAAGCAATGGCGACATCTCTCGTTCGAATTATCGTTGTAAAACGATATTCGAAATTGTTTGTATGCTGGAAAGGATATAACAATAAATGGCGCCGAGCATTGCTTCAAATGCTAAAGAAAAACAATGTAGAGGAATGCGTTAAGATTTTCGTCGGTGTGGTCATCAGCCGTTTAGCTCAGTGGCTAGAGCGTCAGGCCGCGAATGCCGAAGACGTGGGTTCGATTCCCACAGCGGCGACAATCTTTTCGCACTTTTTCTACATATTTTAATGTACAATCTTAAGTACAAAGAATAGCACTATAAACAATTTAAATTTCTAAAAAAGCAATGGCGACATCTCTCGTTCGAATTATCGTTGTAAAACGATATTCGAAATTGTTTGTATGCTGGGAAGGATATAACAATAAATGGCGCCGAGCATTGCTTCAAATGCTAAGAAAACAATGTAGAGGAATGCGTTAAGATTTTCGTCGGTGTGGTCATCAGCCGTTTAGCTCAGTGGCTAGAGCGTCAGGCCGCGAATGCCGAAGACGTGGGTTCGATTCCCACAGCGGCGACAATCTTTTCGCACTTTTTCTACATATTTTAATGTACAATCTTAAGTACAAAGAATAGCACTATAAACAATTTAAATTTCTAAAAAAGCAATGGCGACATCTCTCGTTCGAATTATCGTTGTAAAACGATATTCGAAATTGTTTGTATGCTGGAAAGGATATAACAATAAATGGCGCCGAGCATTGCTTCAAATGCTAAGAAAACAATGTAGAGGAATGCGTTAAGATTTTCGTCGGTGTGGTCATCAGCCGTTTAGCTCAGTGGCTAGAGCGTCAGGCCGCGAATGCCGAAGACGTGGGTTCGATTCCCACAGCGGCGACAATCTTTTCGCACTTTTTCTACATATTTTAATGTACAATCTTAAGTACAAAGAATAGCACTATAAACAATTTAAATTTCTAAAAAAGCAATGGCGACATCTCTCGTTCGAATTATCGTTGTAAAACGATATTCGAAATTGTTTGTATGCTGGAAAGGATATAACAATAAATGGCGCCGAGCATTGCTTCAAATGCTAAGAAAACAATGTAGAGGAATGCGTTAAGATTTTCGTCGGTGTGGTCATCAGCCGTTTAGCTCAGTGGCTAGAGCGTCAGGCCGCGAATGCCGAAGACGTGGGTTCGATTCCCACAGCGGCGACAATCTTTTCGCACTTTTTCTACATATTTTAACGAATTATATGATTAACTAGCGACCCGCCCGGCTTCGCATGGTTGCAATGTATTATATATATGAACCTTCCTTTTGAATCACTCTATCTAGTATAAAAAACTGCATCAAGGTCGTAGCGTGTGATTTTAGTTTTGAAAATGATACATAATTATATACTAGTGTGGGGAATGAGAGTTCAGACTAATGTATTGCCACACTCTTTTCGTTATTTACTTTGACTCTCCATTTGTGGCACCAATCACCGAGGCGGTTGATGACTTTGGAGGCGTAATCCGCGAAAAGCACGAGATTGACATATGAGTGAGTCTTTGGGAATGTCGCTCGTATAGAGCGAGAAAAGTATAGAAGCGCGGCAGGGAGCAGGTGCGACTTGATTGTTTGGATCATATGCACGAGTCAATGACCAGCACTGCACCACCACGCTCAGTACGGCACACTCTCCTCAGTCTAAAATATACAGCTTCACAAACTGAGAATTAGAGGGTCTGTTATAATTAGGGCTACTTGTCAAAGTTCTAAATGTTTACATTGTACGGGACTCTAATTTCTTTATTTATTTATATATTTATTGTACACAAAACACAAGATACAAAAAATCTTTTTGTATCTTGTGTTTTATCTTTCTCATTACCTTTTTGTCATAAAAACCTTTCATTTCATGTATAAAGTTGAACAACCATATAATTTTACAATCCCAGTAATTGTTGCTGGAATATTAAAATGCAAGTGTAAATACTACCAAATTGATTTTTTGTAGTATAGATAGATGTATGCAGGGTACTTTGACAGTTATATTGAAACAGATCCACAATCAGAAGACCCACCCACGACTCGTACGAACAACGTATCACCAGATACGCCGACGACACGATAACTCCTCGACCTCTTTTTTTTCTGTGGTATAAATCCTTTATGGAGCCCCTGTCACAGGATAGGGGGTGTAGCAGGGGTATGTGGGGTCACAGTACGAAACGGGTACCCACTAAAAAACCCACGTTTCACCTGACTCTGCCACATCGGCGGAAGAATGCGTCCATATGATCCCGGCACGGGAACACGTAAACGCAATATTCCGTGACGCAAAATTCCGTGACGCAATATTCCGCGAAGCTGCGCGCGTAGGCCAGCTTCCTGCACCCTCGTCTGCAGCGGCGGCTATCCAGGGTGGTAGTTCATGTATTTTTTTTAAACACTGCCCTTTAGGATAATATTATCCTGCGTTGTAAGAACGTTTTACAAACATAAATATCACGTGGACAAACACCCAGATGCGGAAAAAATATCTGTGAGTCACACAAATAGTTGTCCCATGTGGGGATCGAACCCACGAGCCCTGACGCCGAAGCCAATACCTTGACAACTGCGCCACAGAATCATCACTGTGCCATGGAATCATCAAGTTGCCTCCCTTTCTCTCTCCACTGCCTCCTTCCGGGTGATAACGTCCTCGTAGTTAGCAGCACCCTACAGTAGGAAAGCAGTCCTCGGCGCTGCTCCGTCCGTTCGGTGAGGGTGCCGTGTCACCTGTCCAGCCACCAACTCCGCGACCTCTGTTAACGAAAGATGGACAATTCGACTAACAAGGGGCACTACACGATCCAAGAGCCCCTGAGTTATAACAGCTGTCGATAGTAGAACCTAAACCTAACATAGTATAAGTAAATAATCTTTAAAATAATTATTAACAATAACTTTAACATAACAATTATTATTTAGACATTGGTATTTTATTGGTATTTGGTATTTTACTTTATTTGAGTGGTTTGTCTGTTTTAAGTTAATATTTTGTTATCACTTCACTTCACTACATAGTATAAAACAAAGTCGTCCCGCTCTCAGTCTGTCCATATAAATATGCTTAGATCTTTAAAACTTCGCAACGGATCTTGATGCGGTTTTTCTTACTAACTAGAGTGGTTCAAGAGGAAGGTTTATCTATGTATAATACATGACACCCGTCCGAAGCCGCGGCGGGTCGCTAGTCAAAGCGACATAAATGTAAACTGGCACTGGCATTGACAAATGACAATGGCAACACTCGGTTAAACCACGACCAAACCAACGTTAGCGTGAGCCGCAGTGTGACCATTTGTGGCAGATTTCTGCCATTTCGGCAGATTTTTCACTTGTATTTTAAATGTGGCAGATTAGGCTGACGATTCAAAAAAGTGGCAGAATTTGGCAGATTTCAAGGAAATCTTCATTAATTTTGAAATTCTTATTTAGAATACTTCTAGCAAATTATTTTCTGATGTGGCAATTTTCATCCCACATAGTACGGGGATTTCCGATTATTGTATTTTAATGTAGGTACGTCATATGATTATGAACGATAACAAATCAGTAATAAGGTTTGTTTTAATTTATTTTATTTTATTTTGTTATTAATATAATTGATCTAGGTTCACGTAATACCGAGTTAAAGACCTAGAGGTCTTAATTCTAAAGGTGGGCGGATAAAATTTCTGAAAACCTAGAAATAGATAGAAGCCCATTAGCGCTGCGCGAGTGTAACCGATGGAAACAGCTTGTTGATGAATTGAATTTAGTAGTATTATATATATAATAGTAATATATATATATATATATATATATATATATATATATAATGCTATTATATATATATATAGTCACGATCCTCAGCAATGAGGGAACGACCAAAAAAAAGATGTCAAATACTGTTGATTGGTAATCTCAGATTATACGTACTCTTTTGATGTCAACTCTGACCTGTTTGACTAATGTATTATGTTTGAATTACTTTAAATTTAGAATGTTAGTTTTATTTGTTCAGACTGAATTGTGTCATAATTGATTGATTCCGTAAAAATTGCTTGGAGAAGTAACATGTGTAGCTCTCAGACATTAATCTTGTATTTTTATATAAATTTCACAATGATTACGTTTCTTCAAAAATAAGTTCAAAATGTTTAAGTTGAAATAAATAGTTTTCTCATCAGTCCTTAAGTGTCTTTTTGGTTTGAAAGTGATCCCATTAGCCACATCTACCATTCAAGAAATGCCTCATGCGAAAGAATGTCTATTTCATTAATTATAGTGTACTGTCTCCGACGATACTAACATGATGGCATATTTTGGAAATGAGTTTGGCAGATTTTGGCAGAATTTTTTTCTAGTGTCGGGCAGATTCGCCATTTTTCAGATGGTCACCCGGGTGGGTGAGCCGTGAGGGCGACATCGAAGTTCGACCATTTTGTAATTCTAGGTTATTTGTGACATATAAATGTATATATAGTTATACGTGGTTATTGATTTATTGTTCATGAAATATTAAGCTATTTCTCATACCTTAGCCTAGGGTTAATTTTTACCTAAGTAATTCCATCAGTTTGTCATAATGGAAGAGGAAAAAAAATTAATGTTTCACGAAATGGAGCTAGATGATAGAATCCTCAAGGTACCTTGTTTTATTAGTTGAATTGTATGAACCAGCACCAGTCTCCCATAATATTATACTGATGTTTTAAAATAGTTCAGGCGATGTCCAATTATGTATGAATATAAAATTTGTTCCAGTAGATAAATAGTATGATATTTATTGTTTTTTAGGCAATTTCACAATTGGCTTGGTCACACCCGACATTAATTCAAGAAACAGCAATTCCTTTACTTTTAGAAGGAAAAGATGTCCTTATTCGTGCTCGAACAGGCTCCGGAAAGACGGCAGCTTTCGCAATACCTGCCATTCAAAAGATATTAAATTTAAAAAATACAAGCACTTCTCAAAATACGCGTGTGATGATTTTGTCTCCTAGTAAGGAATTATGTGGACAAGTATGCTTTTGATTCCATTTTGAATTGCTTTATATAGATTATGCTGCCTAAGTACCAAAAAAATTTATCTCAATTTTACGTTAGTTTAAAATTTTTGAATTACATAACATATCTTACAGATAGCATCAGTAATTGGAGATTTGACACTGAAATGTGCAAGAGAAGTTCGCTGTATAGATATTTCCTCAAGTTCAGATATCCAAATACAGAAAACGCTTCTGTCGGAAAAACCAGACATAGTTGTGGCTACACCATCTAAAGCATTGGCACATTTAAAAGCAAACAGTATGAGTGTGAAAAAGGATTTAGCTATGCTTGTGGTGGATGAAGCAGATTTGGTTTTCTCATTTGGTTATGAAGAGGAAATCAAAGAGTTGTTAAGGTTTGTATTATTCCAAGTTTTATCATCATGATTTAAAATTGTCATGGTTATAATAACAGTTTTGAATATTTACAAATACATAAAGATTAGTCAATTAGTAGTGGTCACAGGACCAATAATACGGTATTATAATCTCAAAATTTCAATGAACTGCAATGTATGGCTTTGTAAAATAATATTGGAGTATAATACCTTTTAAAATCAGGTTTTTGTTCAAAAAAGTGACATATGCAAGATTGGTTTTTCATCTTTAAATGACTAATCCTTACTTATATTATAAAGGCGAATGTTGGTATGTATGGATGGATGTTTGTTACCCTTTCACACAAAAAGTACTGAATAGATTTTAATGAAACTACAATAATACAGCTTGACATCTGAATAACACATAGGCGATGATATATAAAGATATTGTGTGAATTGACCCAAATATAGGTAATGATAAGTGTAAACTAAGTAGGAAAAGATTCATCTATCTGTGAGATATTCTGGTGTATAATAAAAAATCTTTGATAATTCCATTTGGCCGTGCGGGTGAAACTGCGGATAATGGCTAGTAATTTATATATTTTTCATGGCAGTGATAATGATAATATATGCTTCAAATGAAAAACAATAAGAGATACTTTCTACAACAAAATTGTTTTATTTATATACATGTTTATCTCTTCTCTTATAACCTATGATATTCTACAGTTTCCTGCCAAAAATCTTCCAAGCAGTCCTTGCTTCAGCCACACTATCAGAAGATGTGCTTAGCTTAAAGAAGATAGTTCTCAGGAATCCGGTAACACTAAAACTGGAAGAGCCTGAGCTGGCACCCACATCACAGCTTCAACACTATCATTTATTTGCTGAAGAAGATGACAAGGCAGCCATATTGTATGCACTACTCAAACTAAACTTGATTAGGGGGAAGAGTATCATCTTTGTCAGAACTGTTGATAGATGTTACAAGTAAGAATTTTTATATTGTTTTGCATAATAGTCAAACTTGCTTGCTAAAATTTAAACTTTAGAACTATTATTTTTATAAGTACTTATATTATTATGTAGAAATAATATTTGTTTTTCTTATATTTTGTAATGCTATAAAATTCGTGAGTGGATATTTTAATATAGATTATTTACTAATCATAAATATATAATTTTTCTTAAGTTACTAACCAATAGATAATAAAAGTTGTAAGATAAATTTTCGATGTCTACATAGCTACATCAATTCTTTTCAGTATTAAACTTTACAGTATTGAATATTGCTTTACAGGTTAAAGCTCTATTTGGAACAATTTAAAATTGGATCCTGTGTGCTTAACTCAGAGCTACCTGCAGCAGTGAGGTGTCTATCAGTGGATCAGTTTAACAGGGGTCGCTATCAAATAATAGTTGCATCAGATGAAAAAGCTCTGGAAATGCCTGATGGAGGTTTACTAGCAGCTGATGAATGGGGAAAGAAAAGAAAGGTCTGTGTAATTTATCGGTTCAACAGAAAACTTTCATTTAATGTGTGTAATAAAGCCAATATGATAAACAGTAATACATAATATGAGATACTAACGCCCGGTTTCTGAAACACTGATCATCGTACATGTCAACTAATAAGCTGTCAAATGGCTTTTCAAATTTCATTTTAGTTGCCAAAAGGATTGTTAAACTCTCTGAATTGACCAGAATTAACATCAGAATGATCAATTCAAATAGTTTAACCATCCTTTTGGCATCTCAAATGAAATTTGAAAAACCATTTGTAAGTTGGTTAGTTGACATCTACGATGATCAGTGTTTCAGAAACCGGGCTTAAGAGATAATAAAACCATTTGATGTCGGGTTATTTAACCCCACTTTAGTTGAATTCATATATATTGAAAACTAGCTGCTGCTCGCGACTACGTCTGCATAGAATAGGCTGAAGGCGTAACGTTCAAACAAAAAGACAGATACACGTAAAAATATGTATACTAATTATAGCCTATGTCTTATTCTGATGTATAAGCTATATTATTGTAAAGTTTCATTAAAATCACGGTGGTAGGGCCACGCAGCAGCCTCGGCTGTTGTACCACAACCTCACAGAAGACCAGCGTGAAGTGGATGTATGACAAATACTTTCGCGTTTCGTCTGGTGAGTGAGGTAGCCGGAGCTCAATTATCTTAAGGTTGTCAACGCATCTGTAACCCTCGGGTGTAGCAGATGTCCATGGGCGGCGGTATTTACTTACCTTCAGGTGAACCGTCTGCTCGTTTGGCAACTTTGCACATAAAAAAGTAAAAAAATCCATTCAGTAGTATTTGCGTAAAAGATTAACAAACATCATATAACATACATACAAACTTTCATGTTTATAATATTAATAAGGATGTACTATTTTTATAGATTTCTTTGACATTCAGATTCCTTCACACTGTTTTCTTTCTAAGTTATGAATGACTCAAACCAGAACTTAAACTTGAATTTAAATTGGATTGGAACATCGGTTTCGTCAACTATAATGAATTATTAAGACCTGGATACTAAATAACCACAGTTTAATATTAAGATTATTTTTTATTTTAATCATAAATACAGACCTATTACCATACTTTTGTTATAACATTCACTTTATGACATATAATATTATTCTACTATGAATAGAAAATCAAAAGAAATAATTGTAAAATTTTTATCAAGTCTAATTATCAATATACCCAAATGTTCTGACGGCATCCTCTTCTATTTACATCATGTAATTTTTGATTTATGTAAAAAATACTTTCTAGTCTTAACTAAATTGTAAATTTCATCATGCAGCAAAAGTCGAAACGGAAGAAAGACAAGGAGTCGGGAGTGTCGCGTGGTATCGACTTCCAGCATGTGTCCAATGTTATTAACTTCGATTTCCCTCTGGACGTGAACTCGTACGTCCACCGGGCAGGCCGCACCGCCAGGGGCAACAACCAGGTCAGTTAACTAAACTAAAGTAAAAACCTAGACATGTCATGCAGTTTCCACTTTCTTTTTAAGGCCTGGTCCGCTAAAGGTTGTGAATCAATAACATAGAAGACGTTATCTTTTGCTTGGCAAAACTCCCCCAACTTTTCTGGCTTTATAAGTGTCTTTGGGCTGCAATTCTCACTTACCATATTCGGTACCGCATTTGAATTATAAACATTGTTTCAGGGATCTGTGCTGTCATTTGTATCACTGCGGGAAAAACCGCTCATGGATGCAGTGGAAGAGCATTTAAGTAAAGGTTTTAATGGAGAAAAAGTCTTACAGTGAGTCTAGCATCAATATTAAATTGATCACCATTTAAAACATTATCAGGTGTTTTATGATGGACAGGACAAAAAGAGATAATATAGTTAACAAAACTAGGTTCTCAAAACAGATTGTGGCAACAAGAAACGCATTTAAGTTTTGACGATTTTTTTGGTTCTGATAGATTACAGAAAATCATTTCTGTCACAGCTGTTTTCTTAGTTCTGAGTACATACTCTTTTAACATGTTTTTTCAACAAAAATTTGTAATTCATTGTTACAATCACAGACTTGATATGGTTAAAACTATGAGTTTTGAATGTGTCTATAAAACAATAATTTGGCAATAAACCAAACTGGCTCTGGCCTGTTCTCAGGGAGCGAACAACAAGTTTAATAAAAATAATTTTTGGGAACAGTGGAAGTGTGCTGACTGGCCTTTTGGCCTTGCAGGCGGTACGAGTTTGCACTGGAGGAGGTTGAGGGATTCCGCTACCGGTCTAGGGACGCCTGGCGCGCTGTCACTCGCATAGCTGTTAGAGAGGCGCGCCTCAAGGAGATCAAGCAGGAACTGCTGAACTGCAAGAAGCTACAGGTGATTGTCTATGTCAACACGCCCCACTCTATGCTATGCTCTCCTGGTACCTCAACTAACAACACTCATCAGAAATTGCTCTCTTTATTGAAAATATACAGCATATTAAATATTATATTTAGTAGCAAAACATACTTCATCGCTTCATGGGCTCAGAAATTGCATTGTGTTGCTCGAATATGGGGCATGTTGAAAATATTCAAAAATATAAATACCATGTATTTGATATTAGGAAAAGAAATTAAAATTTAAATGAAGCTATTCTGAAATTATTGGTCACTAAGCTGCTGGACATAGCAATGTAAAATTGAACCATATGAATGCTAAAATTCTGTTATGGTATGCTGTTAAGGCGCAACGTCTTGCTTATAATATTCATTGGTTGCAGCGCTTGTGTAGGTCTCTTTCTTTTCCTTGTCATCTCTTTCCAAGTACTCCATAACGATTAGCAATCAGAAGGGATGGTATAAGTGCATCAGCCAGTTAAAAAGTTAATATCTTGTGTACTGCGTTGTGCAGAGTTCAAATTGATAATATATGATGAAACCAATACGTACATAATACATTGATGAACGACTAATCTTCTCTCTGATCGAACGGTCTTCGACTTCCCCCGTGACTCAGTTCAGGAAACCATAGTAACGTTGGCTGCTTTGCAGGGCTACTTCGAGGAGAACCCTTCCGACCTGGCGGCGTTACGGCGCGACAAGGCGCTCCACACGGTCCGCCTGCAGCCGCAGCTAGCGCACGTGCCGGAGTACCTGTTGCCGGCGGCGCTTCGCCCCGACGCACCGGAGCCCGACGCCGAGCAGCCCACAGAGCCCGCCAAAGCGCCCGCCAAAAGGAAACCGAAAAAGCCGGCCTTTGGCAGCGTCAAACGTCGCAAGTATCAGGTGGGTCTCGTTACCTTCTAACTTATTACAATCCAGTTCATATTTTGAAAAAAGTTCAATTTTATTCATGTTATTTTTACAATTAACACTTGCTGACCCGGCAAACGTTGTTTTGCTATATAAATTATTTGTATGGTACAAAAAAATGTTTGGAGTCACTTAACATTTAGGGGGATGAAAAATAGATAGGTTGTCCGATTCTCCATCCTGGCCGATAGGCACTCGAAATTTCACAAAAATGGGTAGAGCCGTTTCGGAGGAGTTCAATTACTAAAACCGTGACACGAGAATTTTATATATTAGATTAATAATGACAGCTAGTCACTTGGTATGATGATTTAATAGTATATTTTGTGATTCGTCCAGGATATAAACTTATATTAATAAAAACATCCCTTGCAGGCACGCCAAAGCAATCCACTGCAAAGCTTCACGCTGAAGAACCTGAAGAAGACGACACCTGCCGGCGATACTTAGACTTGTTAGTATTCGAGACGGACAGAGAACTATCTCTAAATATGAACACCACAGGCAATAAATGAAAATCGCCAAAAAGAGCCAACATTGAATCCATGCTGTTTTTTTATGATACAATGTTTTTTTTTTATAATGACATGTAATTTTATCATAATAAATGTGTCTCACGCGTGGTTTTTTCTTTCACACAGCGCGCGTCGGTGCGATTCGCGGGCTAGCGAGCGATCTTAATGGTTAGTTGTCGAGGATCCGGTTAGTACTGAGTGGGCTCGGGGCCCTGTGAAAACAATAAATACCTTATTTTCATGCTATTGCTATATCTATGTTTTTTGTTCGTTTCATTATATTTTTCTCTCCCTTTGTCTCATCTCTGAACAGTAGCGTTCATTCAAACGGCTTAAAATGAAAATAATAAATTGGTATAATTCTTTATGGGAATTTTGGGGTATATTTTCATGGCTCCTGTATAGCATTTAACTGTTACTCATTGAAGTACTATTAACTAAAAATTACATTACTGTTAAAGCTTTATACGTAATTGGTAATATTTTTTAAATGTTATATTGATACAAGTCAAGAGATTTAAAATATTAAATGTACTAAAACCAAACTACATAATTATTAAAAAAAAAAGTAATATAAAAAATATTGCCTTTTTCCCGTGTTTTGACATTCATCAGTGGCTCGCTACTTCCCATGGTATAGAAATTTACGAGCTCGGTGAAAAGGAATCCATAGTTTTATACTTGTATCTACACCATGGAGAAAAGACAATCCAACCAAACATTTACAATATGGAATTAATGAAAAATCTTGACTCATTTGGCTTTTGGAGTGTTTAAATATAAATCTTTCAGTACCTATCGACCTTTAAACGAGCAATTCGTGTATATATATAATCGGAATATTGGAAACTGCTCCAACTTTTTTCATGAAATTTAGTACCTATATGCGTAGGCACAAAATCGATCGGGCTAGGTTTCATTTTTGAAAATGTCGTTTTATCCTGTTATCATATTTCCCTTTTGACATAGTTACGGTATTGACGGTGGAAGAATTTAGGATAAATTATTTCAAATCATGATGTAGGTATATACAATATTTATTTTAATGCCACTGTATAGATCATAAGTATGTATATGCAAAATACAAACAAAATTATTGTAGTTTCTGATGTATGAATGGCGTTCTTAAAGTATACTTCTTTATTATGAATTGTCTAGAGAAATAACAATTTATATAAATGCACGATGCCGTTAATATTCAAATGAAACGACAAACTGGACAAATAATTATTACTTGCCTGTGTTATTAGATGATATAGTTCTTGTGAAAGACTTGTAAATGTTGGTCTTCATGTATCCTAATTGAAAATGTATCTTGAAACGTGCAAATTAAAGAAATTACACGACTTTAAGAAATTCTTCAAGTTTCCTTTTAAATCCATATTAAAGCGAAACTGTTTTATTATACATTATTGCATGTTTGTAATTTCATGTTTAGTTACTGAATTGTCTGCTTTATTTGTCAAGTAGTTTATTGTTCGTGTCGTCTAAAAATTGTGGGGTAATGACTATAAATGTATTGCATGCATTAAGGCGGGTCGTGTGACTTAGCGATCTCATATTCTAGTCTATTTACCTTATTAACTGCAATATCAACGCTCTCAATTTAAAATAAAAAATAATCTCTTAGGACATTGCTCCTATAATTTATCTGACAAAGTTTGATTTGAATATTTTAAATTTTCTCAAGTCATCTTGACGCAAAGATTAGTGACATTAGTGCGATGAGTAAACAAGTTTCGAGTTTATTCGATATTCGATGCGTTGCGAGACGAAGGACCGCGCAGAACGCAAGTCCAACTACCAAAAATTACACGTACGACGTATCCCGGTAAGGAATAGTCACAGACTAGCTACATCCAGCCGCAGTGCAATGGCCGGAGCCAGCCCGGGGCAACCGCCTTCATGATCACGGTACACCCTACGCAAGGTTAGTATGCGGCTGCTTCCGTCGCACCGCTTTATATACCCGCGTGCGTGAATCCCAACAGCATGCTCTAATTTGGTTAGTAGCGACATCTATTGTTTGATTGACAAGCATAATGACGGTTGCTAGGCAAAAAAAATGTCACGTTTAAAAGGGGTGATTTTTATGTTTTAAATATCATTACATTTGACAATAAAAAGTCAAAATAACTATAGCCACTGCAATATAACCCTTATTGACAGCTGAATAGACTACACCGATTTGTCACCTGATCGGTGATTAATTGTGTCAGGCGCCTACGTCATGGCTGATTAAAAGTATATTTTCTAGCAAATAACGGCAGCTTAAGCGAAATAAAAAATACGTATATAAAGCTGAAACTATAAGGAATCAAAATATGTGTAAATTAAAGTACAACTATTAATCCAAAACAAAGAATTAAATATGAAAGTTGAGAATATTGGTTAAATTTCACGTAAATATTTTTTTTTTAAACAAGTTTTTACAAATAAAATTGTATCAAATCTCATTTGATATTTATTCTTTACTAAACTAGACAATATAAGCTTTAATTTGATACCAAAAGTGTAAACATTCATTGTGTAAACTTTATACAATAAACATAAATATAGACCCTATTCCACTTGAAATCCGACACTCGATTGTTTTTCAATGCGACGGCAAGATGGCCACCCATAAGGCCATAAACACAGGGTTATTCATCTATTTTTTTATTATTTGGTTAGAAATATTTTGTTTCATAAATAGGTACATGACATTCTTATATTTCTAAATAACATATATATTAACTTGTATAACACATATTTATTTATAAAATATATTTTTTATTAAATTTCGGTATATAATATACATATTTAGTTATTATGACACATTTTTTTTAATATTTGAAATGAGCATTTATTGTAGATATGTATTTATGATATTGTAATAAAATACAAAAAAGCACAGTAACAGTATGTGAGCTATATCTCAGCTAATATTATTTATTTTACGGCTGGTGATATGCCTTAAAACAGCCCTCAACGCAAAGATTAATGTCGCGCTCCTGGCATTCCCAAATTTTTCATTATTGTTCCAGTATTTTTTGAAAGCATCAAACAGGAAGGGGTTACTTTCAACATCGGTGTGGCCTGCTTCTTCCTTGAAATCCAAAAGCCTTAACGACTTACATATTTCTTTGAATAAACTGAAATATTAAGCGTAGTTACGATTAGTACGTAAAATGAAAAAGATAATTAAGCTTGTTCATCTTACACTCTCACATGTCCATGTCTTCGCAATATCATTCTCACGTCTTGATAACTTGCAGTAAATATTAGTATTATTACGATTAGGAGGATGACGTCTTAAAAATCAAAGATCCGTCTTGACAGCTTGGAATGACGTATGTGATTTTATTTTTAAACATTAGTGCATGGTGAAAGAAGGTTCGTATTTGGCATAGACTTCAGACCTAGAAAAAGATAAAACAAAAATACCCTATAATAAAATAAATAAAAGGAATGTACCACACCAAATAAAAAAACGCGATAATACGAAAATACCCTCATGTTCACAGTTTGTATGTAACCTTATTTTGATACTTTTTCGTGACGTTCGTGTGACGTCATCAGCCCATACAATAAACCTGCGGAAGACAATTTTAAAAACGTAAAATAATAAGTGTTTGCGTAACAATCCTTTCGTTTTTAGTGTTTTTAAATGTTAATAATGAACTGTTTACAATTACTAGGAATATTTTACTACAATATATAATATATAAGACAATTTTAATTATGAAAACCGGCACAATGAGGGTAGATTTTTAAGTGTTCATTTTATCACCCGAAATAATATTCTTTTAGACTTTTGATTCATATAATTTGATGAAATCATGAAAGAAATATTCATGAGGATTATTTCAATGTATAATACTAATACACTGCGTTTATAAATAAATCAATACTTACATTGTAAATGCGGACCCCACAACCACTTGAAATAACTTCGAACAGTTTTTGTAAACAATTTTTTTTTGAGGGTAGCTGTCGCCGTTTATTGTGTTCTACCCACCAAAAGACGCGTTATTTAATCAGGAACCATCTTGTGTAGCATTATTGAACTACTACGACAAATATATAGAGAAAATTACGTTTAAAGTTAACAAAGTGGTTGGGCTGCCATAGTCGCCCTAACGTTTGACGCTTAAAAAATTTGGGCTGCCGTAGTCGCCCTACCGTTGCAGCGGATAGAGTATTTTCATATATTAATGCATAGCAAAATGTGTTGCCCAAACTTAAAAAAATTAAAGGGGGTATGTACTATATAGTAAATAATTATATATTAATGTTTATTTTATGAAGATCTATATAACTTCCTATGCGGACCTAAAATTATTTCTTAACTATTTAAATAAAGATATCATGTAAGATAGTAATGCATAAACAATTTCATTTAAAGTCTAAAGAAAAAGTAAAGAAAATGTAGCCATTGAAATAAAATAAACAAAAAAAGATGAAGTTTATCTAAACGCAGTTTTAAAAAAAAATCTGAAATTAATTAAACACAAAATCTGCAATACATTTTTATTAATTTCAAATCACACAATTCTAAACGGATTTTGAAATTCTTCTTTTTTTCGGTAGATCCTTAGTAGTGATTTTAGTGTCGCTAAAAGCCCTTCTCAGTGTTAAGGTTCGTTCTTGGAGAGAAAGATCGTTGTAGGACGGTATCGTCGAAAACGGCCGGTTCAGATAATATCCATACGGACCCATCTCTCTACGTTGCCATGGGTTGGTTGTGATCCTTAAAATAGAAAGAATTTTTCCTGAATTCAATTCCCTTAAAAATAGCAGGAAAAGAAAGTTATCAGAACTTTTCATTTTCCGACAAAACCCTAAAATCGTAAATTTTATAAAAAATAATATGTATCTAATGTAACACATATAATTTTCGTATTATTTAGTATTTTTAAAAATACTTTGTAAGAGAAATATGATAGTTTTTAATCTTTATTAGATAATGCTTAATAATGAGGATGTTTATAGTCTGTGGTAATTTCCAAAGCGTGTGTGTGAGTGAGTATGTGTATGCCACCTTTGTGATTTTAACTACATAATCATTTGCCAACATATCAACTAATATAGACAAGTTGAATTTCTTACACTATTGTACCGTTTAGCATATTGAATTATTATGGATATTTCAAGACTACTATTGTTAGGTATCTTACGCATAAAGAAAAAACCATAAATGTTGTTATTGTCTACTTGTTTAAAATCTAAGTGAAATCTCCGCTCCCCTATTACCTATATTGGATGGATAATATGATTTTAGTAGCAAACATAGAATCCTTACTTCCTTACTAATATTATAAAGGCGAAAGTTTGTATGGATGGATGTTTGTTACTCTTTCACGCAAATTCTGTTGAATGGATTTTAATGAAACTTAACAATAATATAGGTTATACATCTAACTATAATTTATATACATATGTTATGTATATCTGTCTTTTTGTGTGAAAGTTACGCTTGTACTATTATATTACCAAATACATACAGCATTCTATATTTTAATGAAAGATTCAAATGATTTTATACTAGGCCTATATCGAATTGAATTATCATTAAAAAGCGATGAATAGTGATTGCGTCAAAACCAGGGTAATTCACCAGATCATGAGAGGAGGGTCAGCAGACTGCTGTCTGGTGTACATGTAGGTGGCAATAGGGATCGCACCGCATAGCCAGATCACCCACTGCTCCATGAAGTGCAGGCTAGCCAAGTTGTCTTCGTCCACTAATATCTCGCCCTGTTAAAAGAAAACGTACGTTAGTGATTTATTTTATAAACATTCTATATAATAATAGAATTGCGTGATTGCATTTATTGGCTACGTAGAATTTCTGGACACGCAAATAATAAATCTTTACCTATGAATTTGCCATTCTTCAGTACGGGCCATTTCAAACAAAAAAAGTTTTGATCGGCTGCGAATTCTAAATTCAAATTAATTTTGTTTTAAGAACATGAAATTCTTTTTACAAAGTCAGTCTTTTGTTTATTGATTAGCTTGCTTTGTATTTTCATTACATTTGAAAATTTGTCGTCATAATGGACAGTTTAAAAAAATCGTGTAATTAGGGAACATGAGTTTCGTTGTGGTACCAACGCGGCACAAACGGCACATAACACCAACAAGGTTTACGTAGAGAACTGGATATATAGAGAGATGATATTCTATCTACAGCCGAGCTAGCAGCAGATTTGGATGTTAGAATCAGAACAATATTGGGTATTAATTGCCATTTGCGAAAAATTGGAAGGTAAAAAAGCCTGATAGATGGGTGTGCCCCACGAAGTTAACGATCGCCAGTTAACAGGCACAGAAATGAAAGAATTTTGAACCGAATTGGTACGAGCGATGAAAAGGGAATTCTGTTAGAAAATAAAACGCTCTCAGCAAGTTGGTTAGATCCGGGTTCAGCACCGAAGCAATACCCTAAACGAAAAACGACCCCTAGAAAGTATGTTGGTCACTGTTTGGCTGTGTAACGCCGCCGGTGTGATTCATCACGGGTAAGTTAAGGTTACATGTCCCACTATACATGTCCCACTGGTGGGCAAAGGCCTCCTATACAGAGGCTATCGGGGCAAAGTCCACCACTGCGGTTTGGCGGACTTTAAATATCTTCGAGATATTTTTTTTGTTATTACTTCGAAAATATGCAGGTTTCCTCACGATTTTTTCATCAACCGCGGAGCACGTGGTAAGACAGTACTTAAAATTAATTCATGAATTTCATTGGTGCCGGCATCGGGGATCGAACTCGATTGCTAGAATATATTAAATTAAAGGCGAGCGCCCGGACACTGAGCTATCACGACTCTATTTGCATTTTTTAGATTCAACACAACTTTTTACAAAACGGCATGAGCATTACTGCACATGTGTACTGTGAAAAACGGAAGAAAATGATTGAGAAGCTCGCACGTCCGCAACCAGTTTTGGTCAATCGGTCGTCCCGCTGACAATTAGCTCCTTCATGACAATTAGCGACCTCATAATGCACAACAGACAGTCTCCAAGCTGCAAGAGTTGGGGCTGGAAGCTGTCCCTCATCCGCCATACTCACTAGACCTTGCACCTACAGACTTTTTCCAGAATTTGGAGAACTTTTTAGCGGGAAAAAAAATCAATTTTCGAGAGGCAGTACAAATGCCTTTGAAGAGTTTGTTGCCTCCCGTCCAGCTGATTCTAAAAAGAAGGGCATTAATAAACTACCATTGCGTTGGCAAAGAAACATCGATTGCATGGGTGATTTAACACTTTGAATAACAGAAATAAAGAAGTAATAAAAATTTTACTTATTTCATACAAAACGGCAATTTTATAGTTATAGACCTAATATTATGTAGGTAAAATTTAAGGACTGCAACACACTCAATTATTAGATTATAATGCGACGACCCGGAAGGCGTAGTGGGTAGTGTACCTGCCTCCTGCGTCAGAGGGTGTGGGTTCGATCAACTACAGGAAAAATATTGTGTGATGAACGTAGTGTTTTTCTAGTGTCTGGCTATATGTATAATATGTACTTATTTACAAAAGACATCTATAAGTATATTTATCTAGTACCCGTAGTGTATCTTGTGTCTTGTATTAACTGATGTTTTTGCTTTCAGTCCCAAGACTATTAAAGCTTCATCTGACGCAGAACCGGTGGGCTAGCCAGAACCCACGGGTTTGGGCCCTCCGCTGTGGGTAGGGCCACGCATGTGCTCATGCGAGTACCCATAGTACAAGCGTTGCTTAGTTTGGGACTAGAGAACGTTGTGTAAAAATGTGTCCTAAAATATTTATATATTTATTTATTTTATATTATACTTTTGTATTAAATATTCACAGTCATGTCGTTGCCTACTGGTGACTAGTGATATGAATTAGAAATCTCGAAACGTCCGATTTCAAAATGCGGATGTCTATGAGACAGAAACGAAATTCCCTTTATTTTGCTAAGCGACGTCACTAAATGGCTTTGTATTATTTCACTGTTAAGACTAAACTTTAAAGTCGAGAATCAAACTCCAAAAGTTTTCCGAAACACCCCGTAATAATAATACGCCGAGGTTCAGGCTAGGCGCCCCGTGTGCCAGGCCACCTCAAGCCCGTCGGAACTGTGAAGACCCCTAAGGCCAACAGTGGCTGATTCAGCCAAAAAAAAAACGAAACCTGTTGTTGCTTTACCATGGCTAATACTGAAACACTGAATTTTATAAACATTTTCACCAATTGATGATTCCTGGCGACATTGCCAAGGTATTGGCTTCGGTTTCCGGGGTCGTGGGTTCGATTCCCACACGAGCAAACTATTTGTGTGATGAACTATTTGAGTCCTTATAGCACAGGATAATGTTATCCTAAAGTAAGAACAAAGTTTTTTTAAAAAAAAATATACAAATAGCTCAGTCACTTACATCTTCGTAATAATATTCGACAAACATCTTGAGGACCCTCACCGAGGCATGCCAGAAATGAAGACTATACAGCACCATCCAAACGAATAGCAAATGCTGCGAATTGTAATTAAAAATCAATCATATACAAAGAAAATCGAACACAATAGTTTCACAATTCTTATATGTAATCTCACATACGTGGGGCGGCTGATACACTCGCGACCTAAGGTATTTATCGATGAAGGATCATTGCGTTAAAGATACACCACTAATAGTTGGACTCGTTGCAACTCATTAGTAGTATAAATATCACTCTTTTTTTCAAATTTGTTTCACTGTTTTTTAATTACTGGAATGAACAACATCACCATCTCAAAGGAAACTGGCCGAAGACTTTCTGCTGTTTTCTGGTGACATTGAGATGAAGGCGGCCATATAAACCCACTTTAAGGATAATTCAAAAGAATATATTTTTCAATTGTATTAAGGCTCAGTAGCAATCTCAGTGCCAAAACTTACTTTTTTTTTAATGTGAAAAGTTGCCAAACGAGCAGTCGGTTCACCGGATGGTAAGTAAATACCGCCGCCCATGGACAACCTTTTGAAAATTGGGCTCCGGCTACCTCACTCACCGGACGAAACGCGAAAGTATTTGTCATACTTCCACTTTACGCCGGTCTTCTGTGAAGTCGTGGTACTTACCCGGACGGGCCTGCCCATTCGTGCAACAGCCGAGGCTGCTGCGTGGTCCTACCACCGTGAAACTGGGTACTTCACTCTGGGGGATATTGAAAAAGAATCCTTAACATTACTTTCCTTTGCTTTACCGGCCTAATCAAAGCTTAAACTTGGCCAGCAATGGTGTTACCTGCAAGATCTGCTCCCACAGCGGCACTCTTCTGAAGAGGAACCTGCGGAACATGTTGTGGAGGAGACGGTGGGCGAACGCCGACGCACCAACCGCCCAAAGCAGAGTGGGCACTGTAGACAGATAGTCGTCACCGCATTTAGCCCATTCTGTTATCTGAAATATTAATAATGGATCATTAATCACGTAACGAAGAACATACCACATCCTAGGCGATCACTGTTAACATATTTTTTTTTATTTCGTTCACCTGATGTTAAGTGATAACCGCCGCCCATAGGTATTTGCATCGCCCGTAGGGTTGCAGATGCGTTTGCCACTTTTCAATAAAATTGGCGCTCACTCACCAGACAAAATGCAGAAGTATAACTATTCCACTTTACGCCGGTACTCTGATCGTCGTGACTTCTTCTTAGTTCCCCGGACGGACCTGCCCATTCGTGGCCCTACCATATAAAAGTAACAACGCTTGATGTTAATGGTCTACGGCAGTTCGTTCATCTCGTACGCTACTCTTATGAAATGGTTAGTCGGGATGCGTAAGTAATTTGGATCTCCTTGCTAACCGAACATTTTATAGAGTTAACATCCGGTGCAATATGACCGAGGATTCCGGCCAGGACACATTCAGCTTTACTAACTCTGGGTGATAAGTCCAAAGTCGGTAAAGGGAATGAATTACTCGTTTGCTTGCAGTCCCGCGTCAGTTACAGTATCGGACCTGCATGGATCTCCAGAAGAGAAACAAACCCGTTGACAAGGATAAGATGAAGTTAATATTCATCGTTCATCTCATCCCAATCTGCTGACTTCTATCGCCCGCGTATTGCGTTCCATCTGAATTGTAATCGTGGTGGAGAATAAGATGAGAGGAACTTCACCTGACAGCGTTCAAAAGTTCTTACAGAACAACCTGTACACGCTGTTAGTATGGTCCAGGCCATGTCCATATTTTGCAACTATCCATATTTTGAACCCTAGTCACTTTTTATAATTTTGGAGAGGCTTCATCATCACGCCCTTTGGATTTCATCACGCCTCTCTCCTA
Organism: Iphiclides podalirius; assembly: GCA_933534255.1. Classification (NCBI taxonomy): domain Eukaryota; kingdom Metazoa; phylum Arthropoda; class Insecta; order Lepidoptera; family Papilionidae; genus Iphiclides; species Iphiclides podalirius. The sequence goes on along the minus strand of OW152830.1, from coordinate 1,982,861 downwards.
CTCCCACAAGAACCAGCTCTGCAGTCGAGTACCGAGTGAGATGTGCGAGTAAGCGAGTCGAGTTTTGGTGACATAGAATTTAATGATTTTATCGATTTCTATATCTACTGGCACTCGCAAAGTAAAGAGGTAGTGATGCTGAGAGCAGTATATTCCTTATATACATTTATATTCCTTATATCAATGTGAAGCTAGTGGTAACAAAAGGCTAACTATGTATTGATACAGCAAGTATAACTGTACATCTATATATATCGCACCTCGTGGCCTTCTTCAACCAGAAAATTCCATATAGAGTGATTCCACATCACAAAATTTTGATTGCCAACACGGTCTAATGTAATCTCTTCATCTGATGTCTATGTTATAGTGAGTGATATAGAGTAGACAATTTTACAAGGCATGTTTACATGCTTTCCTACTCACGCCTCTGATTGACGGATGTTGTCAAATTGGCATAATATGTACACATATTTTCTTAAATAAAAATATGATTTGTTCAAGGAATGTAGCCGTGAGCCTTGTGTCAATGTTAACCTATCTCGGGTTAACATTAATTCCGAATAAGAATTGAATACTTAAATTATCATTTATTTGACTTTTACCTTTTATAGCCAGAGCTGTGCTTTTCAATGTTAACAGTACTGCTTTTTATCATATAAATGCGAATATTTTTTTTTAATGAATAATTGCCAAGCGAGCGGAAGGTTCACCTGATGTTATGTGAATACCGCCGCCCATGGACATCTGTTACATCCGAGGGTTCCAGATGCGTTGACAACCTTTAGAAAATTGGACTCCGGCCACCTTCCACTTTACGCTGGTCTTGTGAGGTCGTGGTACTTCCCGGACGGGCCTGCCTATTCGTGCAACAGCCGAGACTGCTGCGTGGCCTTACCACCGTGAGTGAAGATATAAGAGAGAATATTTGACTGTCATGTCTCGTAAAGATAAGTTGTGGGGAAGTCAGTCGCGAACGCAGGCAGTTCCAGTCTTTCTGTTCTGCTTCCACAGAATGAGCAAATTCCATGGAATTAAAATGAGAACGAGATGTGCCTAAGAACCGATAATTTAAGAATGGGGTCCAGTTGTGTCTAATACCATGATGGAACGAGGAGTTTATGTGAAAACTACGCCTTATCCTGCCAAAGCATGGAAATTAGACAAGAATAATGAATAATTCAAGAGCAGGTACTGTAACGAGCGATTGAGATCTTTTGTCTACATATTAAAATCCAAAACAAGACTGGTTTTTTTATGTGAAAATGTGACAAGCAATATATAATGCCCATGGACATTTGCAACACCCGTTTGCAGATGCGTTGCCACCTTTTTATAAAGTGGGCTCCGGTTATTTCGCTCACCAGACGAAATGTAGAAGTATAAAACCTCTTCACGCCGATATTCTATGTGGTCATGGTACTTCCTCAGACGGACCTGCCCATTTACGCAACAGCGAAGACTGTTGCGTGAAGATTTTAATATGAATTAATTTTTGTAAATAGTTCCAAAAGAAAATGACACAATAATGGAGGAACGTATCACAGTTAATATGAAGTTTCTGCAAAAGCTGTTCAGTAAATAAGTAGGTAGATACATTTTTTTAAATTTTATGTTATAAAACTACATCATTACTGAAAATTTAACATTTTAAATCAATTTATTTAGATGAGGTATTAACAAGTAGTTTTGTAACTGCATATAAAATTCGTACAGGGACAATGAAAACAGAAAAACCGTAATAAAAAGTTCCAGTTTTAATTCAAGTTATTTATAAGCATTACAACGTATGATGTGACCTTTCTTGTGTTGGTTGGTGGCTTAAACTGGTTTTTTCAAGTTCTGTGCTGTGGTTTGCTCCAAGTTTTCGACAACGGACGATTCTATGTTCTTAGAGCTGCATGAACACCTCGTTGCCTGAAAATCGTGAAATTTTTGTTATACTTTAATAATAATATAGTCTATTATAAAGAGGGAATAATGGAATTCAAGGAACGCAAGAAGTGAATATCTGTATTATGGATTAGTTACAGATTTGTAGTAACAGTACTAGCTATAGGTACAATGTCAAACTGGAGTGTAAAGTCCACTGTCACGTCCGATCTCATTATTTTATTTATTACTGCCGAACTCGTGGTACACCTGCGATAAAAATCGCCATCAACAACTTCATTGGTGGCCACAAAAGGGTTTGAACCCCATTCTGGATTACTCATTTTACAAACTTAATTTTTACGTAGAAACTCTCAGATTGGTTGCAGTTCATCTGATAGTTTTTTTAAACATTGCCCTTAGCTGTAGGATAACATAATCCTGTGTTGTAAGTACGTTTTACATACCTAAATATGTGGACAAACACCCAGATCTGAAATAATTGTCTGTGAGTCACACAAATAGTTGTCCAGTAATTACTTTGGCAACTGTACCACTGACTCGTTCAATAATACCAGCGATAACGTTTAATAAAGTGGACCCCAGCCACCTCACTCACCAGACGAAACGCTGAACTATTATACTTCAATTTCCCACCAATCTATTGTGAGATCGTGGCAATTACACTTCCACTTCACGCCGGTCTTCGGTGAGGTCATGGTACTTAGCCGGACGGGCCTGTCCATTCGTGCACTTACTGCTGCCTGGCCCAACAATCGTAAAGGACACTAGAGAACTACCATGTTCTCATGAAAGTTATTAGCCCTATATGAGCCCCGATAGCAGCTTTAAAGTAATTAAAATCCTTTTCTTTACCCATTTACATTAATCAGGAATTCTCTTCTTTACCTCGTTTTCAAGGCGTAAGGCTCAGGGCGTAAATATGGCTGACGAAGATGGAAAGAAATCTCCGAAACCTAGAAAATCTACACCCCAAGGGATTTAGGGGCGTTGATGCCTTCGAAAGGCAACCTTAGTTATCTCACTTACCAGACAAATCGCAAAATTATTACATATTACATTATATACTGTTAGAAGACTACGGTTAGTTAAAAGTTAACAGTAGTCTTCTAGTTGTCCGTGTTTCTTCCCCAGTTGAGCTGGCCTATACCCGCAAAGTGGATGTTGTGTGGCTATACCATAGATGTATATACGTTACAATACAAGGATTTTACCATTATCATTATCATCAGCCGGAAGATGTCCACGGTGTCAAAGGCCTTCCCTTAGGACGCTAACAATGAACCAATGGCTATACATACATTGATAAGATTCTTGAGTTTCTCGATTGTTTCCGTAGTATTCTCGGCGGGTAGCGTTAGCAACTGGCAGCCGGGTTGTCCGACGCTCCTTTTCTTGCAGACGAGGGCAGAGTCGCTGACTCGACCGCAGCAGACCTCGCGGTACTGGCTCGTCAGCACAGCAGCCATTTCCCTAACATCCACCGAAGACGTAGGCCGCCTGGACAGCTTGCTATCACTCTAGGAGATACCAGAACGCCTGAAGCTACGATTAGCGGATTTCTAAATGCAAAAATTGGCCAACGAGCGTTGTTTTGTGACCAAACAGTTGATTTAGGAATCTTTCATTAATTATTGGAATATAAAAACTTTCCCAGAAGTATGATAAATGGAATTCATATACATTGCCCTTACTGAAGGATAACATTATCCTGTGTAGTAAGGACGTTTTACTTCACAGGATAATGTTATCCTTTTTAATTTTTAATACATAAATTGGACGTGGACCAACACCCAGATCCGAAACAATTATTTATAGGTTTTACAAATAGTTGTCCCGTGTGGGAATCAAACCCACGACCCCCGACATCGAAACATACCTTGGCATCTGCGCCACGGAGTCCCATATGTGTAAGAAAACTTACTTGACCACATTCCAAAAATATTTTTGATTAGGTACTAAAAGAATCTTAACTTATCATAAAACTGCACGTCATTTAAAATTATTTTTAAATATTTTAAGATATAAAAGTATTATTTCAAGTGTGGGATTAAATAAAACAATAACTGTCCTGTAACTAAATCGTTAACTTGAGAATCGTAGTTTGTACTCGTAGCATACATACATAATGTGTGATATTTTCAATTTGATATTTTAGTTAATACAAAAAAAAAAAGGACAATCCACTTAAAATATGACAAGAATACGATACTTATAATGAGGAGTTTTTTACGTCTGGGTAATGATGTTGGGCGGCGGCGTCGGTTCGTAGCTGCGTAGCCGCTGTTGGACACTTGCTACGAAGCTTTGCATCCTCTCTACCGTCCGGTTCATTCCTCTCGCTGCGTACTCTTGTAATTCGGCTTGCCTTCCAAAAAGGATATATTTTATATACTCATAGCCTTCGTAGAGCTCCTAAGTTTGCCCTTTTCCTAGCCTTCGAAATATGACTACGCTCATATTATAATTCTTTAGCGGAAAAACTTACTAATTTGCAAGGAGATATTGAATAAACAAAATATTTAATATCCTTAAGTTTGTTCTTAAAATTTTAAAAATATCACTTAATGCACTTCAGTGTGAATCGAGCAAAAACTTAAAGTCATAAGTGGAATTAATGGAGTTAAGGTAAATACGAAATGTTATGAGTTTGGTTAGCAGAAAGAACGTGCTCTGCTGGAAGCTAGAAGTAGTAACATTTGTAGAAAATAAAGGAAGAAAAGTTTGTATGCTGTAAGGATATAACAAAATTGATTAAATGCAGAATTTATCACTATGGGTATTAAATAAAAACATGAGCTGCAGTAACCATTGCTCCAAGTAGGGGACCCTAAACCTGCGGCAGTAGTGCTTCCTGACGTAATCGGCGTAGCAGAGGGCGAGGAACCAGCAGACGGTGATGTGGATCTGGGGCTGCTGGTGGCAGAGGAAGCGCGTCAGTGGCCCCAGCGGCACCAGCTCCGATTGCCGCCCCAAGAGTCCCACCGTGGTTATTTCCAGCAAGACGCTGGGTGTCTGCAATGGGGCCGTTCAATGGTTCTAACAATCTATCTCTTGTACGCAGTTTTTGCTCCCGTATGTATCTTTGCCATTTGTGTATAAAGACTAATATAAATTATTGATGATTGTTAACGAGTATAGTTGGAGAAATAGGTTTTTACAAAAGAAATTTATCCGTTGGTTAAAATCGTAACTAATATGATTTAACGTATGAAAGTACTTATTGTATTATTTATATAATTACATTAAATTTATTCCTTGATGTTATGCTATACTTATGGAAACATAAATAAATCATTTACGCAGATTTATGTTTATTTTTAATGAACTAAGATGCTTGCTTACGTCTTTAATTAAAGTGTCCAAATAGTACAGGAAAAACCGCATCGAACACACCCACAAGTGGACCATCAGCGCCAGCATTCCCAGCACCATCGTTGACTAGAATTATATAAGGCATGGGCTTAACAACATGATTCAGTATTTTTTAAACCAGTATCAGTATTTTTTATGATGAAAAATTAGCTTACTTTAACTACAAAAACGACGAAGATATAATGATGTATACAAAGTAATTCCTATTCACACAAATTTATTTCATCATCATCATCATTTATGCCTGCTTGAGTCCACTGCTGGACATAGGCCTCCCACAGATTGCCACGAAGCACCATCCTGAGCCACCTGCATCTTTCGACTTCCCGCACATTTGCACAGGTCGTCATTCCATCTGGTGGGCGGTCGTCCTACACTGCGATGGCCAGTACAAGGCTGCCACTCAAGAACCATTCTTCTCGATAGGGTATCGGTTCTACGAGCTGTATGGAAAATATGGAATCAAAAATTTTGTATATAAAAGACATTTTTCCCACCGGGTTTTTGTACATCTTTGTTTTACCCACTGTACTGGACATGAATATATAATATAATATAATAATAATAATATGGACGGCTATAATATCAAATTACCTAAATTTACTAAATACAAAATTTAAGGAATATTTTTTGTTGTCGAATCATGAGCAAATTGTCACCCACCCATCAGGCAGGTCGTAGAAAACGTAGCAACGCGATTCAAATGCCGTTTTGCCGACCACACCTAGGTTGGATAAGGGTAGGAGGTTGATAATAGTGATGACATTCGATTGCCTATCTCGAGTCCACTCACAATCAGGATGTTCTCTAGCAGGATGGGCCGTAGCGTGCCGTCTGCCGTACTGATGGTCGCCCGAAGCTCGCTGAAGAGGAAGAGGGCCGCGGCGCTGGCGAACACCACGGTCGGGCCCATCCCCCACACCTCGCCGTTGCAGCTCAGCCACTTCGCCACCGTGCCCGCTTGGTAAGCGGTCGCATCCTGAACGCGCGCCGTAGTATACAGTATACACCACACACTCATATGCACAACCCAGCCAGCACCGAGTCTTAGGTAAAGTTGACTGATCTACGGCTTCGCTAAACAAAATATCTTGACGTAGAAACTAAGGCATATTCTTTTTCATAACAAAGGCCTGTTCATTTTACTCTATGTACTTTGTGGGAAAAGAAATCTAAATAAGCGTGGGATCATGATCATAATGACAAGTGGCTCTGATAATTTCGTTTTAACCGATCAACAGTTTATTTTTAAATAAATTAGTTTTTTTTAATCATTTTACATCAACTATAAATGATGGATTGAAATTATAACTGTTTTTTGGCTCAGCGTGTCGGAATTTAATCGTGACGTGAATCATTTCGAAATGAGCCATGAAAAAATTTTCCATTATTGATTACTAGACCAAAAGGGGAAATGTCCAACAAGGGAAATTTTCACAAAACTCTTATGGACGCTCATTCAGTGACTTGAGCATGTCATTGCACTGTGGGCACGAGTGTGAAACCCGGATTTTTGCACGTAGGGGGTTCTCAAATAAACAAATTCTTTGTTATATGCTTCTGGATCCAAATCTGCATTTTAAGTTCGTGGTAAATGTGCTCAGGTAACAAGCTATTAATTTTCTTGAAAGTGTACTTACGTAAAGTGTACAGAAGCTTATAGATGGGCCCACCATGCTTACGCCGATGGCAGCTCTCCGGGCGTGGTATCTCCCTTCTGTGCATTTTTTCTAAATCCCTAAGTGCATCGCGGTGACACTGAAGAAATTTAGATCGTTTTCGGTTTTTTGCTAAATTTGTAGTATTTCTGAATTATGTCGGATTGTCTTGCCGAATGTTGAACATGTTGTTATGGACTTTCGTGCAACAGCAAACATTGCTGCTTGCCCGTACCACAGTTTTGACCAGTATATTTCTTTAATTGGAATATTTTGGAACTTTATTTTTTTATATTTTATTGTACACAGAGTATAAGTGAAACAAAGTTACAAAAAAATGTACAAAGGCGAGCTTAACCCTAAAAAGACTTTCCTTCCAGTAAACCCTGACATAAGACTGATGAGAAACAAATCATGATAATATTATTGTAGGTAGGTGTGTAAGAATACTCATACTCTAAACTCAAAATATAATATAAAGAAGAGATTAAAAAAAATGAAGTACACAAAATCATAATTACTTATAAACACAGGTAGAAGTATATATACATAAATGAAATAGAGAAGAGACTGGGCTTGTCGAATGCGAAGGGGCAAAGAATTTCACAAACGCACAGCTGCCTCTGTTAAAGATTTCTTGAAGAAGGAAGAGGAATGTATTGGAGTTTGGAGGGAAAGATATTATTTTGTATATATGCTAAGTATAGGTAGCTTTATGGATGTAGCCCATTCAATTAAATTGAGTATTTGCAATTGCTTTGCATATGTTTAGGTGTGTTGATTGTTGTCCATTGCTTACTGGTCTAATGGTCTAGAGGTTTTTTTTAAACCGGTAAAAAGAACTAAATGTTAGTGTTAGTTTAACTGTGGTAGGACAACTCAACAGTGTACACTGTTGCATGGATGGATCCGTCCGGGTAAGTGCCACGAAATCACAGAAGACCGGCGTAAAGTTGAATTGTTACAGTTCTGCCTTTCATCTGGTGTGTGAGGTAGCCGGGGGCCACTTTATTTAAAGGTGACAACGCATTTGCAATCCTATGGGTGTTGCAAATGTCCATGGGCGGCGGTTAACATCAGGTGAACCGCCAACTCGATTGCCAACTTCTCACTCAAAAAAAAACTTCTTTGAATTAATAGAATAGATATATAATCACACACAGACGCACACGTCTATCTCACTCACACACACTTTCTCACTTAAAAACAAAAAAAAAACAGTTTAAATGGAGTTCCAAATGAAACGACATTTTCGTAAGCAAATGTCCAAAGCGACCCGCGATGGCTGACACGGGTCGCAAGTAGCCATTTGTGTGTTTATTAGAGGACACCTTGATTACATTTTCTAACACACCGACGTGTAATATATCGAACAACAATCACTACGTTAATCAATATTAGCTAACAAATGTAAACATATAACTTAAGGAAAATTAAATAGCACTCTCTGGGTATATGAACTATTGCTTTTTACATTTTTTTTTATAAAAACACTTAACGATTCACTAGCACAGCATGTCTAATATAAGGTTATCGTTTATAGAGAGATATGAGAATTAAATTTCTACGAATATAGTAGATATAATACAATACAAGAAGAGTTTGCATTAAATATATCAAGAAATGTAACGCAGAATGCTAACGCTAACAGTTTATAACAAAGTTATTAATGTTTCATATAACTGGTGAAAAGTTTCTCGTTATTTGCGAAGGCTTATAAAGCGCGAAAAACTTTTCATACTATTCGTTGTGAGACTAACTTTTAAACGGCGTATTACTTCAATGGCACATTCAACATTCATTTGGATATATAATTTTATTTTTAATACTTAACTAACAATAATTTTATAACATGAGAATTTACCTACAGTAACGTATATACTTGTGACATGCACATAATTATAATAACTTTGCAATATTTCTGTATTCATTGCCCGGGAATACAAAAATATTTGTAAGTTATACAAAACCTTCGCATAAATTTTGATTGAAGTATATTAAACAAGCGAAATTTTTCATTTGTTTATCGTCTGATCAGCATTTTTATTTATATTTACAACTTACGTTCTACACAAAGAAAGATTTTATACAACTACAGAATAGGTTAACACGAAAGCGTCATCGACTAGGAGCGGTTTTACAATAATATGATGAGTCTAGATACGATAACATCACTATGTTGTACAATATTTATTTATGGATAATAACATTATATACCCTATCAAATTATTTTAATTTCTTTTGATAAATTTAAGCTTGTAATGTATTTTAAAGATTTAAATATTCAATATATATTAATATTCAAATACATAAATATGCTAGATCTTATTTCGCTAAATTTCTTATCTCGAATCCCGTCCGTTCCTTAATTTTCATGTTTGCTTATCATCTAGAAGCAATTACAATTAGATTAAAGAAATACAGAATTGGATATTCTGAAAGCAATTTTACTATCAGTATACAATCCAAAGTATAAGTAAAATTACGGCTACAATTACAAGTTGGGTTAATGGGGAAATTATTGCTATTCGCATTTTCATATTTCATTTCGAGAAAATTTTTCTGAATATTAAAAGTCTAAAACTTTTGTTGTAACGCCCGAAAACGTGGATCCTACTCGACAAGATGAAGTAGCTAGTAGTTAGCCTGAAAAGGGAGAGAAAATGAGTATTAATAACAGTTGATTTGCGATTCCTGAGTGGTGGAACTCTGGCTTTGACTCACGTTTGGCGTGTGACTTAGACGAGCCACTCGAGGGGCGCGCGCGGTCACAGACTGCAAACGGCCGTGTCACTCGTCGGCACAGACGTCTCCTCAGGTCGTTTGATAGTTAGCAGGCGCTAAAAATATATGTCACATTACTCAGCCTTGTTTATACTACTTTACCGTTTTGAAAATTGGGCTCCGGCTACCTCACTCACCAGACGAAACGCGAAAGTAATATACTTCCACTTGACGTCGGTCTTCTGTGAGTTCGTGGTACTTACCCGGACGAGCCTGCCCATTCGTGCAACAGCGAGGCTGCTGCGTGGCCCTACCACAGTTACGCGTATTGGGATAGATGAAAAATTTATGTCTATGTTCCCTTTTAAAAATGAGTGAGTGCCTAATATAATCGCCCATTATTTTGATAGTCATTTAATTTATTCAATAAACGATCTAAATTCTTTACGCCTTTAAAGTTACACATTAAGCGAAAAAAATGTTTTTAGACTATATTTATATTTTCGCCTGTAGCGGTGAACATGCGCTTTAAAATGATGTTTGATGAATCATTAATTTTGACAGAGATTAAGGGGGAAAAGGGCGCTGCCACAAAAAGTCGCCAGTTTGGAAATATATTTGCATGTATATGATGATCAATAACTTAATGTGTTGTATCTAACCTAGCTACTGAATATATTTATTTAAATTTCATTTATGGAATATTTGCAGGCCTTAAAGGCTAACATAATCCGCTCCTGAACAATGATCTAGATAAACATGGTACATTTTTTCTTATAGCAAAAATAACTTTATCTACAGTTATATAACTATTTATCTATAGGTAGCCATACACTCCAATACTCCCAAAAAAAACGTATTTATAATATTTGTATGCTTTGCAGTGAAGACCGCCTATGTGATAACAGTTCCCGGCGGTGATGATGAACTTTTACGTGATGTAGCTTATAAGATCTCGACGTTATGCAGTGAACGCCGCTTACGTGATAGCAGTTCCCGGGGGTGATGATGAACTTGTATACGATGTAGATGGGCACAATGGAGACCGTGGTCCCTGTCATCAGCCAGCCGACGGCGATGGACCAGGCCGGGTACGTGTACTCCCCACCCAGCATCTCCTCGTGCGACAGCACCGAGAACACGAACAGCCCGAGCAGAAAAACCGGGCTGCGGGCCACAAAACGGTAATCTGTTCATTACTTTTATTAAATGGTGTGCAGTATTTATTATTCACTTGTCAAATTAAGTATTACTGGTGAACAGATGTCCAGTGATTGGTGATAAGTCCCCTGGATGCCCCAAGGGCTTACCTTTCCCCCAGTATATTACCTCACATTGGTTCCTGGTGTAATGCTGTAGCTACCTTTATGTATCTAATTAGAGATGAGGGACCTATTATCTATATATTCAAAAATCAAAAATACATTTATTCAAATAGACGCTTGGGCGCTCTTATGAATCGTCAAATTTTACATCAAAGATTATGTATATAGGTTCGTAACGTACCACCGGTTTGGAAAGCAGTTTCTGTTCTGAAGAGACCGGCAACATCTCATATATTATCTGTATAATAATAATAATAATAGAGTCCAATATGGTTTTGCCTCTCCCTGAATCCTCTCAGCGTATTACTGGAGGGCTCGGGGGGAGCTTCGGAGAGGAGGGACAAAAGTGACCCACCTTTTCTACATGGATGACCTCAAGTTATTCGCCTCCAATCGCTCCCATTTGATGGAATTGCTTAAAGTCACTTGTGATTTCAGCAATTCTATCAAAATGGAGCTCGGGACGGATAAGTGTGCGGTCCTTCATGTCGAAAGGGGTAAGGTCACTAATACGGCGGACATAGACTTATCTATGCCCGTTAACATAAGGACCCTCTCTGAGGCTGAAACATACCGATACCTGGGTATGTCACAAAATATGTGTATCGATGAGGCTGGCATGAAACAGTCAGTTCGTGACGTGTTTTTTGCACGCCTGACAAAAGTGTTTAATAGCCATTTGTCAGGCGGGAACAAGGCACGTGCTTTTAACGGCTGGGTCATGCCAGTCCTCATGTATACCTTTGGCATACTCAGGTGGACTCAAACTGAGCTCAACGCCCTGGACCGAAAAGTCCGCACAACTATGACGTCCCACAGAATGCATCATCCGAGATCGTCAGTGATGAGGCTGTACCTTCCGCGGAAGCATGGCGGGAGGGGCTTTTTAAGCGCCCTCACCATGCACAATCGCGAGGTGTGCAGCCTTCGTAACTACTTTCTGGCGAGATCGGATGAGTCAATCTACACGGACGTCATTAGTTGTGATAAAGGACTTACCCCTCTATCCTTAGCCAACGAGCAATGGCAGGACTCGGGAGTACTGAGCGTTTCCGACCGAGAGGCTGTATGGAAGGAGAAAGAGCTCCACGGGAGGTTCTACAAGGCTCTACACGAGCCTTTCGTAGATACTGTTGCCTCCCTGAACTGGCTACGTTTCGGTGACCTCTTTGGGGAAACCGAAGGTTTTGTCTGTGCGATACAGGATCAGGTTATTAAGACGAACAACTATAGGAGATACATCCTAAAGGATGGCACCGTCGACATCTGTCGAGCTTGTCGCCATCCCGGGGAGTCGCTTCGGCATGTTATCTCCGGTTGTTCCATGCTTTCTAACTCTGAGTATCTGCATAGACACAACCTAGTAGCCAGAATCCTACACCAGGAGCTCGCTCTGAAATACGGCCTCGTGGAACGGAAACTGCCGTATTATAAGTACTCTCCGGAGGCCGTGCTCGAAAATGACCGCGCCAGGCTCTATTGGGACCGGTCCATCATCACAGACAGGACAATTGTCGCGAACAAACCTGATATCGTGTTGATGGACCGGGCACAGTCGCGGGTATTTTTGGTCGACATTACCATTCCATATGACGAGAACCTCGTGGAAGACGAAGTATCTGGACCTGGCTCACGAGGTGACCGACATGTGGGGTGGTGTGCCGACCGAAATTATCCCGATAGTCGTGTCTGCGAATGGGTTGATCCCAGTCAGCCTCTCTAAACATCTGAGGCGACTGGGACTCCGGGACGGATCGCTCCAGGCTCAAATGCAGAAGGCGGTGCTCCTCGATACCGCCCGCATCGTCCGCCGGTTTCTCTCCCTTTCGCCCTAACCCTCGGCCGTTTGGTCTCCCCTGCCGAGGGCTTCCGTCTGGTTGGGTCCTATTTATATATGTATTATATAAAATATTTATTTATATATATATATATATATATATATATATATGTTTATTTCTATCCATAATATTTATTTTATATATGCAATATATATCTATATCTTTATTTTTATTTATTATTTATAAACCCAACCAGACGAGAAAACAAATGAATATCCCCCCTAAATAATAATAATAATAATAAAATATCTTTATTCACATAGACGCTTGCGCGTTCTTATGAAACGTCAAAATTTTACAAGAAATTAACACGTTCGTAAGTTACCACCGGTTCGGAAAGCAGTTTCTGTTGAGAAGAAACCGGCAAGAAACTCAACAGTTGCTCTTTTTAAAAAAATCGGTTTACAATATAATAGTACAGGTACAATAGTCTTGTTTTAGCCTACGTGAGTATCAACAGTATTAATCCCACACATTGCCGTCGTCAAGATATTCGGCAATAGAATAATAGGCTTTAGCCATAAGTTTACTTTAAATTTTTCGTTTAAATTCGTCAAGTGGCAGACTTAATATCGACTGTGGGATTTTATTATACAAGCGCACACTTTGCCCCATGAACGACCTGTTTACTTTTTGTAGACGAAACAACGGCGTAGTTAGTTTGTCCTTATTTCTAGTATTTAGTTTATGTCTGTCACTATTCTTTAGATAACTATTAATATTATGTTTAACATACAAAATATTACAATAAATATATTGAGACGCAACAGTGAGTATATTAATTTCTTTAAAAAGGTCTCTGAGTGTATTCCGGGCTCCGATGTTATAGATTGCTCGGACAGCTCTTTTTTGAAGAATAAATATAGAATTTATATCAGATGCACTACCCCACAACAAAATGCCGTAAGATAAGATAGATGCTGTGGAAATAACTGAAATAAACAAGTCTGGCAGTGTCGATGTCTGATAGCTGCCTAACCTTCCTAATTGCAAAAACAGCGGAGCTTAACCTGTTCGCAAGAGATGATAGATGGGGACTCCATTGGAGCTTTGAATCCACTGTAATTCCCAAGAATACAGCGGACTCAACAGGATTAAGGGTTACGCTATTTAATGTTAAGCTAAAACTTCGCCTTCTTACGCTGGGAAGGGTAAAAAGAAGGCATTTAGTTTTTTTAGCATTTAACACCATATTATTAACGGTAAACCAGTGGAGGATACGCGAAAGTGCACTATTCACGTCGTCATAATCCGACACGTTTCGGTCAACCTTAAAAATGAGCGATGTGTCGTCAGCAAACAGTACAACATCACATAACTCACTGGCATAAAAGGGGAGATCATTTATATACACTAAGAATAATAATGGACCCAACATTGATCCTTGTGGGACACCCATTTTCATGGGGGACCCTGCGGAATTTACATCATTTATAGATACTTTTTGAATTCTATTACTAAGGTAAGAGGCAATGAGATTGAGGGCGATGTCACAAATGCCATAATAATTTAACTTTTGAAGGAGGGTTTCGTGGTCTACACAGTCGAAAGCCTTTGAAAGGTCGCAAAAGACACCTATTGCATCTTGTGACCTTTCCCAGGCGTTATAAATATGCTTGACAAGTGCGACACCCGCATCCGTTGTCGATCTGCCTTTAGTGAATCCATATTGCTCATTGTGGAAAATTTTGTTCATATTAAAATGTACTAAGAGTTGATTTAAAATTAGTTTTTCAAAAATTTTACTCAGAGATGGCAATATGGAGATAGGTCTGTAATTTCCTGGATCATTTTTATCCCCACTTTTGAAAATGGGGATTATCTTACTGAATTTCATAAGATCTGGAAATATTCCAGAATCTATACATTTGTTAAAAATATTTGCAAAATATGGTGCAATATACGGCATTATTGTACTCATTAATTTTATGGACATGCCCCACAAATCTCCTGTATTTTTAAGATTAATAGAATTCAAAACTTTTATAATATCATTAGTATCTATGTGATTAAATTTAAAACGTTTGTCGACAATAGGTAACATTATTTTTTAATACATTAATTGCATCAATGGGAGAGGATTTTAACGTGCATGTAACATTAATTGCAATTTCTGAAAAATAACTTTCAAAACTACTTGCAATTTCGTTATCTGAAGTTATGGGTGTATTGCCTATCACTAGCTTTCCCTGGATATCTTGGGTCTTCCAGATATACAGGTAATGATGTCCCATGTAGCTTTTATTTTATTACTAGAATTTAAAATCCTATTTCTTATGTAGATAGATTTTGCATGTATACAGACTTTTTTAAATATTTTTGAAAAATTTTGTACCCGTTTATGGAAGTTAGGGTCGTGATTCCACTGCCTCATATTATATAATTCATACAGTGAATCCCTACTTTATATATACCCACTGTTGCCCAGTCACTAAATTTTAATTTTGATTTTTTAACAATTGTGCGGGGTTTAAAAAATATGATTATAGGAAGTTATGAGAAAATCAACCATTGATCTATAACAATCATTAGCGTTATTGACTCCGATATCTTTATGGAATAAATGCTGTGCTACTTTATCTTTAAAAGAATTTAGTCTCCTAGCAGTGACTGGTCTACACCTGATCTTAATTTCACTTGTAGTAATGTTTTCATTTATTGAAAATTTTAAACCAAGATGATCAGAGCTCAGATAATTTATAATAGATTTGTCATATACTTCATTGTGACAGAAAACGTTATCGATACATGTGGAGGATAAGTTAGTAACACGAGTTGGTTCATAAAAAAGATTTTTAAGTTTGAATGAATTAAATAAATTTAAAAGCCGCTTACTAAGTTGTGTTACTTGTAATAAATCCACATTAAAATCTCCACAAACTATGACTGATTTACTAGTTAAACACAGTTTTTTAAGGACATCATCCATGATACACTCAAACTGGTCGAAATCACCGGAGGGGGGTCGATACACGCATAATATAATATACTGTTGACTCTCAACGCAGGATAATTCTATAGAACGTTCGACGGAGAGTGCCGTTATATCCTGTCGATTTTTACAGACTATATCATTTCTAACTAACACAAGAGAGCCACCGCGTATAGCATTTACTCTTACGAATGAACTTAACATTTTATAATTCTCTATATTTACAATATTACAATTCTTATGTAACCATGTCTCTGTGAAGCAGATGACATGAATATTAAATTTCCTAAAGAACAGTTCTATTTCAGGTTCTTTGCCACCCAAGCCTTGTATATTCTGATGTACAATATTTAATTTCTGTGGCCTAGGTGTTGTCTCAATGTTTAGTTTAAACTAACATTGTTATTACATGTTTAAATATTCTTAGTTGTACTATGTACAACTGGGTTCTGTATATTGTATGCTACTAAAGTAGCAATTTGTTTCTTATAATATAATGGCAAATACCAAGTATTTTTTGTCACCTTAAAACTAGATTTAATAAAATTATTCATGTGAAAATAAAAGAAAGCGTCACTATGACTACACATAATATTTATATATGAATACCTAAAATTCAAGAACCTTTAGCTTAATTGATATGAAACATATATAAGCACATATGTAAAGGGCGACATGAACACTCCGACATAGTGCCGGATAGATGGTGCTGGTGTCAGTAATTTTTCGGTTACAGATATACGGTTACACGTAAGATTTATTTAGGTGAAGCGGAGCGCACCTGACACCAGCTAGTTGTATATAAACTCAGGGTAATTAAAGTACACGTACCTGATGTAGGTCCAGCATGTTCGCCAGAACAGGCCAGGCGTGTGGCCCAGCATGCTTTTAACGTCCTCTGAGAAGCGGTCGACGCCGTACAGCCAGCAGACACCAGCTGCCTCAGCGAATACCAGGAACAAAATGGCGAGTCCCGGACCATACACGTTCAGCAGATCTACCAGGTATACGCCTCCCTAGAAAAATAAATGCCGGTGAACCGGTGTTGGTTTTTTGATGTTCAATAATAAAATAAAATAGGCCCATATTGAATAAAGAAATTTTTGACTTTGACTTCAATATTTAATAATGAATATTCCGTTAAATGAAGTAATCTTGCAATAACGTTATTATTTTGTCTTATTTTATAAAAATAACACTAGCTGAACCCCGCTACGCTTCTTGCGTTTTCGTTGAAACTTCGGAATAATATATATAGAAACACTTTGCTTTTCAAAAGCTATGTTGTATAACATATTTGAGCTTTGTGGACATAAACATTCGGGAGGTAAATTTTTATTTATAAAGATATATTGTAGGTTATGGATATTGGTCTCATTCTTTATATGATCTAAATTTAACCAATAAATCTATTCCGATTCTGCTTTCTCGTAGACAGACAGAGTTTGGAGTCGTAGAGTAGGCGCTCAATCAAACCTTTTTGGGTAGTTATAATCGTAACCCATCAGTGTTATTTAACTTGCGCCTCCTACGACGGGCCGATGTGTCCAATACATGATACATGGGTGCAGAGCCAACTGAGTGAAGGGGAACCAAGTGCTGGCAGTCAATCTTTCGGCCGGTCATCTCATTGAGTGCGGTCCGATGAATAATTCAGCGCGGTTCGAGCACGGGAGGCGTCTGATAGCGATGTTATTTATCGTCGTCCATTCCTCGGCTTTCATCGTATAAGTTATAGGAAGCACACGAAGAATGTTCGAAAGTAGTAATTCACCGTCGTTCTTGCATCGTGAGCATCTTCCCGGTAAATGATTTCAGAGTTATCGTAAGGCGACGTGGTCAGTAAGGTGGAATTATATAGACAGTCCATCATAACAAATTAAAATAATAATAATATAATAAAATGTATCTATATTTTTATTTATAAAGATATATTGTAGGTTATGGATATTGGTCTCATTCTTTATATGATCTATATTTAACCAATAAATCTATTCCGATTCTTTCTCGATTCTCATTGCTTTCTCGTAGACAGACAGAGTTTGGAGTCGTAGAGTAGGCGCTCAATGAAACCTTTTTGGGTAGTTATAATCGTAACCCATCAGTGTTATTTAACTTGCGCCTCCTACGGCGGGCCGATGTGTCCAATACATGATACATGGGTGCAGAGCCAACTGAGTGAAGGGGAACCAAGTGCTGGCAGTCAATCTTTCGGCCGGTCATCTCATTGAGTGCGGTCCGATGAATAATTCAGCGCGGTTCGAGCACGGGAGGCGTCTGATAGCGATGTTATTTATCGTCGTCCATTCCTCGGCTTTCATCGTATAAGTTATAGGAAGCACACGAAGAATGTTCGAAAGTAGTAATTTCACCGTCGTTCTTGCATCGTGAGCATCTTCCCGGTAAATGATTTCAGAGTTATCGTAAGGCGACGTGGTCAGTAAGGTGGAATTATATAGACAGTCCATCATAACAAATTAAAATAATAATAATATAATAAAATGTATCTATATTTTTATTTATAAACCCAACCAGACGAGGAAACAAATGAATATCCCCCCATAATAAAATGAAATCGTTGTGCATCTTAAGGTATGACACAATTAAAGCATACTAGCTCCCACACTGGGACAAAACTATTAGCTATTACACAACAGAATGAAAAGAGGGATTTTTTATATCTTCTATATAATTTTTAAAACAATATAGATAATTTATAAAATCATCATACAGATGGATGGTGCCAAGAGGGATGTCAAATTGTTTATTGATTATCACCTTTTAATAAAGTGGGCCGCGGCCAGACGAAACGCAGAAGTGGAATACTTCTACTTCAGGCCGATCTTCTGTGAGGTAGTGGTTTTTACCCGGACTGACCTGCCCATTCGTGTAAAAGCGAAGACTGTTGCGTGGCCTTACCCCAGTTGAATTGTTATGAGTATCCTTTGTTGTATTATTATGTAAGAAGATCCACATATTAGATTGATATAACATTTTGCGACCCTATGTATCGCTATTCATTGCTCATAAAAGTGTAACCCAAATTATTTTTTCGTTTACGGCTCAATTATTTTATGGAATGCCATCTAAATCCATGATTCGCGGCGTCATATTGTTTCGTGCGCGCATCAAAACAATTTGTGCTGACTGTGGTCCCCGCCACGTAATGCCAAAACGCTTTTACCGTAATCCTCGAAGAGGGGAATCTATTGGTCTGATCTTGTTTTTCAATGGAATCGCTTGTTATCGTTTTACGATCCTTTGAGTATAATATGTTTTATTTGAAAATTTATTGCAGAGCATTTGGTCGCAACGATCTGAATTGGATACGGTGAAATTAATGACGCTAAGAAATCATTATTAAAAGTTTAATAGTGGAACATAGGTATTGTAAAAACTTCAAATTAGAGAAACGTATTGGTAATGAGTACACGTTCATTAACGAAAATTATATGGACTTGAAATATCTCACTCGTTACATTTTCTATTTGGTTTTGAGGAGTTCCCTCATATATCTCTGGAGACCAAGGTTATATGCCAATGAAAGTAATATGGGACCACATGGTATAGCTGAACCGAAGATAATATAAAAAGAATTTTTAAAATCGGTTCACAAATGACTTTTTCTGAGGTAATAAAAAAATACCACATAGAGACTCCTCCTGTTTTGTAGTCCGTTGAAAATGTAGGTACTAATTTAAACTGCGAGTTTTCTAGTTAGATGCGCCAAGCACTGCTTCAAATGCTAAATAAAAACGTAGAAGGAAGGCGTTAAGATTTTCGTCGCTGTGGCTATCAGCCGTTTAGCTCAGTGGCTAGAGCGTCAGGCCGCGAATGCCGAAGACGTGGGTTCGATTCCCACAGCGGCGACAATCTTTTCGTACTTTTTCTACATGTTTTAGTGCGAGTTTTCTTTTATATCAGAAGGTGGCAAACCAGCTGGCAGTTCCCCTCGATGTTAGGTGATATCCGCTGCCCATGGATATTTGTAATACCGTAGGGTTGGTTGCAGATTTGTTACCACTTTATTATAGAGTGGGCCCCGGCTTCCTCACTTACCAGACGAAACGCAGAAGTGTAACACTTCCATTTTACGCCGGTCTTCTGTGAGGTCGTGGTAGTTACCCGGCCTGCCCATTCGTGCAGAGAAGACTGTTGCGTGGCCCTACCACAGTTTTTAGTATCGAGTGTAACATATCTCTCGATTCTTCCTCGTCGATTCTCAACCGCTGACAAAGGGTGCACTTACGTAAGTCGTGGTGGGCAGAGCGCAGATGTATATAAACAGCAGCAAGAAGGCCACGAATATTTCCCTATGGCGGCCCAGCACGCGAGGGTATTCATCGCAGAGGGCAGTCGTCACGGCTTCCAAGCCTGCACAGATCAAGTAATACGAGGTAAGTCATGGGAAAAACTGCACAAGCTTTTACCTTCATATTTCGAAATAGAAACAGCATATAATATGTGCTTATATGTATTCATATATTATAATCCCTATACCCTTTTTATAAAGTTTTTCTTTAATACATTTTTTAAACCTGTTAAGCAGGCTCTGCGCATTTACTGGGATTTCGTTGTCGAAGCGTACATACCGCCCCATGAACGAGTTGCTTACTGTATGGAGTCTAGTATCTGAAATAACAAAACCCACCCCGGAACAACTATCTGTGGTTCACACAAATACTCGTCTCGTGTTGGAATCGAACAAATGACTCGCGGCGTCGAAGCCAATAGCT